>CM039727.1:21040128-21470599 GCA_022539455.1 Dendrobium nobile
CCCCACCTTCCGCTTTAAGTGCACGATGGTGAAATTTCTATTTTTAAATATCAATCTCTCAACCCTTCAAATTCCAAATTTTCAAACCTTTCCAAATACCCAAATCTAAGCCCAATTTCCAAACCCATTGCTACTACTATATGCCAGATAACACGTATTCTCTACGTATCTGATTGACGACTAGCCTTAATCGAAAGTTCTCTCTCGTGATCGGGAGGGGTAATTAACTATAGGGGCTTGCGCCTATAGGAAACCAGAACTCAGATCATAAAGTCCTCGCAAAATGAGGGCGAAATCTCTGGGTAGTGTCTTATCTACAAACCCATCTGCCTTCCAAAATTTACCTCGGAACTTATTCAGTTAAAACTCCCTCGCCGAATAAGAAAAGCGAGCGGAGGCCGGGGCCGAATTTTCGGAGCCCACAAATCGAATGGAAGCGGAGGTCAGATGAGCCATAGTCGGTGTGCGACAAAGGTCAAAGGGACCATATATGACGGGTGACGATGGTCGGTGGGACTGTAGTCCATAGGTAACGGAGGTCGAAGGGATCATAGTCTGCAGGCAACAGAGGTCGGAGGGACCGTAGTCGGTGGTTGGAGGGACCGTAGTCATCGAGTGATGGTGGTCAAAGATATTGTTGACAGCGAGCGATGGAGGTCAGAGGGAACATACTCAGCGGGCAACAGAGGTCAGAGAGAGCGTACTCAGCAGGTGACGAAGGTTGGAACGACTGTAGTTGAGTAGCGGTGGTCAAAGGGACCATAGTTGACGAGGGATGATAGTTGGTTGGATCGTAGTCGGCGAGCAACGGTGGCCTGAGTGACTGTAGTCGGCGAGTGAAGGAGGTCGGAAGAATTGTAGTAAGGCGGCGATGGCTGGTAGGATCGTAATGGGCAGGCGATGGTGGTTGGAGAGACCATAGTATATGGGTGACCGTGGTCAGAGGGAGCATAGTAAGCAAGTGACGATAGTTGGAGGGACCGTAGTCGGCGGGCGGCGGTGGTTGAAGTGGTGTTGATGGAAACCAGGCAGAGGTCAAGCGGTCGGGCAGATATCCGATGGTGATCGATAGACGACAGTAGACCAACGATGATCAGCGGCCAGGCCGAGGTCCCACGGCGGTCGGTGAATGGGCAGTGGTCCGGCGGATGACGGGTGGTGGTCCGGTGACGGCTTGAGGATAGGCGGTTATCCGACAACGGTTGGTGAACGGGCGGTGGACCGAAGATGGTCAGCGCCAAGCGGTGGTTTGGTGATGGTTGACGAAAGTTCGCCGATGGTGGCCAAGCGAAGATCCGATGTTGATTGATAAACAAGTGGTGGCCCATCAACGATCGACAGCCAAGCAGAGGTCCGATGACGGTCGGCGGACAGGCGGTGGTCTAGCGACGGTTGACGCACGAACGGTGGTCTGGCGACAGTCGGCGTACGAGCAAGGGTTCGAAGATGGTCGACAGACAGGTAGTGGTCCGGCGATAGTTTGGGACTACTAGGGGTACAACGGCGGTCAGCAGAATGAACGAGGTTCAACGAAAGTCGATGGAAGGGAAGTGATCGGCGGCCAGGCGGTGGTCCGGTGGTGGTTGTTGAAAGTTCGCCGACGGTGGTGCTTGGGTAGAAATATAAGATCCTGGAAGCATCAAAGCTTTCTCCAATCTCCATCCAAAATATCCTTTCATGAAAAGAGCATGGGCTTATTTATAGATTTTTGTGAGTGGCATGCATTGTAAATATAAAGAAGATCTATGTCAAATTTGGAGTGCTTCATTGGACGACTCATATCGATTCCCTTGATCATATAGCATTTATTCATGCATTTAATTGCCTTATTAATCCTGAATTGAGCGATCTTTGGCTTCTTGGATTCGTCTCGTCGAGCTACTCAATTCGACTTCAAGCATACTATATTTGGATATCATATGATCATCCAAATTATGTTTTGAATTTTTCAAATGTGATTCATCCCCTTGATTTGGACCCATTTGGGCTCGGATTGTACCAATTTTGGTGTCGTTGGATTTGTCTCTTCGAAACATTCAATTTGACTATAAGTTTGCTTAAATTGAAGTTTGGTGACCTTGAATTTTATTTTGAAAGTTGTCAGCTCATATATGCTTTTGAGATTTGTGTCTGATGAAGGCAATTTTGGTGATGTATCAATATTATTTTAATTAAATCTCTTATGAATTTATATAATTTAGGCCTTCTCTCTCCTCTCTCTCTCTCTCTCTCTCTCTCTCTCTCTCTCTCTCTATATATATATATATATATATATATATATATATATATCCTTTAATTTAAAACTTTAATATTTTCTCAATTATTTTCAAAATATAAAATTTTAGATTAAATTTCCTTGATAGTATTTACTAATTTATTATTTTATTCTTTTAAAAAAAATCTATAAATCAATAAATTTCAAATAATAATTTAATAATTAATCATTATCTAAGATCTTAAGTTTATTTTATTTTAAAAAAATAAATTTTTAAAATATTTGCTAATTAAAATTTTTCCTTCTCTCTCATTCTTTACAACATAACTTAAATTTTATTAATAGAAAATAATAATCTTGCTCATATATACCTTAACCACTCGCTCGTGTGTCTCCCTTTCTCATCGAGTTTGTGTCTTGCCCTTGCCCCTAACTAACAATAGTTTCTCCGATCGCACAAATACCCAATTCTAGTGACTATCCTTCACTCATAGGTTCTCTTTCTCTCTCTCTCTCTCTCTCTCTCTCTCTCTCTCTCTCTCTCTCTCTCTCTCTCTCTCTCTCTCAACTTGTAAGAAGACGACCCCCTTTGTCTCCCATAAGACTCCAAATGAAGGAATCGACCCAAGCTCTTCATCTTCCTCAAATCCCAAAAGACAATGACAATCTCCTTTGTCTCCCTCGATCTCTCCTACACAATTCTAGGTAACATAATCAATAATGGCATATTTAAATTTAGTCCCTTTCATCGTCTTCATCTTCCTCACGTCAGCTTTTGCAATGCCATACAACGGGAGCAACATATTTGCTTCGTCTTCGACGGGTGACTCATTCGCCTACCTCAACTTTCAAGTGACGGAACCGATGCACACTTAAATGACAAAGCAAGCTCCTTCGACTCCTTGATCTTCTTCATCCTCTTGGTCTTTCGACAACTCCAAGTAATGGAATCGACATTTCTTGATTCGGGTATTACGAGTAGACATTAACAAAATATGGGAAACAACAAACGAACGCAATACGATAACCATAGATGCAGGAGAAAACGATCAAATGCTCCACATAAGCACAAGCATAGAGCGATCAGAAAGCCCACACCATAGGGCATTGGCATCAAGGATCAAAAAATTGAGCTCAAACTATGCAGTTGAATGATATCATCTTGTTTACAACTATAAAGCTCAAAGCCAGCCGAAGTCACAAGCAACAAACTCACTACTCATAAGTGGGATGCATAAGTACGCGCACGACGGACATGCCATGTAAGATGCTAAACACGGGCATACCCAGTGCAAGTGCAAGAAAACGAGAGCATGGAAATGCTCATGATAAACACAATGCAACACTGAGATGACTATCAAGCTCAGTCCTTAGACTCCTTAAATAGGAGACAAAATAATTTTGCACTCAAAATAGCAAGAAATTGAAGTTAAAGTTAACAATTAGGATTAAAAATAAAAGTATTTAGAAATAGACATTTTATTTTAAAAATTTTATAAAATCTAATTTCTCATTTACTTTATTTTCTCATGTGCAACAGCCTACATTGCATACAGCTAGAGTGGATTGAGATTGTATATGCTGTAGAGCGAGATGATTTTTTATAATAAATAATTCTATTTGATTTCTTTTATCTTGATTGTATTATAACATAAATCTTTATTCTTATCAAAAACTAAATTCAATGAAATAAATATAAAAAATTAAAACTTTCTTATTGAGAAATGAAAAAAAATTAAAGTCAACATATTTTATTACAATTAAATCAAGATAAAAAAATGCCAAACAAAATTATTTATTAAATAAATCATTTTGATCAATGACCTATATGGTCTAAATCTACTCTTGTTGTACATGAAGTCGAATGTTGCACATGAGAAAATAAGGCAAGTAAAAAATTAGATTTTATAAAAATTTCAAACAAGAATATATATCCCTAAATGCTTTCATTTTTAACCTATTCATTAACAAACTTCAATTTCCAACACTTTTGACTACAACTATTTTAGCTACTATTTAAGAAGTTCAAGGACTAAATTATACATTTTTAGCCCGAGACTAAAATAACATAGGCGAATGACCATTTTGGTCCATTTGCAATCAATATAAGTCTAAATAATAATCCTCTTTTGATGCTCTTTAAAAACACTTTTTCTTTCTAAAATTTTGTACCTCCTAACTCCCAACTTAAATTTTCTAAACTCTCCTAAAACATCCACAATAATTTTCTTAATAGAACTAGTCATCTTCTCTTAGATCAGGTTCTGACTAAATTAAAAATTATAATTTTCTCTCTTAGCAACATACCTTAAAATGATTAATAATTTCTCCTATTTAAAATCTCATCTTCTTATTCTAATGCAATTATCTATTTTGGTTGTCATATACTACTAAGATATACATTAATAACTAAAACTTTTTGTTGTATGGTCAAACATTCTTTTTAAAATCACCTTATAATTTTTAAAAAACATTTTCGGTCCTAGGTAAGAAAATCTTTATGATTTGATGATTGAAGATTCCATTAATAATAGAAATTAAGCATAACTTTTTGCTTGTTAAAGTATGTATTCACCACTGCAATATCACATGGTTCAGTAAAATCAAACATAACTTCTATTGAATTTTTACCTCTAATTCCAAAACCACCACAAATCCTCTAATGGTCCATCATACTAATACCTATATGTACATTTTATGTTAACCCTTAACAGACATCATTTCTTCCTCAGCCATAAATTGCAATAGTATGGCATAAATTGCAATAGTCTATCCATATCCTCAAAAATTAATTTTTCAAACTACTTCTAATTCAAATCACAGAATATCAGCACTAACCACATTAATAATATGTTCAATATTAACTAACTTTGCCGACCGATATAGTGAAATAAAGGCTTGATTTTTTTTTTTTTTTTTTTTTTTTTTTTTAAGGCTTGATATTGTTGTTATTGTAATGTTAATTAACTTTATAGCAATTGCCCTATCACGAATAGTATGTAACTCAAAAATTTTATTTCCAATATCCATTCATAACTATCTCAACCTTACTTTCCAGAATTAATCTTTCGAACAAATAAAATTTATTTAAAAAATAATACAACAAATGCCAACTAAATTATAAAAATAAATAAATAAATAAATAAATAAAGCCAACTAAATTATGATTATTTCACAAATTAATATACGGTATGTTCTGAAAAAAAATAACAAAATTCTCTCATTAAAAAAGCATATATCATATTATCAATACACTATAATCCTAGTAGTTGCTAGGAATTTAAATGTTACAAAGAACTAAATGCGGACAATAGCATGAAACATGGGAAACTATAGGCTAATAATAACAAAATACTGAGAGTATGCAGTACAACAGCGGAAATAATTTAACAGAAAAAGTTCGTGATAACGGAAGGTGCTGGGATAAGTCAAGTATATGTGAAGTATTAAGGAATGTCATACACATGTCAAGTATACCTCAAATCAATGTTGACATGGAATGAAGGGCTCTTGTTGGCGCATTTGTGATTGCTGGAAAACCTTTAAAGAACAAATGGGTTTTTTTTTTTTTTTTGGCTCAAAGGAAAAGATGATGAGAAAATAACTTCCAAAAATTACTCGTGCAATAATTCATAACAAAGTTCTTGCTAACTTATGGAAATCCAAATGTTAAAAATGATAGCAGGAAACTTACACAGCAACAAGCATAACATTCTAACAGTAAAAACAAATAAAATAAAAAATCAGAAAGAGCAAAAGAAGAATGAAGCCCATGCAATCAACTAAATACGCAAGTATTTGAGTGAATGGGTAACAATGACTCATGGCTTACCGTTTTGAGATAAGGTGTTCTTAAATGATCAGAATTTCCAAAGATGCATGAAGATACAGCTATGTGGCAACTGCTCATGTATTTTATGTCATCTTCTGCCAGATCAAAACCAGTATTACGTAAGCCAGGAGGACCTTTAATAAACCCGCAGTTGATTTTTTGGTCGTGGGCATAATATGAATGTTCTCTTTCTCGAGGAGACTGATGACCAGCAAATCTCGGTTCCCAGTCTTCTGTCCCGCTGGGCCTTTCTTCAATTTCTACATACTGCAACGTAAATCTGGAAAATTTCTTGTTCTCAAGAGGTTCTACAAGCAGAGCTGTAGAATCTAGGAACTTCATTTCACAAGATGAACCTGAAAAATAGCATACACGTTCCAAATGGTAAAAAAGAGGAATGAAATGGAAACCTTCAGAGGTGTTGAAAAAGAAAACAAGAAAGCCACAAATACAACTTAAAACTTTGACATGTTAAAAACATCAAGCTAAACACATTGTACACCGAAGCCCTTATTAAATTTACTACATCTACCAACCAGATATCATAAAATACTCAGTCCACCAGATCCAGTGACAAGTTTCAGTTCACTCCATATACATAGATCAATGTGCATATTTCACTTTTGGGCACTCTTTAGCTTGTGCTAGGCATTTGAGATAAAAAGCAACGCTGCATAGGAAATCTACATCACATACTCTCTCTCTCTCTGTGTTCGTTTATAACTTATGTGTTCCACATCAATTCAAAGAGATACTCATGGCATAAGCTTAAAATAAATATAACAGGAGCGCCACGAAAAAACTAAACAAACAATGGGGCCCTATAGTGGGCCATCTAACACACTTACCTCAATCAAATGTGTTGAAGACCATGGGAAACACTCCTCCGCCTTCTTACTACATCCACCCAACCCAAATTTTAGCCTTAGGTAGAGGAGTTGTGGATGCCAATATGTGGCCAATCATAATATAATCTACTGACCACACGGATTTAGGAGCTTAGCAATTGGATCTTATCCCTTTTAATTGTTGGATTGTAATCCATTTGCTCCTACACCCCCCCCCCCCCCCCCCCCCCCTGCCCAAAAAAAAAAAAAGCTTTTTGTTTAAAATTTATTTATTTTGGGAAAATTATATTTCTTTTTCCCATATGTAATATCCTTAAAGGAGCCTACAAATATCTCCAATCTATGTACAAAAAGTAAACAATAAAATTATTATTTTTTATATTTCTGCTTCTCTATATGGTATCAAAGCGAGGTTAGAATTTATTCTTCTAAGCTTTGTTATTTTTTTCCTAATTTCTTGTCAATATTCTTTATTTTCTTCATTATGCCATGTTTATTTGACTTTCCTTCCCAAGTCAACTATTATGAATCATACAGACCTTGTCTTAGTAATAAAAAAATAGTTAAGTGATTTAGGAGCAAGTAAACAGAGCAATTCATATTTTCTTTTACGCATACAAACCTTGTCCCAGTAATAGAAAAAAATAGTTGATGATTCCCAAACTATTGCATATCAAGAAAATATTTTAAATTCTCTCATGTTTACCATTGGTAATGTTTAAATATTTCTCATCTTGCTATCATTTTTTATGGATCCAAAAATAGATTAGATAGTAAGGAGGGCGAAAGATGTATGTATAAGTTAGCCAAGCAAAGAGATAGGAGAAGGATCTAGTTAAAGTGAAGTGCATTAAGAATGATGATCAAATAGATAGGTGGATGAGATATTTCGATAAACTTTTCAATGAAGATTTTAAGAATACGATTGACTTTAGTAATCTTAGCACACTAAATGAAAATAAATATTTTTATTTTTATTACCGTATTTGTAAAACAGAAGTTAAAGAAGCTTTAAAAAAAATGAAGTGTGGAAAAGCAGTTGGACCAGATAATATTCTAATAGAGATGTGAAAATGCTTAGGAGATAAAGGAATTTCTTGGTTTACTAATTTTTTTAATATTATTTTGAAGACTAAAAAGATATCAGATGAGTGGAGGAGTGTGTTGATTTCTGCTTCTAAAAATAAAGGTGACGCACAAGAGTTTGAGAAGTATAGATATAAGTTAATGTGTCATACATTAAAACTAGGGAAAAGAATATTTTAGCATAGGTTATGATGTGATACTAATATTTCTCAAAACCAATTTAGATTCATGCCGGGTAGGTCTACAATGAAAGCTATACATGTATTAAGAGGTTTGTTGGAGAAGTATAAAGAGAATAAGAAGGATCTACATATAATATTTTTTTATTTAGAGAAAGCATATGATAAAGTTCCAAAAGAAGTGCTCTGGAAAGTTCTAGAATAGAAAAAAAGTTAATAATGCTTATATCCAAGTCATTACAGGAGATGTTACTTGTATTCAAACACAAGGTGATTTGACAAAATATTTTCATATTTTAGTTGGATTACATAAAGGGGCAGCTTTAAGCCCATATCCTTTTGCTTTAATCATGGATGTTCTTACTAGACATTTGCAAGAGGATGTGCCCTGGTGTATGCTTCTTCCTAATGATATTCTTCTTGTTGATAAGACTAAAAAGGGAGTTGAAAGAAAACTTCAATTATGGAGGCCAACCTTAAAGTCAAAAGGTTTTTCATTCGAGCATATTTAAAACCGAATACATGGAGTGTAATTTTAGTAGCAATAGATCTATGGAGGATTGTGACTTTGGGCAATCAAGTCATTAAAATGAGTACATGTTTTTGATATCTCTAGTTTATTGTCCAAAGTGATAGTGAAATAGATGGGTATATTATTCGTAGAATTCAAGTTGAATGGTTGAAGTGGATGAAAAGTACCCTCAAACTTAAGGTAAAATTCTATAAGATGGTGGTGAGACCTACAATGCTTTATGGTGCATAATGTTGGCCATTAAAACAGAAGCATAAAATTAAAAGTTTTAGAGATGAGAATGCTCATGTTGATGAATGGCTTTACACTTAGAGGCAGAATGTGAAATAAGTTTATATGTGAAAAAGGTTGGAGTAGCTCTAGTGGTAGAAAAGATTAGAGAGTAGCCTTAGATGGTTTGGTCAAATAAAACGTCAACCTTCCGATGACCTGATTAGGAGAATAGATGTATTAAAGGGAGCCTATATCAAGAAAGGTAGAGATAGACCTAAAAAGAATTATAAATGATATTTTTTATTATATTTAAATTAGAATTTAACTTTTAATATGACACAATGAAGAAAAATGATTCATGTAACCGACCCCGTCTAGTAGGATAAAGACTTCATGTTGTTGATGTTGTTGTTGTTGCATACAATCGCCAAGGGCCACAATATGAAGATAACCTTTTTTTTTAATAATCATTATTTATTTTAGGACCTCACAATGGGGATGATGATTGGACAAACTACAAAAGAGGATGAGCTATAACTTTTTTCAAAATAGAAACTACTTGTCATGCTCCTTCGTTTCCACCCACAATATTAAAATCATTTGGGAGCATCATTATAGGCTAAAGCATCCCTCTAAAACTCTTCAAGATGTAGTTCATTTCCTTTTAATGAATACAAACATTGAAATTTTTTATTGTGAGAATTGTGAAATGACAAAATATTATCATGTTATTTCTTCATAAAGTGATTTTGAATCTTCTAGCCCATTCGTGTTAATTCAATTTTAATATTTAAGAACCTTTCATAATCCCCAAATTTCTGTAACTATTAGATTTGTCATTTCATTGATGAATGTACTTGGATGACATGGATATATACATATACATATATATATATATATATACATATACATATACATATATACATATACATATACATATATACATATACATATACATATATATATATATATATCAATATCATCCTCCGACTTTCACTGCCATGATTTAAAATCAATTCAATACCAATAAGCAAAATAATTTAGACAAATGCTAATGATTACTTAAATAATATATTATCTGATTTCTTTCATCAAGAGGATGTCATTCACTAAATTTTATGTCTTGTACTCACCAACAAACTAGAGCAACAAAAAGAAAAAATACATCTTTTGGAAATCATCAAGACTATTTTTTTTTCAGGATACTAGGGTGAAGCTGCCCTAACTACTACTTACATAATCAATATAATATTTTCAAAGAGATTAGCTTAAAAAGTCCTTCAAACTATCTAGTAATTTTTTTCCCACAAATAACCTCTTCTTAAGATATTCTCCAAAAATATTTGAATATATTGCCTAGTCCATATATACAAATAACATAAGGGTAAATTGGATCCCAAAGCCCTCAAATGTGTCGTTATTGGGTATTCCCCAATTCAAAATCGGTAAAAGTGTTAAAATCCTACCACCAAAAATTCCTTACCTCAAAGTATGTCACATTTAATAAAAAACAAAGTTTTTCCATTCAACTCATAATGACGAGAAGAACTATCAATTAAAAAAATATATTTAATGAAATATTTATCTTTTATCTGGATAGGCCTATGACAAAGAACCTAACAAATCTAAGCATTGTACATTTGTACTCCATCTCTACACAAGAATGAATAAGCCCAACCATACTATCTAGCAAGCTTAAGACTCAAACTATTATCAGGTAATAATTATCAATCCATCACTATTCCCCAATATACCATCTATTAATACACATCCTTTCATACTTTTTGTTTCCCTTGACATAAGGCTTTTCAAGCAAATATCAACTGCAATTTCATTCTATAGAATTGTGATGTGAAACATATGCATGGAAACAAGAACTGCTTTGGGATTTTAATATAAGATTATTAAAACTTTGCTAGTTATAGAATTAATGCTTACCCAAGTTAGGCTTTCAGAATTATCAAATCGAAATTAAGTATGGCATGCGGTTACAACTAGATTAATGGGACAATATCAAATTGACAACATAAGAATAGAGAGAGTAATGTTATGGAAAAACAATAATCCACGGCTAACAAATAGAGCTTTTCACCTTGGGTCCCTCACTCACGCTCTTGACGGTGGGGTTTTAACGGAGGAAGATTGAGAGCAAACCGAGCAATGCCACTAAGAGACAAAGGGTGCCCAAAGTCTAGTCCGTTGGGGAAGTAGCCGGCGACGGGGAATCCACGGGATGACTAGTGAGCATCCAATGTCCGGGAAGATTGTGCTCCTCGATGGAAGGTACACCAAAGAAATAGGAGATATGAAGCTTTGGCGTTGGCTGGAATTGCTGGACAGCAGTTGTTCAGCACTGGATCTCCTTTGGGCAGCAATTGGGGCAAATTCTGGACGGCTAAACAGCAGACTAGCTTGCTTTGGACGTCAAGGCAGCAAGCTATTTTGCTCCGGGAAGCTTCTAGACAGGAAACTGGGTTGTTTCTGAAATCTGGACAGCAATTCCTAAAGCATGGTCAACAGCTTGGGTTCCCTGGATGGCTGAACGGCAACAGAACCTCAGCTGGAGCCTTAGGATCACAAAAGAAAAAGCTGGGACAGCAATTTCCAAGATTTGGAAATGAGGACAGCCACTGTAAACGTCCAGAATTTTCTGGACAGCAAGGGGGCGGCCAAGGTGGTTGAGAAATTGGTGAGATGCTTAGAAATCTGAAATTAGATTTCAAGTTAAGTGGAATTGGAGGGAAAAATCTGAGGTTTTAATTTCAGATTTTTTTAAAAGGGAAGGGGCCAATTTGAAATTCAAATTAACAATAAATAATGGGTTAATATGGTGGCAGTTATGGGAGAGATTTAAGGGAGAATTAATGTCGCTTAGGTGGCAAAGTGAGGAGAGAGAGGGGAAGAGAGGGGGCTTGGTTTAATGCAATGGGGACCACAAACTTAATCACAGATTTTTACAAAATCTGAAATAAAATTTCAAATTTCATAAGGGGAAATAACTTTCTAATTTGAGGGCAATCAATTGGAGCAATTTGAAATTCAAATTTGAAATTGAAACTCAATTAAATTGATGGCCTAAAATTAAGGAGCTAAATTAGGAAATAAGTAATGGCTCATAAATCATTCAAATTTTAAATTCGAAATTCAAAAGAGTGGGGAGGAGGTGGCGGCCGGATGGGGGGAAGGGCTGGCCGGTGGCTGCTGGCCGGCGGTTGGGGCTACTGGCAGGCGGCCTGGACAATCCAGGTAGGGGGCGGCAACAAGAGCAAGGGAGGAGAGAGTGTGGGGGAAATTCTCGGGATCCAAAGCATGAAAATCCACTCTCCCACTAGTGGCTTCAATCCAACTCTCCACAACACAAAGTGATCAAGAGAACTAAAGAAAAATGAAAGACAAGAAAACCTAGAACTCACAAAAAAATCTAGTTTTTCCTACGAACTCATTAAGAGATCGAGGAGGGTGAACTCACGAAGAGAACATAAGTGGCAAATTTTCATTCATCCAAAAACTATCTCTTACATAGGAAAAGGGCCATATAAATAGGCCTCAAAATGACAAAGAAAACAAAAGACTAGAATGCCCCTTGGGCTACAATAGCGACCAAATACCCATAAGGGCAAAAACGGAAAAACATAAAATAAAAATAAACTACTACATAAAATGATGAAAATACAGATCATGATCGTGGCCGTCGATCTCCGGCGTCTCCTGAATGTACATGTGTCGAAATTGCTAACGATGTCCCCATCAAATTGACTATCAAGAATATAATCAATCCTATAGAATTCACTCTCAAGAAACATTTGCTAATATTGCAAAAATGAATATAATTCGCAAACTAATTTCTCTAGCAACTAATTTTCAATAACCAATGCAACAACATGATGTAATGAATGTCTCCTTACATAGAGAAGTTGAATAAATCTATATAGATGCTCCACCAGGGTTTAATAGCTCATTCACAAACAACGTGTGCAAAGAAAAAAAAGATTTATATGGACTTAAACAATCCTTGATAATATAGTTTGGCAAATTTACAAAAGGCATGATTGAAGGTGAATGCAAAAAAAAAAGTCAAGGGGATCATATTCTTTTCAAAAAACACTCTACAAATAATAGGATCTCAATTCACATTATATATGTTGATAATATAATTGCTATATGTGATGGAAATAATAAAAGGAGCCCCTTTGAAAAAAACTTGTTAAAAATTTTAAAATCAGTAAGTTGGGCAAACCCAAATACCTATTATATATAGAAGTAGCTCAATCAGAACAAGAAATATTTCTCTCTCAACAAAAATATATCATGAACCTACTAAAAAAGACATAAATGATTGATTGTAGACCTTATAAAACTCCCATTGAATCAAAAGTTGGATATAGATGGAGCGAAAGTAGATATGAGAAAATATTTTGCAAAGTATAGTTTAAAAATTAATCAATCTCATAGCCGTCCAGAAGTTGATTTTGTAGTAAGTCTCATCAATCAATTAATGCATAAAATAAAAGAGCATCATATTCAAGCTACTTATAAAGTCATACACATCAAATCAAGTCCCGGGAAAAAAATCTCTCTACAAATGCACGATGTTCTACAATTAACAGTTATACAGATGTTGGCTATGCAATATCACTAGTGGATAAAAGATCTACTTCAGTATACTAAACATTTTTTAGAAGACTTCTCATAACATGAGTAAGAAACAATCGATTATTTCAAGATCTAAAGTTGAATCTGAATTTAGGCCAATTGCTCGAGGAATTTGCAAATTTCTATGGATCAAATTCATCTTTAAAGATATAAAAATGAAATGGGAAGAGCCAATAAAGATATATTGTGAAGATAAATCTACCATCAGCATTGCTCATAATCAAGAACAACATGATTTTACCAAGCATGTAGAGATGGATATTTCATAAAAAAAGAAATTAAAAAATAGGTTGATTTGCACTCTATATGTAACAACAAAAAATCAACTAACTGATACATTCATCAAAGAACTTTGCAACCTCACATTCATGAATATTACACTCAAACGTGGAATGGTGGATTTAAACCATTCAGTTTGAGGGATTATGTTGAAGACCATGGGATTTCACACCACAGGACCCACCCCCTCTTCCTTCCTACATCAGCACAAGCTAAATTTCTACCCTAGGTAGGGAAGTCGTAGTTCCCACTATGTAGCCAATCATAATATAGTCTATTGAGCACACAAATCAAGGAGCTAAGCCACTTAATCTTCTCTCTCTTAACCATTGGATTGTAATCCATGTACTCCTCTCCCTTCATCTTACCACCCCCACCCTCCTTTTTAATTATTTATTTATTGTGTAAATTGTATTTATCTTTTCTTCACATATAAAATCTATAAATAGCTCCAATCTGTATGCAGGAAGTAAACAATAAAATTCAAAATAATTTTTCATATTTCTATTTTTCTATAAAATACATATCACCGCCATTAGATAAAGAGCTAACACTACATTTTTAGTAGGACTCCGATAACATCATATCAAACTCCTATTCTATACACTACTTAAACTATCTAAGGCATGCAAAGACGTCTGAGATAATTGAAAAACCTCATATTCCTCAATCATCTTGTCCATTTGTATGTCACAGCCTTAGAACACAAGTCCAATTGCCCTTTCACTTTCCTGCATGATGCTAGCCTGAATAGAACCAACCAGACTGGCTAACTTGGCTTGGCAATTTGCCTAGGATGGGGTCCAGCCACCTGAGGTCACAAGCCACTAGTCCTAACAGTGTCAAGCCTTGCCATCCAACATTCTTTCATATATTTCGTAAATTTCTATTGCACATCATCTAGAATGGTTGACACCTAACAACAATTAGTGTCGCCTAAGATTGGTGACATTCTCGTGTCAATTACCACTCATTACCTCATTATTGGAACATCCACCAACATTTGTCTTCTTCTTATAGACCACAATGCTTAACACCCAACAATTGCCACTCATCCGCCTATCAAGCAATGGCTATATGTAAGCGGAGACCAATTTAGCGTCCCTTAATCATTTTGGATCCTAGAAGCATCAGTTTTCACTTTTATTAGAGAGCTTGTTATCCTCCTCTTCTCTCCTGCAATCACCTCATTATTCGCTCCATTATAGGAGATTTATCTTTTGTAGAAGTCGTAAGCCTCCTTGTCTCATAGTGGATGTTCTTTCTCTCCAACCAATAGTGGTCATAGGTTGATGCGGACATCAGTCAGAGATTTTGACACGTGTACCATCGACGGAGGCGTAGATCAATGGCCACGATTCATAGTCTCTACTTTTGACATATTTGTTGTAATTTTTATTTATATTATTTTAGTTTCCTAGTCTACCCCTGAGGGTAGTGAGTGTCTTTTGTAGCCCCATGGGCATTTGTGTTTTTTTTTTCTTTTTAGACTTGAGATCCATATATAAGGGTTTCCATGCTTTGTATGAGGAGTTAGTTGATGAATGAAAATTTTAACTTATTGTTCTCTTTGTGAGTTTCAAAACTTCTCTAGATCTCTTTATGAGTTCTTGAGGAGAGAGCCTTTAGATCTCTTTGTGAGTTCTAGTGGTTGAAGGAGTAAGGTTCGTGATTCTTAATTTTCTTATCTTCCTCCTCCAATCACTTCCTCTCCCTCCTCAAGCTCTTCCCAAGACCCGTTGCCCCTTCCCCTTGTTCTCTCCCACGGTTTTCACCACCCAGCTCCATCCCACCGTCCCCTCCCAGCTCTACCGCCAGTTGGAGCCCGACAGCCCCATCCCGCCGCCCCTCTCAGCCTCCCAGTCTCGCCGCCGGCCCCACCCCACCCCCCCCCCCCCTATGATCCCCTCTTTGAATTTCAAATTCCATTGAGTAAATTACTTTCCTAAAATAGTCTTTCTCTATTTAGGAAAGTCAGTCAATGGGAATTAACTCAATTTTGAAATTCAAACCTCTTTCCCTCCCTTATCCACTAAATTGGGAAACTTTCTTAAATTAAAACAAATCTGAATTTAAATTCAGATTTGATCTTAATTTAATTATTCCCCTTAGGCCCCACCTAATTAATTCCAAGCCCCTCTCTCCCCCCATATGGCCGGCCACCTCTCCCATATTGTTTCTCTCTCCAATTGCCACCTCATCACCACTTAAATACCTCTTTAATGCCTCCCTCTCACAGATTTTAATTTCAGATTTCAAAATCTGAAATTTGAAATTGAATCTTCTCTCCTTTCTTTTTTTAGAATCTGAAATTAAACATCAGATTTATTCTCCCCACAAAATAGCATCACCCTCTCCCCTCTCTCCCTCCCAAACCGTGATCCCCTCTCCCCCTAGCCCACGACCCCCCAACCTAACCTAGTTTCCACCAAGGAGCCTAGCTTCTCCCCTCCACATCTCCAAGCCGGCCACCACCTCTCCTCTCTTGGGTTGTCTTACCGTGCTCTCTCATCTACATGTGAATTATGTATGGCGGATCCCGAAGTTGACCACGGATTCGTACTCGACGCCCACGGAGACATCCACATCGTTCGATCACCATGCTTCGACGTCGGGTTTGGGTTTGACGACACCGTTGAAGATTACTTGAACCGAATCCTCCCCCATCTCGTGGACATCCTCGACAATCAATTCTCGGACTACGAGTGGACCATCAACGGCCATCCACCCGTTTCTCCACCTCCACCACCGCCGCATCACTCTCCATCAATACGGATTGTCTGTGCCGTCTACCTTGGAGTGATTTCGTTTCTTGTATGGTTCTTCTTCCTCCGACAACCCTAGACGTAGAAGAGTGACTTTGAGCCTCAAGGTGAGACGATCACTTTGTTAACCGTCGGATTCTAGTTGACTAATCATTTCATTACTCTTGTTTAAGTTGTTATTTTAAAGAACTTGCAAATTTAGTTGTAATGGATTGCCTAAGCATCGTTGGCTTCTAAGAGCTTTCTTGATTCTTCAATTTTGAGACGCCTTAAGATTAATTTTATCATTGCTCCAACAACTTTTATTAATTTCTTAAAACAACTCCTGGTACATCATAGGTCTCCAAGTCAACTCTAAAATTAGGTGTTTGTTGTGTTTATTTGATTCATTGGTGTTGTGCAACTTCTCTTCCTAATTGTATGTAGCTTAGCTCACCTAGTCTCTTAAACTGAACTCTAGCACAATTCCAAGTTTTCTGCAGCATACCCCAGGAATATCTTGTGTTCACAGTTAATGCAGATTTTAACTAAGACTAAACTGCAGAAAGTCATAGTCTCATACTCAATAGGAAAAGCTCCTAACCAAGACGACTAAGATTTTACCAATCAAATCATAAGACTTATATAAACTACAATTGGGAAGCAAGCTAGATCTCTGGTTAGTGTGAATTCTGCTCTGTAAATGACCCCAATTCGGCTCTTTAACTGACCCACAGTCTAGGCTTGAGCTTGGGAGCTGGTAACTAATAAATGATCCCAAGGCTCACTAGCCAACTTTGACAAGAACGCACAACTAGGTAATAAAAATCTGTACATTTTCAAGCGAAAACAAGAAGGCTGCGTAGCAGTCACAGTTGGATGATGATTGGAATGGTAGCGTGTTGAGAACCAGTTCGCAAACAATGATGCCCATTTTTTCTTCGTTCAGGAAATAGCCAGAGGGTGTGTTGGCTATGTGGATGCCACGGAAGAAGAAGACTGAGCTGAGGTTCATCATGCTGAATTTGGTATGGAAATTTTGAAGAAGAGCAGAGATGGCAGTATTATTCCCATTGAGAAGTCGACAATGTATAAAATCAAATACATGCAAGTGTTCCTGCGGTGGTACGTGAATGAAGAGAGAACAGCTAAGATGGATTAAACCGTTATTTTAGTAGATCTCCTGAGAAACTTGCAAAGCACAATTTTAGTCTATAGATACTTTCTTCAGCAAGCAGACATGATGTAGAAATTGTAAGTCATACCTGAGAGGTTGTCATGTACACAGCCTCATTTAGTTGTCCATGAGGAAATAAAACGTAATTGAAGAATGCCCCATTTGTGTTGTTAAGCAATGGAGAGAAGAACTCAGATGACAGACATTTTGGTGATGGGACTAAATATATCGATATAGTCAATGTCGTCCTCTTGGATGTATGCTTGAGCCATGAGGCAATCTTTATGCCAAGCTAGAGAGCCATCTGAGTGTAGCTTGGCCTTGCATGTCCACCAACAACCCAAAAATTATTTGATGGGGTGGAGGGGGGACAATTGTCCAAGTGCCTTGTTGTTACAAGTTGTGGAACGCTAGAGATATCGCTCGGCGCCAATGAGCATGTCATATAGCTTGGGATTATCAAGTAGATCTAGTGAGGTTTGAAGAGCGTTATGGACATTGAGGATTTTTCGTGGCCTAAGAGAGCTTGTCATAAATCTTCTAAGCATGAGGTGACCACTGATGGATGGGGTAAGTTGATGTGAAGAGGCAATGTTGCATGAAGTCGATGTAACAAAGGCTAAGGATGTGAGAGGTGAAGCAAAGAAAGGTGCAAATTCATGTTCCGATAGGATCGTAGCGTAGTGATGTGGTGAAGATAGATTAGAGGAGGGTATGAGGGTTAGAGGAGAGAGAGTATGGATGGTTAATTATGGTGTTGTGATCGGTGAGAAGTATTTTTGTTTGAAATGACAGTTGATTTCATTAAAGGAAACATAATGAGAAATTATTATTTTACGAAAGGATGGATGAAGGCATTTGTAGCCTTGGTGTGTAGAGTAACTAATGAAGGTATGGTAAGTGGAGCGTGGAGCTAATTTATGACCATAGTGGATTTTAAGCCAGGGAAAGCAAGAGCGGCAAAATACTCAAAGTTGAGCATTAGTTAATAGCTTGCGATATAGGAGTTCATAAGTTGAGTTTAAATTTATGACTATGAGAGGCATGTAGTTGATTGTTGTGAGTAAAATGTTAGACCATTCCATTGGACCGGTCCAGCTGGTCCGACGAGACCGGCTTACATGAACAGAGGTGGACTTTTCCGCCTCCTGTACACGCCAAACACACGCACTGCATGCATGAGCTATTTAGGAAGGATTTTTGAGGGAGTTAGGAGGGAAATTTGAATGTAGAGACTGTTTAGGGATTTCCTTTTGATTTGTATGCATTAAATAGTTTGTTTTCCTAGGGTTAAGGCATCTTGAATTTGGTAGAAATTTGATCTCTTAGTTTCTTTGGGTTCAAGCCACATCTTTGGGAGAGAAATGTCCTCGTCTCGAATAGAGGATCAATTGTATCTTGGTATTTTTAGTTTCCCTTTCATCAAATAATACAAATTATCTACTGTTTCGTGATTTTGTGTGGATTTTTGTGGAGAACACTCGTTGTTTTCCGAAGATTGATAGGAAATACTTGAGATCTACAAGTGTTTCCTATCAAATTGGTATCAGAGAAGTTTTTGGGACCTTTGGTGGGTTGTTCTGGTTAATTTTAACGGCAGTTTTTTGGATTTCGAAGAAGAAAGTTGTTTTTGAAGGTCAAAGTCCATATTTTTATTTCTACAAAAATCTGGGCATCAATGGCGGCCAAGAAAATGGATGCATTGGAGGAACGCCTCGAAGTGGAGATTGGACAAATGAAATATGAAATTTCAAATCTCCAAACTCAAGTTTCAGATTTAAAAAAAGATGTTTCAATCATCCATGATAAGCTTGATACGAAATTTTCCATCCTAGAGGAGATGTTGAAGAAAGTGCTTGAGAGCCAAACCAAAATATCACCGTCGGAGGTCAGGGAAGGTGCCCACAACCACGGAAGTGGGAAAAATCCGAAGCCAATCAAACGACAGGAAGATCAAAAGGTGGAGATTTTGAAGAAAATAGAAAACATGCCTCCCCTAGGACCTATTCCTAAGGAGTCCGATATAGGGTATGTGGAGAGACGTGAGAGGGTTGGGCATGAGTGGAGGGATGTCGAATTTGAAAGAAGATAGGTTGAATTGGAAAGACGAGGACTTGGTTATGATCGAAGAGGTGTCAAATTTGAAAGGAGATGAGTTGAATATGATCGAAGGGGTGTTGAATTTGAAGGGAGGAGGTGGGTCTGCGATGAAAGGTTTGGGTATGAACGTAGAAAAGATGATTGGAACACTTGGGAGAAACCACCCCCTTGGGGAAAGAAAAATTATGAAGGGAACAGAGGGAATGCAGGCGATTTGAGGGTGCGAAAATTGAAGATGTCTATGTTTGAGGGAGAGGATGCACATGGGTGGATCTACAGGGTAGAAAGATACTTTACTGTCAATAGGTTGACGGAGGACGAGAAGCTGACAGCAGCCGGGATGTGCTTGGAAGGGAAAGCTTTAGCATAATACCAATTGAGAGATACGAGGCGACTGATAAGGACCTGGAGGGAGTTAAGGACTATCTGTTGGAACATTTCCAAACCACCAGGGGAGGGGAGTTCTACAAGCAGTTAATTGCACAGTGATGGAGTACCGTGAGCAATTTGAGTACCTTACCAGTCGATTGGATCGGCTTCCAGAGACTGTACTATAGGGGAACTTTATGAAGGGACTGAAATCAAAGATCCGCACAGTAGTCTGAGTGATGAGACTGCAAGACTTGGGAACGTCTATGCAACTAGCCCAGTTGGTGGAGAATCAGAAGCACTTGGAAAAAGAAGCATGAGGCAGCAGTTCAGGAAGCTCATACAGGATGGCCACAACCTTTTTGGGAAGCAAGGAGCCAACACCGAGTACTCTTACGAAGATTTCAAAAAAGAAGAAAAGCCGGAGGAAAACCTGGGGACAACTTCAAGAAGCTCACAGAAACATGATTACAGGGGAAAAGGGCGTAGGGGATCTATTTCAAATGTGACGAGAGGTATACGCCTGGGCACATGTGTATGGACCGAACTCTTCAGGTTCCTATCATTTGTGATGAAGAAGGAATTGAGGAAGGTGTCGTCTTTCCACCTTAGGGACAAGGTAGATTTTTGGGAGGGGAGTATTGTTAGCCAGGTCTATTGGACAGGTCCAACCGGTCCGACGGGACCAGATTACGCGAATAGAGCGGACTTTTCCGGCTCCTGTACACACCGAATGCATGCACGGCGTGCGTGAGCTATTTAGGAAGGATTTTTTAGGGAATTTGGAGGGAGATTTGAATGTAGGGACTGTTTAGAGATTTTCTTTTTATTTGTATGCATTAAATAATTTATTTTTCTAGTGTTAGGGTATCTTGAATTTGGCTGAAATTTGATATCCCTTAGTATCTTTGGGCTCTAGCATCGTCTAGAGATTTGAGAGAGAGAGATCCTCCTCTCGAATAGAGGATCAATTGTATCTTGGTATTTTCCATTTTCCTTCATCAAACGATACAAATTATCTATTGTTTTGTGGTTTTGTGTAGATTTTTGTGGAGAACTCTTGCTATTTTTCGATGATTGATAGGAAATACTTGAGATCTACAAATGTTTCCTATCATAAAGTCTCAACCCAGAGGTTACATGGCAGATGAGTTTCATGCAACAAGGTGTGGGTGATTTCATTAAGATAATAGTGTTTAGGCTCAACTAGGTTGTTTTGCGCAGGAGTGTATGGGCAACTATATTGGTGGACAATGTCATCAATACCAAGGTAATTTTGAAGAGTATGGTTAATGTATTCACTACCACCGTCAAAGCGTAAAATTTTTATGGGAGTATTGCATTTCTTCTCAACCTTTTTTTTTAATAAGAATAACTTCATGCGTAGCATTTTGGTAAACATGAAAAATATATAGCATGACCGAGAGGAATTATCAATAAATGAGAAAATATTTATAGTCATTCACAAAAATAACTACAAAAGTTCCCCATACATCAAAGTGAATTAGTTCTAATAGCTTGTGAAGATATGTAAAGATAGCTATTAAACTTTGTAAACGAGAAATCAATTACCCTTGGTTAAGTTTCAAGTATTGTTGGGAATAAAACTTAAGGAATATGAAGCAATTGATGTTGGATAGAGAAAATCAAAAGTACTGTGGCATTGGGGTCACAAATATGACTACATAAGAAATTTGGAGAGAAGTGTGTGATGAAAAAGTCAATGATGACAAGTGTTAATCAGTTGGATGGTATGGGAAATAGGCCATTATGGCAGGGGCCCTAAATGATGATTTGTTTTATCTTCGAGCTTTTGGTGTGATAGTCGAGAGCATAAAAAAAAGGTAATTGTCAATAGCAAAAGTATAGTATGACAATAGATTATGAGAGTGAACATGAAGGTTAAGGTGATTCAATAAGAGAAGCTTATCAAGAGGAGTAGGAAGTAAGACATGCCCAGTGTTGACGGTAAGAAGTGAGGTTCCATTGCTCATCAAAACTTGATTGAAGCCTTGATAGGGTTAAGGGTGCTAAAGAAGACCTAGATTTGAAGTAAGATGGAAGGTAACTATCGAATCAAGATGCCAATCGGAGAACAAGTTCCTGGGAGTAGTCCTGAGAGCTTTAGGAGCTAACTGGGAAGAAGGTTGCAATTAGTTGAGGTTCGAACAATGCCAAGAATTGAAACCAAAGTGCCTAGATTTGCTGCAAATTTTGTCAAACGAGGTGACTTATTTGATGTTTATTGCCCTTGTTTTGCTGAGGTGGAGGGTTGTCGCATCTATTTTAGTCATATAAGCTTCTCCCTTTCCCAAGAGAGAAGGAGCTAGAGCTTTGTCCATGATAGGTACATAGAGCAATGGGAGAGCTAGTTGTGCGTTGCTCTGTAGCAGGGTCATTAGCAATGTTGATTTCTTCTCCGCAAATGAGAGAGTAGAGATCATTGAGTCTTCTAGAGGTGATTTTGGTATTAAATTGATGTTTTGAATATTTAATATAATGGAGGGAGCTTATTGAGTATATAGAGAATAATATCTTTTTTGTCAATGCGAGAGCCCACAATGGCAATGTTGTTTACTAGAGACTTAATTCTTGATAAGTACTGGGTTATAGTGTAGTTTTTCATTAATATGTGATGGAGCTCGTTCTTTAGTTAGATAACTTGTGACCAATTGGTGGAATGCAAATACCATTCGATTGTCAGTCAAATGTCTTAGTAAGAATCAAGATTCATAATGTAAGGAATGATAGGTGGCGTTATGGAGTAGAGCACTATAACTAAGTTTTGATCTATCGGCGTCCAAGTGTTGTAAAGAGGGTTGGAAGAAAATTATCCTACAGAGTATGTTGTTGTTTTGCTAAGGTAGATAGTGGAGCGATCTAGGAACCCTTCAAAGCCCTATTCTTCAACTATTTTGAGTAATTGAGATCTCCACTTGGGATATTTATCATTTGTGAGTTTATGTGCTTCATATTTTACATTAGGAATTTGAGAGAGGAGGGGAATGGCAGCTCCACCCATTTTGAAAGAAATAAGGCTCTTGTGAATAAAGGAGGGGGAAGATTGCCCAATTGATGAGACATTTTCTTTACCAACAAGAAGAAGAAGAATCGTAGCAAAACTAGATGAGGGGCTCTAATACCATGACAAAAATGAGTGTCACAGATGGAAATAGAGTAGAGATATACATACAACAAGGATAGTAGAAAGTATATTATTTTATTAATTCAGTTGCTTGTTATGTGAGGCATATATAAGTTATGTAATGGATACCAAGCGGTTAGCGAAGGATAATTTATGTTGTTTAAATGATTGGGTTTGTGACATTGGGTTATCAAGTCATTAAGAAGAGTGCACATTTTAGATATATCGGATTTATTGTTCAAAGCAATAATGAAATAGATGGGAATATCATTAGTAGAATTCAAGTTGAATGGTTAAAGTGGAGGAATGCATCAGGCCTGTTGTGTGATAGAAAAGTAACCCTTAAAATTAAGGGAAAATTTTATAAGACGATGGTGAGACTCGTAATGCTTTATGATGCATAATATTAGTCATTAAAAGAAAAGAATAAAATTAAGTGTTGCAGAGATGAGGATGCTTAGGTTGATGAGTGGCTTTACACTTAGAGATAAAATGCGAAACAAGTATATACATGAAAAGATTGAAGTATCTCCAGTGGCAGATAAATTAGAGTCACCTTAGATGGTTTGGTCACATAAAATGTTAGCCTTCTGATGACTCTATTAGGAGAGTAAATGAATTAGATCCGACCTACGTTACGAGAGGTAGAGGTATGCCTAAAAAGACTTGGTTTTAAATTATTAGAAATGACATTTTTATTAGATTTAAATAGGAATTTAACACTTATCATAAAATTTGTTGTAATCAATCTCTAACTCAAACATGGAACTTAGGCTTGTAGAATATAAAATCTAAAGAACCTCCATTATCTTCATAAAAGTGTTGGCCATAATAACTAAAGAAACACCATCATCTTCATACACAAATTAATGTTTGATTTGTTGCAACCACACAACACCCCCCATGCAATGGAATATATGTAGTCGACCCCATGCAGTGGGATAAAGGCTTGTTGTTGTTGTTGTTGTTATTGGATGGTTGGGTTTGTACAAACTATTTGTATGTTATTATTGTAATCTTTGTTGTAATCAATCTCTAACTCAAACATGGAACTTAGGCTTGTAGAATATAAAATCTAAAGAACCTCCATTATCTTCATAAAAGTGTTGGCCATAATAACTAAAGAAACAACATCATCTGCATACACACATTAATGTTTGATTTGTTGCAACCACACAACACCCCCCATACAGTGGAATATATGTAGTCGACCCCATGCAGTGGGATAAAGGCTTGTTGTTGTTGTTATTGGATGGTTGGGTTTGTACAAACTATTTGTATGTTACTGTTGTAATCAATTGGTGCAGATAGTGGCTCATAACATTTGTTGTAATCAATCTCTAACTCAAACATGGAACTTAGGCTTGTAGAATATAAAATCTAAAGAACCTCCATTATATTCATAAAAGTGTTGGCCATAATAACTAAAGAAACACCATCATCTTCATACACACATTAATGTTTGATTTGTTGCAACCATACAACACCCCCCATGCAGTGGAATATATGTAGTCGACCCCATGCAGTGGGATAAAGGCTTGTTGTTGTTGATGTTATTGGATGGTTGGGTTTGTACAAACTATTTGTATGTTATTATTGTAATCAATTGGTGCAGATAGTGGCTCATAACATTTGTTGTAATCAATCTCTAACTCAAACATGGAAGTTAGGCTTGTAGAATATAAAATCTAAAGAACCTCCATTATCTTCATAAAAGTGTTGGCCATGATAACTAAAGAAACACCATCATCTTCATACACACATATATACCCCCCCCCTGCAAAAAAAAAAACCCTACCATCCCCTTCTCAACAATGTCATTATAAATCCTCATCTCAACTTACTCTCTAAAACCAATCTACTCAATCTCCACATACTCTAACGATAATAAAGTGAGCACATGGAGTTACAAGCAAGCTCAAGCATAAAAATGAGCCCCAAAGGGCCAAGAATCCAGGATAAATTCAACTGAGCACTAGGAATCAACTTGTGTTCCGCCACCACACCTTGATTGGTTATAGCTACAGTTAATAAAACGTATTTCCCAACCAATTATTAGTGGTTGGTTCCATGAATCCTCAATCAAGAATTAAGTAAGAAGTTCATTTGGTGAAAGTTCTAGACGCACAAAACCCACATGAATTCAGGACCCAATCATTTTGTGGGATTATTTCCACCAAATACAACAATATAAAATTGAAGGCCAAAAGAAATAGAGATTCAAGTTACTTACGAGAAGACTTGTGGTGTTTAGGCTTTCTTTTCAATTCAACTTTCTTCCCTGAACCAGAACTAGATTCCCTGCCTGCACCACCAACACCATCACCACCCTCCATTTGAGACTGCCGACCAACATTGCTTGAAACCTCACCAAAAGCTTTCACATTTGAATTCGACAATGCACCTTTTCTAACTCCACCAGCATTGCTCCACCTCCCGATTTCATCACCAGCACCACCAGAAACTACTTCACTGTCGCTTGAATGAGCCCAGTGCTCCCCCTCATCGCGCAAATCTTCATGTTCATCCTGCTCATCAAAGCCATCATCATACTCGTCAAAAGGATTAGCCTGCTCCATCCTACCATCATCCCTTGCCCGCGCACCATTATTCAAAGAATCCTCATATTTCTTCCTGTAAGAATCCAACTCCTTTCGCCCGCCTTCATTATACAATCTCCCCCTCCCGCTTTTCCCTTGTGCCCTCTCAGCCGTACCCTCCTCCGGAAGCTTGATCTTTCCGGAATCATTCCCCGACTTCCTCCCAGTGGCTTCCTCCTCACTGTAATCATCGTCCCTCCTCCGGTCGTCCCTGTCCCAGTCTCTCGAATCCCGGCCACTCCCGTTGGTTAAGTGGCCAAATCTGAGTTCCTTGAAAGCCATCGTGCGCTCCAATCTCGGCCGAGGCTTGGATTTGTTCTTTTCGCCGTACTCCTTTAATCTACTCGGTAATTCTGTATAATCGTTTTCAGGTAATTCATATCATATTCGGAGAAAATATTTCGTATAGGCGACGATGGGGACAGAATGGGAACCTCTAAACCCGGATAGGCGGTGGAAGGCGAGGATGGAGAGGAAGAAGCCAACGAGGAGAGTCACTCCGATGACCACTGCGGCGTAGGAAAAGTGGCGCTGAGGCTTGGCACGGCGAATCCGGCCAATCTTTTGTGGCATCCGGAGGCCGATCTGGTCTCCAGCAATAGCAACGTCGATCTGGCTCCGAGCAGAAAATCGATCGGTGCCCGATTGCCTATGCTGGGCCATTTGAACATTGTTCTCGTTACTCGAATGCGGGCACAAGCGGAGGACCTCTTCTTCTTCCCGTGGCCGAGTAATGGTAAGCCCCGCCCCGCTCTCTCTCGTTCTTGCTCTTTGGCTGTCTCTTCTGTGTAGTTCTCTGATAAGCCGCAGGGGTTTGTTTGGCACTCAAACTTTTCTATCACAATAAATAAATAAATAAGATAAGATAACTAAAATAACATATCATCAAATTTATAATTATTTATAAATCATGCAAGGTTCAAATAATTAAAATTTTGATAAAAACTGAAAATATATGTTAAAATTTTATTATAAGCATTGGTTTTATATGATATTGAAATTTAAAATATTTGTGGCATTAGAGATATATAAAGTTTAACGTCATAATTTTATACAAAGATCCAACACACATATATAAGATAATAGTGCAATACTTTTAAGAGGATTCATTTGGGATAGTTTTTTTATTGTTTTTTAAAGCAACTTTTTAGTACAAAATTAAAATTTATGTACTAAAAAGCTGCTTTAAAAAGCAGTAAGATAACCGTCTCAAATGAAGCTTAAGTTTATACGGAAAAAATTCAAGAAAAGGAGAAGTTATGGGGCCTTGCTCAGCTAAAATAATTTTACCCATACTTGCCATCAATTACAAATGATTTTTTTCAAATTTAAATATGCACCAAGATTCGTATTTGATCAAGATGATTTTCGATAGAGTATCAATATTACTGAAAATTAAGCTAATTAGAAATTCATTTTATAAATATAAATAATATAATTATTACATAAATCATTATTCTAAAAAATAGAAATAAAGAATCAAACCTATTTAACTTCTTTAAAAGTTATTCAGAGTTTACAATAAATAAAGGTTTTGCAAAACGTTTATCATTGATCAAGAATTTTTAATTCAACTTATAAATCAGAGCTAAAAATGATATCCAAACTTTAAATCTGATGCATTATTTTAATAAATATATTCAAAACTGTAGTAATTATATTCATAACTTATGATCGAGTACAAGATCTTAAAATAATTAATCCTGATATAAAAATAAATATATAAATATGAATGGCTTTTTTTTTTTAAATATGAATGGGTTATTTGATATTTAGAAGATTTAAAAAGAGACTCAAAATTTTAAAATAGAATGAAATTTTGATAAGACCAAATTTGCCTTTGAGGGAGCTTTAAAGCGCTAATGCGAGGAGCGACGTGGCACTAAGCCCTCTATATAATAAAAAAAGAATTGAAGTCCTTAAGGGTGTCGTGGCACTGGTCATGTTATGCTGCCTTCTCTCTATAATGAATAGCTCTTGAGATTGAGAACATATTTGAGAAAACGCTTGAGATTTGATTCGAATAATATTTGAGTAAGATTGAGAGCTTATGCTATAAAAGTTTGATCAAACATTAAATATAATTCAAATTTAAATAGAACATAAACCATCATTATTCAAATAATTTTTTAATAAGATTTTAACTATAAGACCCACATGCACAGTATTTAGAATATACGTGTAGAACCTAATAAAAGCTATAAATATGATTAGCTTATTTGATATATAGAAGATTAAAAAATAGACCTATAAACTTAATTTAGAATGAGAATTTGATAAGGAGGGATTTGTCATTGATGGCATTGAGGAGCTTTTATTTGGTCTGGTGAACTTACGCAACTCTACGTTCGGCCACTAGTAAAATCGCGCCACGCGTTTTCATTATTTACCGCGCGCCCCGACAATCCGACCCGGAACAGACCCAAGATTGCTCGGTATTGCTAGGTATTGGTCGATTTTGCTCGGCAATAACCAATACCGAGCAAATACCTAGCAATACCGAGCAAATACCGAGTTGTACCGAGTTTTTTTCTAGCAATACTGAGCAAATACCTAGCAATACCGAGCAAATCCCTAGCAATACCGAGCAAATCCCGAGCAAATACCGAGTTGTAGAAAAACTCGATACAACTCGGTATTTGCATGGTTTTGGTCTTCACAGAGCCGTATTTCTCATTTTTGCACAGCAATACCTATCAATACCGAGCAATACCGAGAAAATCGCGAATATAACATTCCCGGGTTCCGCTCTGGGTCAAGTCGTCGGGCCGCGCGATAAAGAATAAGAGCACATGGCGATATGTTATTGGCGGCCGAACGTAGCTCTACGTCCAGTCAGAGGACGTAATAATTGTTATGTAGGGAGCGTTGTTGCGCTAAGCCCTCTTAAAAGAAAAATTGAGGTCCTTTGAGGCATTGTATCATTGGTCATGTTGCACTGCCTTCTCTATTTATTGAATAGTGCTTGAGAGTGTTGTGGCATTCAGGGATGAGGTTAGAACAAGTGTTCAGAGAATGAGAATTATTTGGAGAATAGCGATGTTGGGTGATGTAGTGTGGTCACGTTGATAACTTTTCATAGTTTTATATAAATATCTTAACCCACTTCTTCTATCCCCATACCTTACTCATTTGCAAGGACAAGATAAGAAGTAATATGAGAATAGAAAGGAAAACAGGCGAGGAAAAAAGAAGAGAGAGGATGTAATATATGTTGTTACAATATTACACCTATTCTAACATGATCCAATAGGATTGGTGTAATGAAATTTCTGCACTTTTTTATCCTACATGTGTTTGTAAGTGTTCTATGAGTGTGTGAATGTTTGAATTTAGTTTTGAAGTGTGTCCCGAGGGTCTATGTGAATGAATCATGAAATCTAAATCTTTTCTTTTGGGAATACTGTGACGCTAGGTTGGGGGTGATGTGGCGCTAAGCTCTATGGTTTGATTCATTTTTAAATGATTTGGATCGATGCAATGTTTCCATTGTTCAAAGCATCGCGGTGCTAGGTCTTTTTTTTTTAAATATGAATTTTCACCTTATTTTCAATTTTGCAAACTAACCCCCAGCCCACTACAGGAAAACAGCTGATTTTTGGCGACAAATTTTGCTTGAAAATGGCCAAAATCTGTTATAAATTAGTATTTCTGGTGGATTTCCAACGAAAATTTTTACGCTGATAAAATACACGTCAGAAAATTGCTACCTGGGTTAAAAAGTTTGCCGAAAAGTTTTATGATGGATTTTTGGTAGAAAAGACGTCGGAATATGTCTAGCGGATATATTCCGCCAAAAAATTTTAAAAATAAAAAACTATTAAAGAAATTAATCAGGAGCGCTGCAGCACCACCCGCCCAGCCCAGCTGGGCCTGCACTCCGACCCGCTTGGAATCGGCCTGAATCACCCCCACACAACCCGATCAGCCTCATGCACGCGTAACCCAACCTTGACCCGGACACAACGCACCTATGCCCAGGGGGGTTCGATCCGTAGAGCCAAAACCTAGGTAATTATTGTTAATGATTGTCAATTTTAATTTCATTAGTAATTATAAGTTTTATAGTGTTTAAGGGGGCCTTAGATAAGTCAAGAATTGGATTAGAAAGGTGAAAGTCCAAGTATCAAAATTTTCTCTATAAGCGTCAAGGCATTGAGCTCTCAAGTGGAGGCAAAATGAGTGTGCATTATGGTGCCAGGTGGCTACATCATGGCATGAAGTCTCAAATGAAAAAATTTGGGAGAATCTAGGAGATTCTCTAAGAGCACAATGATGTTGGGGAGTTGAGTGCCATGACGCCATATCAGATTAGTGATTTTTAAATAATAAAATATTTGAAATAGTTTGCCTAATCCATTTCCCCTAGCGACTTGCTGGAGAAGAAGAGAGGAGAAGAGTAGGAGAAGAGAGGAGAGAGAAAGAAAGAGTGGGATTTTGGAGGCAAAATGTAATGTCCCAAGATTAAATTTGGATGAATTATTATTTTTATAATTTAAAATCAACACCAGAGCTATTTATATCTTTTTATCAATAATAAAATCATTTATCAGCAAAAATAAATTCTATTGATCAAAACTTACATATGCATCTATATTCATTGACCTAAAAATTATATATAATGCTCAGGATTCATACAATTACAATTAATCATCACAAGCCATGAGTACAAAATAATAGCTAAAAGACAATAAAATAAACTAACAGTAAACCTAGAGAATATTGATGTCACAACTCGATCCGATATGACCTAATAATACACAGGTCACACCGTGTCCAATATTGACAATACACAAATCCCAAGATTCAGTTTGAGAAGTACTGAAATAAAATTTTCAATTAATATACTACACATAGTCACCATTGAATATAATATGATGTGGAACACTACAAAATCTCAAAATAATTTTATATTATATCATCCAAAAATACATAAATAATCTAAAATCTATCTACAATAGCACTTTGTAATAGAAAAAATAATAAAAAAAGTCAAGCATGTAAAAATTAACTAACCAAACCAAAAGACATACCTACAGCATTGATCAGAACATACTATTCAAAACTACTCAGTTCTCTCCTTTCCTTTTTCCTGGCCTAAAAATGGAAGAAAACATAGGAATGAACTAACACTGCTCAATAGGTTATCGTAGTCTAAAATAGAAATCAATAACTAGAACCAAAAGACTGAAAAATATTGTGATGTAATAATAAACTAAAGTATTTTACGAACACTAAAGCTTAAATTAAGCTTAACGTAAGTATTTAAGAGCATTTAAATAACTTTGAAAATTGTATTAAAACTGGTTAAATTATAAGCAAATATTTCATAGTGATTATCAGAATAGCTTTTACGTCCGAATTTTATATATCTTCATTTTCAAAATCTTACCTCGGTGGCACATTAACTTTGATATTATAGAATCCCACCTTGAATGTCCATTGGCACCATCATAACAAAATTTCACCTTGTTCGCCCACTAGCATATGTATAAAAGATTCACATGTTAGTTACCCACTGGTGCTGGCATAAAAGAATCTTACCTCGGTCATCCACTAGTGCTAGTAAAATAGAATCCCACCTTGGTCACCCATTGGCACCAGAATAATAGAATCTCATCTTTGTTGTCCACTAGCACCAGCATAATAAAATCCTACCTTGTTTGCCCACTAGTGTAGACATAACATAATTCCACCTCGGTCGTCTATTGGCGTCGGCATAATAGAGTCTTCCCTCGGTTGCCCACTAGCGCCGGCATAACACAACATCACATCACACCATCTCAAATTTATTTCACCATTATACATATTTTTTTATGCATTTTATTAATTAAAATATAACAGGACTCGATTAAAAAATTAACAAAATGCCTTAATAGTAGGCAATATAAAATCTAGCTTAGAAAAGTATAAATTTTCATATTTTTAAAATATAACCAAATTACCAAAAATTGTGTAAAACATCATTTTTAGACTTAAATCGTGTTACGATATTATTTTTTAAAGTCTAGATTATTTTCTATTAAATAAAAGATGCATAAATTCCAAAACACCAATGAAAAATTTATGAAGAATATTCAAAATATTTGTAATCACAAGCTCTATAACATAGAAAAAGTTATACAGTAAATGTTATATCAATATAAAGTTATTATTTTTTTTATAACAAAAATATAAATTTAATCCAAAAAATCTTTAAAATATTGAATTATTAAAAATTGATATAGGCAAAATGTAGCCTACCTCGAGACAAATAACTTTCGCAATTAGACCAATGACTAAAAATGACCTAAAACAGCTAAAAATAGAGTTTCACTGTATAGAAACCCTCTCTCTCTCTCTCTCTCTCTCTCTCTCTCTCTCTCTCTCTCTCTCTCACTGTGTACTCCAACTCGTAGCATGCAATTGAAATGGATAGAATAAAGATTTTAAAATATATTTAAAGTATTATTAGTGGCTAGCGTTGTGGAGCTAGTTCATAAATCCAAAAATATGAAACTATATTTAAAGTATTATTAGTGGCTAAGCCAGCTTTTTCTTCTAATTTTTCCATTCCGATTGGAAAGAAAATTCCTGATGCCAATTTAGCCTCTTTAGTGGCTTCAATTACTATGGAAGAAATTAAGAATGTGGTTTTCTCTGGTTCTGCTTCTTCTACGCTAGGTCCGGATGGTTTACTTTTGAATTTTTTAAGAAGAGTTGGGATATTATTGGGCCTAGTTTTTGCCATGCATTTTTTAAAAAGAGTAGCTAAAGCAATGGCTATTACTCTTATTCCTAAGAAGGCTAGTGCTTCTCAGGTTTCTAATTTTCAGCCAATTTCTCTTTGAATTGTTTTTTATAAAATTATTGCTAAAATTCTGACATTAATGATGAAGGATGTTATGCCCATTATTATTCATAATAGGCAATATGATTTCATTAAAAAGAGGATTTCTACATATAATATAATTTTGGCGGTGGAATTATTATGAGGGTTTAATTGCCATAATAAAGAAAAGTTTTATTGCTTTAATTTGGATATTCACAAAGCTATTGATTCAGTTTATAAAGATTTTATTTTTAATCGAATGGCTCAAGAAGGATTTATGCAAGTCTTTATTTCTTGGGATAAAGGGTGCATTAATGATACCTTTTTCTCAGTTGTGCTCAGTGGATCTCTGAAGGGTTTCTTTAATTCTTCTTTGGGGCTTCAGCAAGGTTGTCCTCTTTTTCCTTATCATATTTGTATTATTATGGATGCTTTTGCTAATCTTCTTGAGGATAAGTCTCAAGCGGTTAATTTTGAGGGTATTATTATTGGTGAACATTCTATCTCTCATTTATTATATGCGGACGATGTTCTTGTTTTTGGGAAATCATCTATTTTGAATGTTGAAAAGTTAAAAGAGATTATGGAATATTTTCATAAGGTTTATGGGCTACAAGTTAATCAAGAGAAAAGTTCCATTATTTTTTCTAAAGGGTGTTTTATTACTCAAGATATTGGTCAAATTTTGGGTATCCCTATTTCTCAGGATACTTTGAAATACTTAGGTTTGTCAATTTCTTGTAAACGAATTTTAAATTCTAATTTTCAGCCGTTGATGAATAAAATTATTGATCTTCTTGATGGTTGGAAAGCTATGATTTTATCTTTTGTAGGTAGAGTCCTATATATTAACTTCACTATTTATAATATTATTTCGTATTGAATTAGAGGGCTTTCTTTATCAAAAGCTTGTTTTAAAATTTTCAAAAAAGCCTGCCCTAATTTTTTATTTTATGGGGAAGATAATATTAGAAGGATTTATATGATTGCTTGAAAGGATGTTTGCAAGCCTAAAAATCTTAGCGGTTTAGGGATTTCTAATCTGAATGATTTATGTTTTGCTTATGGGTGTTCTCTTATCTGGCGCATTGTTAATAATATGGGACCTTTTGCTATTTGGTTTAAATAAAAAATATTTCTTGTTGTAAGCCTTGCTCTCAAAAGGATTCAAAATTTTGGAAAGATCTTTATGTTATTGCTAGAGATACTAAAAGCAAGATATCTTTTAACTTTGCTGCCAATTGTTTGTTATCTTTTTTATGGGATCATTGGCTTAATGAAAAAGCACTTCAGGAAATTCTTTTATCTTATGAGGCTCCTTTTCTCAATGCTAAGAAAGTTGGGGAATGAATTATTAATAATAAATGAGACATTCCTATGTATATTTCGGAAGATATGCTCTGGTTATATCAAGCATACTGATTCATAATCATGGTACTTCTTATATTATTTGGGATAGTTGGACTATCCTATTTTTAAGAATTTTTATTCTATTTTCTTTATCAAATTTAATAGGGTGGATTGGTTTAAATTTGTTTGGCATAAGAAACATGCTATATGGTTCTCTTGCTTTTCCTAAATGGTTATGTTAAATGGCTTGAAAACTGCGGATCTTTTAATTAAAAGGAATATTATTGTGCCTGATACATGTATCCTTTATAATAAAGGTTCTGAATGCCATAAACATTTATTTTTTGAATGTGATTTTTCCTTTACTATTATATCTAATTTTGTGTATGGGTTAAACTTCTTTATGCTTAGACCGATTCTTATGCAAAATTTTGAATTTATTTTTAATACAAATTGGAATATTGATGTTAAATATCTTTTTCTTCTTTATACTTGCTGCACTCTTTATTTTGTTTGGAAAGAAAGAAATAGCGAAAAGATAGAAAACAAATTCAGCAATCAAGATTATATTTGTAAGCTTATCAGGTCTGCAGTTTAAGCTAAAGTTTTTAAATGAGATTCTTATCCAAAAATCCAATAGTTTATTGCATAATGTGGCTTGTATTTGGTGTTTTTGGACAATGATATTTGGGCACCTTCTAATTGTTTCTTAATTTAGATGGCCGGATTGGCAACCAGATTTTTCAAGATGGTTGGGTCTAGTAACCAAGTATGTTTTCAAGTTCTAAGAATTTGAGGAAGGTTTTTCCTATTACTGATTCCTTGTTTTAGGGGCTATTCAATTTTTTTTTCTTTGCATCTGGTGCTGTTGGGTGGTTTTTTTGTGCAGGAGGCGCAGTTGCTATTTTAATGGCCCGAGTTATGGATTATCTAAAGAGTTCATGAAGTTTTCCCTGCTTTTTGGTAGATTTAACTATTATGGCATGGTGGTTCTTGTGGTTCCAACATTTGGATAAGATGTTGATTGGTTGGCTCGAGTTGTGACTGATTTAAAGTCTTTATTGGAGAATTTATCTTACTTTTTGGTTATTTCTGTAGGAGCCTGTTTTGGTGGCTGGGGTTACTTTTTGATAGTTTATGATTAATTAGCTTGACTAGTGCTTGGCTTGGTGGGTTTTTCTTATTCTAGCATCTTCTGTTTGGAGTGGGTGTTTGAGAGCTTTTTATGTCTTTATTTTTTGGGTTTTGGGCTGTTTTTAGTGGTCCTACTTATCCTTTTTGTAGGATTGGTAGTTTTCTTTGTTCTTTTTTCTCCTTTTTAAAGGAGCAAGGTTATTTTTTAATGTTGTAAGTTTTTCTTTGTTTTTTACAATTCTAAATTTTTATTTTGTAACCTTTAGCTTTTGAAATAAATTTGGGCATGTGTGACCCTAATTTTCCTAAAAAGAAATAATAATAATGATAATAAATTTTTTTTTTATTGTAGAAAGAGGAGGGGGGGGGGGGGGGGCACAAAGAGAGGATTCTTTATTATGGAGGTTTTGAGAATTTGGGTGGGAGAGGAAGGTGTAATTAATTTAATAAACTATTAATTAATATTTAATTATAATTATATTTTATATTAATTTTTAATTTAATAAAATTTTTAAAATACTATTAGTTAATATTTTTAGCAATCAATTAAATAAATTAGATACAAATATATCAATTAATTTTAATTTTGATTTAATACATATATTAATTAATTAAAAATATTAACTAAAAAGTAATACTATTTATAATTTAATGACTATATTGAAATTATATATTAATTTAATTCAATTATTACTTGAAATATTATTTATGTTATTTATAATCATAGATAATGAGATTGTATATTTTTATTTATTATTTATTGATAATTATAATTAAAAATTTTATTTGTAATAATAAATTAAATTTGAAAATATATAATCAAATAATTCAACAAAATTTAATCAAATTTAACATCTATGTTTAAACAGGCTTTAAGTAAATACTTGAAATAAATCAAACAGCCCCTATTTTCGCCTGTTCCGTCCTATTGAAATGGACCTGGAGGCGGTGAAGCGTTCGCTGGAGGTAGCTGGTGGCGGCGTGACTCTCCTAGCCGCCGGCCTTCCAGAGAGGTTCTTTGAAACCTTCGTCCTCCACGGCCTAAGTATCGATCTCATTGAGCGTGGCCATGTCATCTGCTCAATGACCGCGCCACCCCGCCTTCTTGTCATTTCATCGGAAACCTACTTCTCATTCTTTCGGTAGGAATCTTTCTGCGCTGCATCTGAGCAATTCCCTTCGATATTTTTTCAGAACTCTCGCGGGTTATTGCACGGCGGATTGATGGTAACGATGGTGGATTTGGTTGGCTCTGCGGTGTTCTACAGTGCTGGACTTACTACAAGTGGCGTCTCCCTTGAGATCAACATATCCTATGTGGACGTAGCCTATATCGATGTTGGTGATCCTCTTTGCTAAAATTTTGGTGTTTTTGACTTTGTTTTGCTTTAATCAGCCTGTGATATGGGGTTATCTTTTCATTTAGTGGCTTTGGTAGCGCATAGGATTTCATTTAAGTAGGATTTCGTAAATCCTCCAAATCCGGATTTACGAAATCCTTTTGGAGGGGGGGCTAAATCCTGAAAACTGTTTGGTAACATTCATGATAAATCCAGTTAAATTATGTGTGACAGTTTGATTATTTAATTCAGAATTTAGGATGGTTAAGAGATTTGACATGAATTTCTTTGATAATTAAAATACAATAACCGAAGTTCAAATGAAATACATCAAAGTTTCGTTTGAAATACAACAATAATATAAACTGAATTACAAATAAATTAAAGTTGATTGTATCTTCAATGTGTTTAAAATTTTAGGTTATCCAATTGAATCTTGAAAACTGTTTGGTAACATTCATGATAAATCCAGTTAAATTATGTGTGACTGTTTGACTATTTAATTCAGAATTTAAGATGGTTAAGAGATTTGACATGAATTTCTTCGATAATTAAAATACAATAACCGAAGTTCAAATGAAATACAACAAAGTTTCGTTTGAAATAGAACAATAATATAAACTGAATTACAAATAAATTGCCTGTGACCACTGATGAAATATAAGATGAGATAATCCATGTATATATTTTTCAATTAAATATGATGATTCATTTATAAACCTCAAATACATGCTATTTTTATTTTTTTTTTTAATTTTTTAATTAGGACAACTCAAAGATAGTGAAGTTTCGCCACAATCCATTCCATCAGTACAATATTTTTGAGAAAATTTATTGTGCCAATATTATTGTGGGAACATTATCAAGATTATCAAGAAAAAGAAATAATATAATACAAGATGAGAAACATGAGATGTAGAAGAGGATGTGTTCTTGTTTGGTACATAATCAGTTTCATACAAACTGATTTACAAACCAAGTAAGTTCCCGAGGGAGAAAACACAAAAGAACTCTTATCTATTCCGATGAGTTGTAGCAAGCGTTTAAGTGATGATGATGTTCGCAAAAGTAGCCATCTTAAGAGAAGAGATGAGAATGAAAAGTTAGACAACATATTGGACTAGTATAGTGGTAAAATGGATAAGATAATTGAGAAGATTGAAAAAATTTATCCATACACAACAACAGAATGCCTTACAAAACTTGGTAGCATAGAGAATATTTTGATGAAAGTTATAATAGTTGTTCATGAAATATTGATAGACTGTAACGACCACAAGATCACCGTTATGACTTAGGATGGATCACTATTACGTGGGTGGATTGAATATATTCTTCATTGCCACCTAAATTTTTTGAATGCTCAGCTTGATTGCTAAATTGACGTGTCATAAGGTATCAATTCAAGATGCTGCTTTTCTGTTTTAGCATTCATGTATCTGTTAGTTAGCTTGAATCATTAATTTTTTTATGATGTAGCATGTAGTCATTTACTTTGTTCGAATTCATTTTCTTGAGAATGTAGTTGATAAAATTTACTGGAGAAATGTTACTGCTTGATTTTTAGGTTGAGATTTATTTCTACTTGATTAGTCGTTTACTGAACTGAACAAACTATTTATTGTAATACAAAATACCTCATTTCCTGCATGGAGTTTTTCCTGAGGAGCTATGTGAACTAATAGATTAACATGTATAGTTGAGTAATGCTATTAGAAATATTTCGCCAAATCTTTTAAGTAGTAGTAGCTCGTTAGACGATGATACGAACATACCAAGACTGATGTTCAACAGAGGTTACACCGGCGAACAATATGTAATTGATTTGCTTTCTGGGCATCTATTACGTGCCTACAACACTTTCAAAATTTTAGCAGATGCGGTTCGTTAACTATAAGAGTTGTTAAAAAGTCGTTCTTTGTTTTATGATACGAAAAATATTTTAGTGTATGAGTAATTGGCTATTTTTCTACTGGGTATAGCTTATGCATATAGTTACAGACAGTTGTGTGAGTTCTTTCAACATTCTCTTGAAATTGTTAGTCTGTTTTTAATATGGTCCAACGTGTCATAGTATTATTATTTAATGAATTTATTACAATGCCAAGTGCGGAAGCAGAATGCCATCATTTTGTACATTCAAATCCTCATTTTTATCCATTCTATAAGAATGCAGGAGCTATAGATGAGACTCACATTCCAGTAGTTGTTAACAAAAAACTTGCATAATCAGTATCATAATAGGAAAGGGTTGACTTCTCAGAACGTCATTGCTTCAGTATAATTTGATAAACAATTCGTCTATGTGGGCTCCGGTTGGAAATGATTAGTAGCTGATACGCGAGTCTTACGATGGGCAATCGAGGAAGGTGATTTTAAAGTTCCTTTTGGTAAATATTTTCTTATTTATTTCAAATACGCAAATACAAATAAACTAATTGCATCATTTAGAGGGAATTGATATCACTTGGATGAATACCGTGTTGATGCTTCTCGAAGGTACTCGGTTGCACAAGAGCTATATAACAATCGTCATGCCCAACTATAAAATGTAGTTAACAGGACTTTCGACATATAAAAAGAAAGAGTCCAAGTTTTGACTCACATGCGTTAATTTCCACTAGCGGTTCAGGTTGATATTGTTCTGGCATGTGCAGCTTGCACAACTTTATCGGGCTTTATCACCATCATGATATTTACTTTAATATGCCACAAATTGAAATGCATCATGACAGTGAGTTTGGTGATGTTCAAGCAATTATCTAAGACCCAAATTTGTATGCAAGTGCTGGAGAAAGAGTACTGAGTGATTCTTTAAGACATTTAATTGCAATAAATATGTGGAGGCCCATATAAGGCTCTTTAGTATAGCTTAGAATATTAGATTTTTTAAAATTTTAACTTCTAACAAACAACTTTATTCGCTGGTAGTAAGCCAATGAAGTCGTTCAACTGGATAACCTATAATTTTGAACAGATTGAAGATACAATCAACTTTAATTTATTTGCAATTCAGTCCATGTTATTGTTGTATTTCAAATGAAACTTTGTTGTATGTTATTTGAACTTTAGTTGTTGTACTTTAATTATCGAAGAAATGCATGTCAAATCTCTTAACCGCCTTAAATCCTGAATTGAATAGCCAAACATTCACACAAGATTTAATTGGATTTATCATGAATGTTACCAAACAATTTTTAAGATTTAACCTCCCCCCCCCCCCCCGGATTTCATAAATTCAAATTTGGAGGATTTACAAAATAATGAAATCCTATGTGCCACCAAACAACCCCAAAAAGGGATATTTTTTTGTCTACTACGACTTTCATTTACCCTGAGATTTGGTTTTGCATTTGAGGCCGTTTGGCTGGATTTCGCCTAAATCCAGCCTAAATCTAGCCTAAATCTGTCTACCAAACAACCCCTTAAGTTTTCAAAAGTATGCGATTTGTTAACAGTGGTGATTAATTCTTGTAACTTATTTTGTTCGAACATAGAAGTTGGTGTAGGTAATTCCTGCAAGAATAAATAAATAGAGGAAGCAAGCAACAATAGAACAATAACTATAGTTCTGTTTTGTAACATGATTCAGTAATCTACTTTTGCTAAAGTTTTTGGTGTCTATATTCCTTCTATCCTCAATACTTTAAAAGAACTAAACTGTAAAAAGGTGCAAATAGTACTATATAACTAACTATAGCGGTACGGTTGTGGAACACATTCTATCTAATATAAATAAGTAATTCGTATTAGGTAAAATGCTCCTCAAGTCTTTCTTAAGTAAGGATGCTCCGCATCATATGCCCCCACTATGAAAAACTTATGTGCTAGTTGATTCAAATTGAAGTGCACTGTCATCTAGTGGTACATAAGAAGAGATTTCGGCAACATTGAATATGGGGCTTCGGACCATTTAGCTGATTCAAATTAAAGTTGGAGGGGCTCGGATTCATGAAAGACTAGACAGGTGTTTTCTTAACTCAACTGCTATAAATTCCTCCCATCATATGGTGGTTTGACATTTAGCTAGAGTAGCTTCGGACCATTGCCCAATTCTACTGAATCTCCTTGATTTTAATCCGTTGATTAAAAAGAACAAATTTGAGGATGTTTGGGCCTCCATTTCAGCTTCTTTTGCTATGGTGAAGAAAGAGTGGAACAAGGTTTACTTTGAGAGCTTTTCACAAATTCTTAATATCAAATTTAAAAGAGCTTTGAAATCTTTGTTTTACTGGAGTAGAGCCAAACTCAAGAACTTGAATCAATTAAAGGATTCTCTTTTGAATGACATACTGGAACTTCAAACCAAGGAATCGGACATTGGATTTCTCTCGGAAGAGGGTTGCTGGATTCTCAAGGCTAAAGTGAATGAATTAAATTCAACTATGGCTTGATTGACTTCTTGGTGGAAATAAAGAGCGAAGGTTAAATGGATGGTGTAGGGTGATTGCAACTCAAGTTTTTTCATTCTTATGCTATTACAAGGAGGAATTCAAATTGCATTGTTAAAATCAAAGATGAGAATGGTGTGCTAGTGGAAGAGCAAAAGCAAATTGAAGATGTATTTTTTTTCGGTTTTTCAATCAGAAATGGAAACAAAGGAGCTGCAATTTGGATGGGTGGCGTTTTCCTTTGAATTGTTCAAGTGATGAGGACAAATGGGTGTTAAAAAGAGATTTTACTGTGGAAGAGGTGGAGTTGGTTTTGAAGCAAACTGGTGGAAACATTGCTCCCGGAAATGATGGTATCTTCTATTATTTTATTAAAGCATATTGGGACATTATCAAAGTAGATTTTTGGAATGATATCAATCACTTTCTTTGTTCTGGAAAGTTGAACGAAGTTTGGAAGGGTACCTTAATTGTACTGATTCCTAAAGTAAGCAATCTGATGTCTACTTCTAATTATGGACCAATTAGTCTATGCAATTATGTTTATAAAGTGGCGGCTAAGGTGATTTTAAATAGATTAATTTCTGTTATTCCTAAACTGATCTCTGAGGAGCAAGTGGCGTTTCTAAAAGGAAGATCGCTATCGAATCATGTGTTGGTTGCTCAAGAAAATTTCCACAAATTTAGGTATTCTAGATCTTCAAATGTCTAGTCTCATTCAAAATTGACATGGAATAAGCATATGATTCTGTGTTGGTCTACACTTAGGAAAGTTTTGGAGTATTTTGGCTTTCCTTTCAAGTTCTCCAATCTCATATTGGAATGTGTTGAAGATCCAATGTTCTCTTTGATAATTTATGGCAACTTTTCAGAATGGATTAAAGCCAGGAGCGGATTCCGTCAAGGTTGTCCTTTGTCTCCTCTTCTTTTTATTCTTTGTTCTCAACTGTTATCAAATGAGTTTATTCAAAGCTCAATTGGGATTAGCATTAGTTCAATTGGGCCAAGGATTTCACATTTATTGTATGCAGACGATGTTATTATTTTTTCTGAGGCCAAAAAGAAGGTTGTGAAGGAGATTAAGGGGATTCTTAATTACTTTTGCGATTGGACTGGTCAACGTATCAATGTTAACAAATATGCCATTCTTTTTGGTAAGTTTGTTAGTAGAAGGAAGAAGAGAGTTGTTACTCGCATTATGGGGTTTTAAATCAGTGAAAGAATTTAATTACCTTGGTGTAAAAATTGCTTTGAGGAGATTAGTGGGAGCTGATTTTTAATTCATTATTGACAAAGTATTGAGAATGCTAAATATTTGGGGTAGCAAGTTCATTTCTTTGGTTGGAAAGTTCACTTTGGTTAAATCTCCAATGCTTTTTTATCCCACTTTTCATAGCACTCACTCTCTTGTTCCAAAAGGAGTGCTGGAGGAGCTTGATAAATTGTGTAGGAGCTTCATATGGAACAAGTCGAATGGAAGGTTAGGTTTACATTATGTCAGCTGGAAGGAAATGTGCAAGCCATTGAAATAGGGGGCCTTGGATTGCATTCCAATGCATCTAAGGTTACTGCTTTAAGAGCAAGATTGGCTTGGAGATTTGTACAAAATAAAGATTCGCTGCTATACAGGATTCTTGCTCCAAAGTATGGTATTTGGACAGATGTTGGAAATTCAAAGAACGGGTGCTCTTCTTCATGGAAAATTATATCAGACGGTGGTAGGATGCTTAATCCTATTATTAGATGGATCATTGCAAATGGTACTGCTATTGATGTCTACAAAGACAATTGGATTATGGACAAATACATCAACAAATGGCCTATGTTTGTAGTGCTTCCTGGAGACAATGCGGTGTCGTTGGTTTGGATAGGTTTATTGCAAATGGCAGCTGGAATGTAGATGAACTATTGAAATTCTTTGGTAAGGAATTGGTGAACTTGATTATTCAAGTAAAGATCTAACCAGAACTTGGAGAAGACAAGATGGAGCTTATTTATCAAAAATCTGGAAAAACCATTTCTGGTTTGGCATTTGAAGCTTCGTTGCAAGATTGGAATGAATCACTATTTTGGAAATGGATCAAAAAGGCTAAATTGATCTCTTGTGTAGAGGTATTCTGGTGGAGGCTGTTCAAAAATGTTATTCCCACTACTCAGTTTTTATCTTACAGGAGATTGCTAAACAGTGATACTTGTCCTAGATGCTATGATGAGATAGAACATGTAGAACATGTTGCAATCAAATGTGTCAAATTGAAAGAAGTTTTTCAACATTTAAACAAATGGGGCTTTGGAATCCCATTGTTTGTTAAGTTCGAAGATTGCTGTAAGTGGTTGGAATTTACTGCCTTGCATAATAGTTTGCTTGTTAATCTTTATTGCAATGCTGTATTTCTCTCTTGGAAAGCTTGAAATAAATTCATTCATGAAGGAATGAAAGAGGGCTCGGTGGTGATTGCTGCCAATGTTGTTAGCTTCTCTTGGGTTTCAAAGTTTTCTTGTAACTTCAGCTCGGGCAACTGGGATGCTAATCGGTCGATTAAACTGTCTAATCTTTGGCATCCTCCTCCTGATTGGTTAAAGGTTAATGTTGATGCTTCGCTATGTTCTTTGTATAAAGCTGGAATTGGTGGGGTTTTCCGTGATTGCAAAGGCAGATTTTTGTTGGCATATAGGAAATCGTGTATTCATTGGGATGCTTCACAATAGGAGCTTTTAGCTATGCAGTCATAAAAGATTGGATGTTCAAATACAAAGGGATTATCATTGAAGCCGACAATCATAACATTATTAGATATCTTCAAGGGGCTTTGAATAATGGTGTCCAGGAGGTGGAAGATCTTGCTTTTATCCAAGATTTTAATCATGTCATTTTCAATTGTATAGGTAGAAATAGTAATAAGTTAGTGGATTTGTATGCTAACTTTTATCTTTTTAGTTCTTTTATTTGGGAAGACTTTAGTTTGAATAAGGTACTTCTTCCTTTTTTAACTTGTTAAAGGAGGAACCTAGTTTGTAGTTTGTTTGTTTCTTTTTTACTTATTAATGCAAATGTTTGCTTCTTCTTCTTCTTCAAAAAAAAAAAAAAGAATATGTGGGAAGTATTGAATTCAACTGGTAAATCGATAGCATAAGCATTGTCATTGTTCTTATTACTAATAGGAAACATACCCCATTTCCGCTTGCTTAATTTGGAGTATTTGCTAGTAGGGAGGCGTTCCTTGCGCAGCCGAACAAAAACCAGGTCTTCAGGATTGAAAAGTTTTTCCCGTCTATGAGCGTTTGTAGCTTGTTTATACTGATTATTTGATGCTTGTTACTTCAATCGAATATTTGAGAGTAAATCTGAGAACTGAACGGTTAGGATAGAAGCTGCTTTGATTTTGCATTTTGGATGTATCAAGAATTTTGTTTGGCATTTTTATGTAAAAAAATGCTGAAGGGGCACATACTGGTGGATCTATTGGGCATGGAATTGAAGGTGAATTCTGTTTGACCGAGCAGGTCATCCCATAATTTAGGATGTTCTTGAACTAGACAACGAAGTAAATTACTAAGTGTATGGTTAACAACTTCAGTTTGCCCGTCTGTATGTGGGTGATATGAAGAGCTTAATTGAATTTGAGTATGTAATCGTTTCCAAAGCTCCATTAAAAAATGACTAATGAACTTAACGTCCCAGTCAGACGTGAGGCTTTTAGAGATGCCTTTAAGACAAACAATTTATTTAAAAAAATGTTTGGCAATATTAAGAGCATCAAATGTCTTCTTACGGGCGATGAAATGCGCCATTTTAGAAAACCTATATATGACCACCATTATGGAGTCATTGCCATGGCTCGTCCGAGGTAGACCCATCACAAAATCTAAACTTAAATCTTTCCAAGTCGAATGTGGCATGTGCAGTGGTTGTTATAAACCTGTGTTTTGTCCTCGCCCTTTATAACTTTTGATAGATTAAACACCTTTTTATGAACTTAGTTTCATATTTTCTTAAGTGAGGCAAAAAAAAAAACATCGTTGAAGCTGGGCGATAGTATTTTCACGGCCAATGTGAGCTGATAATGCACCTGCGTGAGCTTCTTTGATGATTTGTTGCCTCCAAGAAGATTTTGGAACACAGTTGATTACCTTTGAAGAGAAATCCATGGCAGATTGAATAATTAGCCGCTGCTTCTTGCAAGCTACACTTGGACCAAAAACTATGAAAATCATCATCATCAAGATAGAGTTCCTTCAAACATTCAAGACCAGAAAATTTTGTTTGCAACTGAGTCAGGAGAGTAGCCTGATGAATTAATGTATCGGTAATCCGGTTATGTGTTCCACTTTTATGCTTCAACACAAAAGTAAATTTCTATAAAAATATAATCCAGTGTGCGTGCATCTGGTTAATATTCTTTTGTGTGTTAATATGTTGGAGGGCTTTGCGATCACTACAAAGAACAAAATTTTGTGTAATAAATAGTGCTCCTATTGCTTCAAAGCTCTAATAGCAACATATAACTTCTGCTCATAAACAGTCCATTTCTGCCTATATAGACTCAATTTCTCACTAAAATATTCTATTGGTTTGTTATCTGAGATAAAACCGCACCCACTCCAATTGTTGAAACATCAATGTCTACTATAAATGGTTTGTCAAAATCAGGTAGGGACAAAACGGGTGTTGTAGATAGTGCAATTTTGATAGCTTCAAAACTCCTTTGTTGATCTTCTTACCATCAAACCATCAGTGATGGGAGAAATTATAGTGCTGAAATTCTTAATAAATTGTCTGTAGAAATTAGCCAATCCATGAAAGTTGTGAATATAAAAAAAGAACAGGAAATTGGCCACTCAACTATAGCCACCACTTTACGAGGATCTACACTTACCCCAACCCCCGAATTGCTAAACCCGAGAAATGAGACTTCTTAGTCGCAAATTTACATTTAAGGAGGTTCAAGAATAACTTATTTTACCTCAGAGTTTCAAAGATATTTGTTAAGTGTTGCAAGTGATCTTCCAAATTGGCGCTATAAACTAGTATATCATCAAAATACACCACACAACACTTGTTGAGGAAAGGCTTTAGCACTTCGTTCATCAAACGAATAAAAGTTGCCGATGCATTCACAGCCCAAATGGCATGACCTTCCACTCATATAAGCCTTGGCGAGTTTTGAAAGTTGTCTTCCATTCGTTGCCATGATGAATCTTTATTTGATGATATCCACTTTGAAGATCTAGTTTGGAAAAAATATTAGCTCATGATAATTTATCCAGCATATCCTCCATCCTTAGCATATGAAACCGGAATTTAATTGTTATTTTGTTTATGAACCGACTATCCATACACATCCTCCAGCTGCCATCCTTTTTAGGTACTAACAAAGCCGGTACAACCCAAGGACTTAGACTCGGTTGAATCAGCTGTTTATCTAGTAAATCGTCTACAATATGTTGCAAAATCTTATGTTCATTTGGGCTCATCTTGTAATGGGGTAAGATAGGCAGAGAAGCTCCAGATGTCAGCTCAATTTGGTGTTGAATTGCTCTTACTGGAAGTAGCTCGAATGGCAATTCTGATGGGCAAATATTGGCATATTGCTGTAATAAGGCATTAAGCTCAGCTGGCATGGAATCCACTTTAGATGGAAAATTTTGTTCATTTATGATTAAAGCCATAATACAGGAAGATTCTCTCAAAGCATTTACTAAAGTTGTCCTAGAAACAACAAACAATGCAGTTTTGGTTGTAGGCTGAGCTTGTTCCCGGTTTGGAGTACGAGGCAATAATCACAATCATTTATCTTTCCAATCAAAAGAATATGTATTTGTTCTGCCATCATAATTGGCTCCCACATCAAACTGCCAAGGCCTTCCCAAAATTAAGTGACACACATCCATATATACTACATCACATAGAACTTCACTAACATAATGCCGGCTGATAGAGAATGCCACCCTGCACATGTTAGTCACTGCTATCTCCACCCCCTTTTTAACCCAACTTATCTTATATAAGTTAGGGTGTTGACCTCTGTGGCGGAACAAAAAAAAAGGAGAATAAAAAAAAAGGCTTAAATGATTACCTGTGTCATACCCATACCAAGATCTTGCCCAAATCCCATCGAATCCCACCGCAACTATAGTAATCATCGCTCTGCAAGCGATGTCGAATTGCCCTGTCTCACGCGTGAGAAGAGCTACTCTTCTTGTCGTTAAAATGCAAGCGAAATGGAGTCTTCGGGCTTTCCTCCGCAGACACACACATGAGAAACTCCCTCAACCCTTTGTAACTCCAAACTGAGCCGCTCCCTCTACCTTTCTCTTCTTCAATCTATCAATCCTCATACGACCTGACGCCGAGACCACCTACAGCTGCAAACCCATACCTCCGTCGACGACATAACCTTTCTGTTTAAAGAGATCTCGCCGAACCTTCCCGCTACAACCTCGCTTTCAACCTTCGAACCACAAACCCTGTCGGCCTCATCCATCACAAACTTTGCCCTTGCCGAAGCTGACTCAGCTTCGATCTTCCAGATGCCTCTTCTATGCCAAGCTGGCATCCTCTTCCCCTCTCTACACTCGAGTCGCTATCTCTGCCACAAGCAAGACCCAAGCCACAACCCATCCGCTTTCATCTTTCTCATCCGAGCCCCTTACATGGCCGAACCCTCTCGCAACTCCTCTGCTACAAGCCGATTGAGCCCTATCTCCACAAATCCCTCTCTGCCTTAGCTGCAGACTCGAGCCATCTTGCCTCCTTTCGATTCCATCCAGTCGTTGCCATACCCGACCTCTTTAGCTTGATTATGTATAAATGTTATTACATTTTTAGTTAATTAATTGATGTTAGAGTTGTTATTATAGTATTTTAAGTTATATTAGTTGTATTTTATTTATAAGTTATTTGTTGTATTAATTGTATTTTGTTTTAGTTATTATTGATTGTTATTACAACTTATATATATATAATGTTTCAAAAATAGAAGAAAAAGAAATGTATGTATGTATAAAATGTTTCAAAAAAAAAAAGAAAAAAAAAACAGAAAAGGAAAGAAAAAGAAAAAAAAAAAGAAGAAAAAGAGTGGAGGAGAAAATAAAAAAGAGGGGGAGAAAAGAGATTTAAAAAAAAAAGGAAAGAAAAAAAAAGAAAAGAGAAGAAGAAAAGGAAATGCTTCTCTTGTCTTGACCCTCGTGCTAACACCCACCATCGTCGTGCAGGTATAACCCCTTAATCCTTAAAATTTTGAGAGCCCAATTTCAGTGCTTGCAGCGTGGCGAGCAATTAAATTACATATACATTTTTTTTAGCGCGGTGGGAGGAAGCTTATCGCAATGCTTACGACGAGGCAGATAATCACTTAAAGTCACGTTTTTTGCGTTTGTGACGTATCAAAAAAATACATATACATGCTTTTCTTAGCATGGTGGGAAGGGAACCGAATGCAGCCCCTACGACAAGGCGAGTAGGCCCTATACACGCTATCGTAGCGTGGTGAGGATTCTTATAAGTACCCTTAAGAGCTCATGTAGTGTAGCAGGGGAAAGGACTACGCTTTCAAATAGGTACCTCTGAAGACACATACACGCCTTTCTTGGCGTGGTGAGATTGAAGATCATGATCGCGATATCTTCGGACACCTACCATACACGCTTTTCTTAGCGTGGTGAGATTACCCAGACTTCTGAAATTGTCCCTAAATGGGTGAGACGTTGAGAGGCTGCCAAAATTTGCACTGAACTGAGAACCTGTTTTGAACTTAATTGAACGTAGGGAACCAGACCTTAAAATTGAATGCAGGGAACCGGACCTTAGAACTCTTAAAAACATAATGAACTTAAAAATATAAATGCTAAATAATAGTTCGATGCGCTCAAATGAACATTAATGAACAAATGAAGGATTTATGACACAACCTGATTGTAAACCATAATGTGAAGTCTTAAATGAATACTATATTTTATACATGATGAGCAAATCGATATACATTTGAAATTTGAATGGAAAATAACAAAAATGCTTGCAATCAATGACATTCAGATAACTACATTAACCCGCCAGTGAGCAACTAGTTATGAACATAATATCCTCCATACAAGTGAATACAGCAGCTTGCAAACACAAACAACAGTCCATCCACAAGTGACTATAGTAGACTCGTGGGTGTTTGTGAACAACAGGAAAATATATACGAATAGATGTAATATATTCACCAAACTACGAATGCATTCGGGGACATGCAATGGATGATACAATATTCTTTCAATCAACGTCAATATGCAAACAAACAAATGGAATTCAAAGAAATGAAAATTGAAGGGTATATATAGTTTATTGCAAGCAAACATCAATGATGCAAATCCACCATGCAAGCTACAAGGATGATGAATAACTTGTAATATTCACCATTACTCACACATAAGAAAAAAAATTGCAAAGTGAGCGAGCATGAAAAATGCAATAGTGTCCCTATCACTAACAACAATTCAACTATAAGAAGATACAACAACAAAAAAGATTAAATGCAGATAAACAAACAAGGACTCATGTATATCATTCATAAGCAATAACCAGTGGATTCATACATAAATTGATTGCAAACAAATATATAAAGTCTTTAACAAATATGTTATTTACAAATGGTAAATGATGTAGCTGTAGTAGAGAATATGATTTGGTTGCAAACAACACAATCTCAATGAGGTAGCAATGAGTCATTATATTGATTGGAATGCAAATGTCATCAAGCAAATTAATCATGCAAGATTTAAGTCATCTTCATATGATAGTGGAAGACTTGTAACATTTAACATGGCTTATCTACATGCAAACAACCATGCCCATCTATTACGAATTCAAGATCAAAATGCAGTCAAATGTATTGAATTCTACAGGCAATAGGGGTCAAAATATATGAAGAAATTAGTAATGAGTGCATTTCATCCAACAGTCAACACTCACATGCAAACGAATATAATAGATTCATTGGCAAGTGATCATACCCCTTCTTACAGACATATGCAATGCAACATATGACGGATGCTTAATACTTGTTAGCGATGACAGAAGATTCTTCATAGGCATATTATTGGTAACTAGTAATAGGTGATAGATGCTACCACACCCTCACAATCAACCACCGTTCAGTGTCGGGTGAATACAATAGTTTCCCCACAAGCAAGGTTGGTCGATGGGTAACAGATACAAGTACATGTAAGCTACTGTAGAAGACCCGTCGTACATACGACATACCATTCATGGGCAAATACAAAAAAACTGTAATAAATGTAAACATCTGTAAATCATGACAGTTTATACAGTCTATTTGTGACCCACAAAAATAGATATGTTGTAAAATTTGAGGGATTCCCTGTGGATATAGGCAAATGACATGTTATCGGCAAACAAAGACAGAAACTCACAAGTAATGGAAGAACAAGACGGCTTGTTTTCAACCAATAAGCTGAAGTCTTCTTTAAATGTTGGAGAATCATCATGTTGATCAGAAACAAACATCAATAAATAACAACAATGGTGGTTATCCTACGATCGTGATAATTTGATAAGTTTGATGAATATGATGAATGCTATGACGTCTCCTCAAATGTCAAATGTAAATATAGTTCTCTACGAAGTACTAAAAGTCGACGTGCAAGTGATATAGTAACCCACTGGCCAGTGTGTATGAGAAGGTTAGTGATGAGCGCAGCGACAACCTACAATCAACATCGAAATACAAGCAAATGTGTCGAGCTTGCAAGCAATGAAATTGAGAAGGATAATCATGAATGTATAACATGTCACTCACTAGCAAGGATCGAAGATCAAGAGTAAGAGGAAAAATAAGTACAACAAATCCAAGCTCCTGCAAACTATTGTAGGAGCCGCGTCGTATACACTACATTCCATCTACAATCAAATATAGGATGATATGGAGTAAATTCAAGTATCTACGGACCCTTGCAGAAGACCCGTTGTATACACAAAATGTCATTTACAAAAAAAATGCCAAATGACTGCAACATATGCAAATACATATGAGCCACTACATGAAACCCGCCATGGACTCGTCGTATCTTCTACGGGCAAATACAAAAGGATTACGATGTACAAGCTTCTACGAGCTGCTGTAGAAGACCCATTAGATATTTGAAAAATGCTCTCGCACATGCATTATAATATGTATACACAAGCATAAAGAAATATATGTGCAATTATAGTACACCAACGTAGGCCCTGGCGAGCGTCTTCTATTTATGCACGTGATGTGTAAGGATGTTGCACGCGTCAATAAATGAACCCCAATTCGAGCCTGATCATTCTATATGGATAGATATGAGTCGACAGGGTTTGAATTATCAAATAGATATATGATCAAGATGTCGGCTGAAATATCTATTTTATACATTCATATTAGGCCTTCAAGGTCTATAACAAAAAAAATTGCTAACAATGGCTTAAAGACGACAACGAACCCGATCTTTTGTTAGCATCTAAACAGAATCGACAGGGTTCAATCAACAAAATATAACTGCCTATACACCTAGATGATGGCCGCGTTGAACAAAAAATTTCAATTGGATGGGTTAATTCCAAACATTCAAAATGCCACTCAAATCATAAAACCTAAAAATCCAAAAATTTGAAATGTCCAAATATTTAAAATTGAAATAAGTCATTGAATCAATTAAAATAAAATTCATCTATCCTCCGCAACGATTTGCCGAGGTGGACAAATTGAAAAGTACTTCAGCTCACAAAGAGCCAATGTCTAGTATAGAATATCATTAGAATTCAATCTAAAACAATCTCTTGCCAGTAAGGATGTGGCACGTGTCCTCTAACCATCAATTTTGCCGCCAAATGGCACCGCAGGCTAACGGTTATGATTGGGGCCTTTTGAACCGGGTGGTTTACTGCCCATGGCACCACTAAATTATGGTCATTGTCAGAGCCCGTAAGTTCTCTAATAGCACTAAATCTTTGAGATATAAATCAATATGATATAATCAATAAGGAACAAAGACCTCTGTCGGCTAAGGTGGATTCAAATTTGTCCCCTTAGACAAATATCAAATCCTTGGATGACGCAACTCATGGCTGTCGATAAGGATCCTTCTGTCAGGTTGGGTCGACTACCTTTGACTAAGTAGACCATGGATCATAATAACTTGTGATGATGGAACCATGAGATCTTTATTGGGTCCATCATCCATTCCCCCATCATCCGCTTTAAGTGCAAGATGGTGCAATTTAAAATTTTAAATATCAAATCTTCAAATATCCAAACTAATGTTGCTGCTATATGCCAGATAACACGAATTCTCTGCAAATCTGATTGACGACTAGCTTTAATTAAAAGTTCTATCTCGGTATCAGGAGGGATAATTAACTATAGGGGCTTGCGCCTATAGGAAACCAGAACTCAGATCATAAAGTCCTCGTAAAATGAGGATGAAATCTCTGGGTGTGTCTTATCTGCAATCCCAATCTGCCTTCCTAAAATTTCCCCCATAACTTAATCTGTTAAAGCTCCCTCCCGAAAATATGGGGAGGCCGAGGCACGAATTTTCGGAGCCCACATGGGGTTCTTTGTTGTCTTAAGTTGTAATGCTTGCACCACACCTAGAGAAATGACGTTTTCAGTACACCCGCTATCGATTAACAATTCACATACTTTTCTTTTTATAGTGCATTTCATTTTGGCCTGCTACCGTGGAGCTAGCAGCACTCTGCAGTACACAGACTACGTGTTCTCCTTCATCCCCTTCCACATCTTCTAGTTCAACTTCTTGACCATTCTATTTGATATCCACTTCATGATCATCTTCGCCATCTAGCATTTGTAATTGAGGGCGGATCGGGCACTCGTTGGACTTATGCCCTTGTTGAAAAATCTAAAGCATTTAATATTAGAAGATTTGGCATAGGGATTCTCCTTTAATGGGGCTTTGTTCTTTTGATACCTCCTATGATCTGCCACTCTCGGGCCTAAATTGGTAGACTAGTAGCTATGTTGCACTGATATGGATATGACGACACGGATACGACACGATACGGATATAGGACACATCAATTCTTAAAAATACAGAATACGGGTACGACGCTGATACGACATTATAATGTATAAATCATATATAAAAATTAAGAAAGCAATCAAAGCATAATATTTGAAATTAAAAAAAAATGAAAGTAACATCATTTGTAGCATTGTAACTTATAATATCAAAATAAAAATAAGCATTAGATGTCTAGTACAATAACAAAAGCATAAACATAAATTATCTAGCACATGAAGTTTTAATTATTCAATAAAAGGAATGATATGATTAGTTTCTTCAGTGGTTGCCTTTGAACTTCTATATCATCTTCAATAAATATCATAGCTTCTAATTCAGGCTCAACAAGTGAAAGATTAGCAATTTCTAATATTCTCATATCATCAAGAGACTCAAATTCATCTCGGAAATGAGAGAACCTCGCTCGCAATCGCGGAAGTAAATACGACAAGTCTTTTTTTTTTTTTGGATTTTTTTTGTTTTTCAACGAACATGCGTATCGGATACGCATGTCCTTTTGAAATTAAATAGTATTTTAATTGGATACGGGTAAAGTCGTATCCGACACGTATCGATGCCGTATCGGAGGAGTATCCGTGTATCAGATGCAACACGCCTTCATAAATAGGTGTATCGGTGCAACATAGACTAGTAGTTGCAGGTGGCGTTGTAATTGGCTTGGCAGCATTGGCGGAATTCTGCAGTGGTTGCTTACTGACTTCGGCAGAATACTCAAATACCCGCCTGCCCTGTCTGGTGTGCAAGTGTTTATTTAATTGCAATTCATCTTTAAGAGCATAGTTAACGACTTGTGATAAAGACTAAATGTCATTAAGCTCAAGCTTGTCATGAATTGCATCTCTTAATCTGCCAATGTATCTAGCGACTAGTTGGCTAGCTGATTCGTTTAGGTTGTTCCTTGCACTTAGCCGATAAAACTTCTCTGTGTAATCGTTCACGGTTCTAGAGCTTTGATTACAATGTTGGTATTGCACTTATAACATCTTCTCAAATTCAGTTGGTAGAAAATGGCCTCGTAGGAGTTGTTTCATATGATACCAGCTCCAAACTTGCCGCCTACCTTCACGTCGTCTAGATTGGAGAACTTGCAGCCACCACGCACTAGCGCCCCCTTTGAGTCTACACGCCACATACTTTACCTGCTTCTCTAGTTCAATCTCCATGTACTCTAAAAAAGTTTCAACAACCCTCTCCCAATCTATATAATCTTCAATATATAGCTTACCATAAAAAATGGTATATCTAACTTGACATGAAAATCATTGTGATATCTCCCTCTCTCAATTGTTCATCGTCTGCAAGTTGGGCACTGTTCTTTTTCCGAGTCTAACAAGTCAAGCAAATTGAATCGCTCTAAATCTCCTTTTGAATCTGATGCTTCTTGAATGAGTTTCTAGTGGCTGCTGTGTCTGTCACGAACTCACGCCTTGCTGCCGATAATACAGTTCGAGTGGTTTGGTTCCTATCTAAATTTGCGTTGATCAATCTCAGTTCTCGGCACATCTCACCGAAGAAATGGTGGAAATCCGCAGATAGTTCCTCTGTTTTCCTCGCCAAACTAGTGTGCTCTGCCCACAGGGTTTCAAGGCTTTGTTCTTCACCGGTGACCACATGTTTGCTACCTTCTGACATCCTTGCTCTGATACTAATATGATGTAGGAATTCCTTCAATAATAAAGAAACAAAGGAAACAAACAACAATAGAACATTAACTATAGTTTTGTTTTGTAATATGATTCAGTAATCTGCTTTTACTATAAGTTTTTGATGTCTATATTCCTTCTATCCTCAATACTTTAAAAGGACAAAACTGTAAAAAGGTGCAAATAGTACTATATAACTAACTGTAGTAATACGGTAGTGGAACACATTCTATCTAACAGAAATAAGTAATTAGTATTAGGTAAAATGCTCCTCAAGTCTTTCTTCAGTAAGGATGCTGCATCATATGCCTCCGCCATGAAAATATGTTTTGTTCCATCATTTATTTTATATATTATATTTAACTGTTATACCTGAAAGTTGCATGTCCCATATTGGGGAAGCAAGATTCATCCTGCTATGGGACAGTTGGGGTAAGTTTTGACGAATTGTTGAACTGAACATCATTTGTACTCTGAAAATAAATGTCTATGAAGTGGTGCCAGCAAATCTTTTTGGATATATGTGAAATCAAATGAGTTTTATGGTTCCTAATACTACAACAATAACAAGCTTTTATTGCCATTCTTTGGTTCGACGATATGAATCCTTTTTCTCCATTTTGTTATATAAAGAGTCAAATTTTTATTTAAATATAATAAAAAAGAGAAATGACTAAAATGGTCCCTAACTATATTAAAAAATTATTTTGGTCCCTCAACTCCTTAAAGATAAATCAAAATAGTTCCCACCATGGGATTGTTTTGATTTTTTTTTAAAGACTTGAGAGATCAAAATGGTTATTTAATATAGTTGGTGACCATTTTGGTCATTCATTAGAAGTAAATGGATCATTTTGGTCCTTTTTTTAATAAAAAAATGTTATTTTTAATGCTTTCTAACCAAGTTTTTTTTTAGGTTTATCTCTACAATCAATATAAAATTTATCGAACAATCATGACATGAATCTGATAGGAAACACTTGAAGATTTCAAGAAATCCTATCAAGAGAGCAAAAACAACGAGAAAATCTGATGGAACTTCAAGAAAACACAAATTTTATTGCATGAATAGAACTCACGGAACAAGGAAAACAAGATACTAGTGATCCTCAATTTGTGTTTTCTTGAATATTTTTCCGTTAATGGGTTAATGGAGGAGGAGAGACTGACAGCGGCCGCCATCGATACCCGAATTTTTGTTGGACTAACAATCTAAATTTTGATTCCAAAAAACAACAAACCCCTCTTCCTCCGGCCCAAAAGCAACCGCTGAAATTCATAGAAATAGCCCCTCCCCCCAAAGGTCCAAAAATTTGCTCTGATACCAATTTGATAGGAAACACTTGAAGATTTCTAATAAATCCTATCAAGAGAGCAAAAACAGCGAGAAAATTTGATGGAACTTCAAAACAATACAAATTTTATTGCAAGACTAGAATTCATGGAACAAGGAAAACAAGATACAAGTGTCCTCAATTCGAGAGGAGGATCGACCTCTCCCAAATCTCTAGACGCCGCTAAAGCCCAAAGAAAACCCAAGGGATCTCAAAATTTAGCTAAATTCAAGAAGCCCTAACCCTAAGAAAACAGACTATTTCATACATACAAATCAAAAGGAAATCCCTAAACAGTCCCTACATTCAAATTTCCCTCCTACTTCCCTGAAAAATCCTTCCTAATCTGCTCTTGAGGAGAAGGGCATGCGTTCGGCACGTACATGAGAGGTTGAAGTTCTGCCTTTGTTCCGCCTGGGCCGGTCTCGTAGGAACCAGCTTGACCGGTCCAATGGACCGGTTTAACATAATCTTTTATGGTCCCTAATGTAGCTAAATATTCATCATATTAATGTTATTTTCGGCAATCGAATGTAGGAATAAAGCACTTTCTATTGCAGTTTACATTAGTTTGATTTTGTTATTGAGAGGACTATAGGATATGATGTTCTTAAGATGGGTTATGAAAACAATGATGAATTTGCATAGTGCTGGCTTTTTAGCATGTGGAAAATCTCGTGGGACTGTATGCGGATATATGTGGATACTGTGACAGAGTTTCTGAATTTTCTTATGGAAATTATTATTGATGTTAATTTCTTGTAAATTCTATAGAATGGCGATTGTGTTAGTGCTTTCATTTTTGTGAATTTTAAATAATTTCAATAGCTAATGCTTTGAATTTTTTAATTTTATAGAGTTGATCCGTATAAATATATTCAAAGGTAAAGCAAGAAGCATAATTTTTTTTCTTAGTACAACACATATTAGATGAATGAGTTTAAATATGAAGGAAATGCATTTAACACGTAATATTCAAGCATCATTGGAGTTTCATTCGTGCAAATAAGAACAATATAACCTATTGTGAAAGAAACCGTTGTTTGTTTTCAAAACTGGGGCATTTTGTGGCACACCGCATGGATCTTTGTGGCAACAATTGCATTAGAGGGCTTTTTAAGGGACTGGTAGATGAATCTTCTTATGAGTATTGTCGCACTTTTTGAATTACATAAGTGACAATATATTGTGCATTCTAGATTTTGTCCCAACACTTTGGCGGGATTTTTATATGGTTACTACTTTTATTGTATGATTTAGGGTTTAGAGTTGGAAAGTTTTGTTTGGTTTCATATTCTCCAAGGATGCTAAACTTATAAGGACAAATTGATGAATATAAGTTTTGCTTGTCCTTATTAGATTCATTACCAGCTTCCAGAACCTGAGAAACTACTTATATTTCCGCATAAATTGTGATTATGGCCGTTGTACTAGTATACTTCCATTTTAAAATGGAGAACTCTCTCATTCTAATGATGGTATTGACTATTGTAAGTTCGGTCATTTTTCCCCTACCTTTTTCCCGCAAAACGTATGAAAAAGTTTATGATCTGTTTTTGCTTATGCCAAAGATACATATTTTAAGGTCAATAGTCATGATTTGAATTTTTTATGGATACGAATATTTGTTTGCAACTTTTTTTGTTTTGGTTTCTTTAACCATTGTTCACGTTGTACTTCTGGTAATAATATTTATTGTATGTGTCAACAGAAGCATGAAGAAGTTACTATTCCACTTCAATAAAGCTTCAGATTACAACTAAATTTAATCCTATTTTATTTCTATGTTTAAGCAAATTGGGAAAGTTATGTTGTTTTTTATTTCGAAACCACATTGTATTTTCTATTATAGATACAATTGTCTAACTGCTGGACTGATATGTCAGCAGGGTTCAGGGGAGGCTATTTAGAAGGTTCTTAATCAAGGGGAGTTGTTAAGAAGGTTTTCTAAATTATATTTAATTATTTAGGAAGGTTTTCTAAATTATGTTTAATTATTTAGGAAGATTTTCTAAATTATGTTAAATTTGTTTAAGAAAGTTTTCTAAATTATTTTTAATTTGTTTAGGAAGATTTTCTAAATTATGTTTATTTGTTTAGGAATGTTTCCTAAATTATGTTTAAATTGTTTAGGAAAGTTTCTTAAATTATATTTAAATTATTTAGGAAGGATTTATTTATATTATTGTGTTCTAGGGCTATTTAAGGGGGAGTTGTCTAGGGTTTTAGGGCATGCGATTAATGAGTTTTGTGAGTTTTTATTGTCCATTGTTTTTGTGAGGAATTCTAGCGACATTTAGAATTTGAGAGGGAAGGTCCTCATCTCAAAAGAGGATCATTGTTGCTTGTTTGTATTTCTTTTCCTATCAATAAAAAATCTGTTAGTTTGTTGAAATTTACTGCTTATTCGTTGATTTTTGGTATTCAAGGCGTATTGAATTGGTATCAAAGTGGTGTCCTGGATTGAAATATCAAGCTTTCCTCATTGATTTATGTTGAGTTTTTTCTGTCCGTTTGTTGAATTTTGTTGTTTGGAGGTTAGATTCGCGTCAAAGTTGCCAATTTTTGTTGTTAAAGCCTTGATCAGGTATTGATTGCCAGAAGAAGAGTTGAGTCGTTGGAAGGAAAGTTGGAAGGGGAAGTATGACAACTACGAGCGGATATGAGATCGATGAATGAACGTATTTCAGCGATAGAAGGAATGTTTGAGAATTTGGAAGGTATGAGGAAGAAAATAATTGGGATGCAATTGAAAGTTTCACCGGCGATTCCTAGGGCTAAATCGAATGGAAAGGAAATTTTGGAGATGAAGGGAATGCTCATGGAGAAGCGATCTAAAACTCCACCGACGATTCCAATTGCTTACCCTAATTAAGATTTGATCGGGTTTCCCTTGGCCAAATCTAAAGTGAAAGAGATCATATGGGAAGAGTTCGATGAAAATAGTTTCTTTTATCAAGAGCCACCTCTTAGGGCTCCAAGAAAGGGGGAAATAGGGTTTTTAGATTGGGGGATGGCAGGAAGGGAGTTTTATTGTGGAGGTGGAGTGGTCAACCACTATGGGAGGCTTTTTGGGCAAGGGGATTGGACAATCGGAGGAGGGGATGGGCCAAGCCATGGGGATCAGGTTATGTGAAGCAGATGGAAGAAAGGTGGGAGTCTCACCCTCGATGCACGAGAGAAACATGGAGGGATCACGACAACCACTACATTGGAGGAGGAAGAAGTTGTTGGGGGGGTGGCAATCCCAGGGTGAAAAAGTTGAAGATGCAAATAATTGAGGAGAAGAAGAGTGAGGGTTCAATATGTGATACACAAGCTTCTTCCGAGGATAAACAGATCGACAAAAGGAAAGATGTGAATGAAGAGGGCAAAGAAATAAACTCGCAAAGCCAAATTGATGGTACTGATCAGAAAATTCACTACATCAAATTACCTGAAGTAGCAAAGATTGGTGAAGGTGAGCCGAAAAATCAAAACCACGCAGTCATCTACCATAGGGGAGGCTCTTCAAGTAATTGATATGAACCAAGATAACTATTGAGAAGAGGCTTTGAAAATAAGGAATCTTTTGGAAGAATTCAATGAAGACCATGGACTGTGCCCACCAACCATTCTTGGTGTACGTGAGCACATTTTTATAGGAAGTATTTCATCTTTGGGATGATTCATGTTAAACGAAGAAACAAGTTTTGAGATGATTGGACAAAGGATTTTGGCTACTCCACAAAAGGTCCGCTTCCAATATGGGCATCCAATGTATCTAACATGAATTTTCACATCATTAGAGGTGGCATAAGCAAGGCTTGTCGTTGAATCAGCCTAAGTGAGGATATCTTTGCAGATTTCAATTCGACATCGAGGCAAGGAAATATCACCCACCATGAGCATATTCAAGTTGGGAAGGGTCGTAATGTTGGACTCAACCAAATCTCCCTATTTGAAGTAAAGATTGCTTGTAGCAAATAAGAATAAATACTTAGTAGAGATATCTATTGCTTGGGCCACCAGTTTTACTTGTTCCACATGCTTTCTTACTACTTCACAATTATAGGGTTCTATGTAAGCTCAATGATGGTTGTTATCATAGTCCATCTTTTCCTCTATGGAAAGCCTTACTTGTCATTAAGTGGGCTTTAGGTTGCTATTTTGAAGCAGGTATTGATGAGAGAAAATAATCCTTTGAAGGTTGTTATGGCATCTCAATCTACCGTCCAGCTTGGTTTATTGATGCCTTACCCATGGTCATGGAGATAGGGCTGAAAAGGGGATTCAAAACTTCATTGGGCGACATAATCATAATTTAACTTCAATTATGCTTAGTGTTCTTTACATTCTTGCTTGGAACAAAATCCAATTATTTTGGACGGACAATCCTATACGGCAGAGTAAAATATAGAGCTATTGGACGAGGATTCGTTGAGCGACATGTAAAGTTTGCAGAGAACTACATGATGTATTCTAGAAGTCATTTTATAAAGGATCTGGAACTTACGCAACCGCTAATTGTTTATCAGATCTATGGATCTACAACTACTGATTCAACAACCTTTATGCTTCTCATTGCATCCATGTGGTTCCTTGTTGCCACCTGATTTTTTGCGCTATTTCTTTTTAACCTTTTTGGCTTTGAGTAGAAAAAAATAATTGATGACTGGGATGACTGGAGCAAGTAGATAAAAAGTAAAGGCATTGAAAAAGATGTTAAACTATTGAAAAATGGTATATTTTTTAGAGTGAAGCAAAATAGATATAAGTGGTTTTTGACAATAAGCATATTTTGTTGTTAAAACAAATGATCAAGAGATAATTCCCATCCTTACACCTTGACAACATGGTGGCTCTTTGGGAGGGGAATATTAATACGCCAGGAGGGCTCAGAGGAAGCTATTTAGAAGGTTCTTAATCAAGAGGAGTTGTTACGAAGGTTTCTAAATTATGTTTAATTAATTAGGAAGGTTTCATAAATTATATTTAATTAGTTATGAAGGTTTCCTAAATTATATTTAATTATTTAGGAAGGTTTCCTAAAGTATGTTGAATTTGTTTAGGAATATTTCCTAAATTATGTTAAATTTGTTTAGGAAGATTTCCTAAATCATGATTATTTGTTTATGAATATTTCTTAAATTATGTTTAAATTGTTTAGGAATGTTCTATTTATATTATTGTATTCTAGGACTATTTAAGTGGGAGTTGTTTAGGGTTTTAGAGTATGTTGTTGATGAGTTTTGTGAGTGTTTGTTGTCCATTGTTTTTGTGAGGGATTCTAGCGGCGTCTAGAATTTGAGAGAGGAGATTCTCCTCTCGAAAGAGGATCATTGTATCTTGCTTGTTCATATTTCTTTTCCTATCAATAAAAAATCCATTGGTTTGATGAAATTTACTGCTTATTCATTGATTTTTGATATTCAAGGCGTTTCATGGACACATTGATTTGAAAACTAGCAATTTCTTAATTTCCTCATTTACGATTACTTAGTATTAAGTGCTTCTTTTGATGCATCCACCTGCATTGGGAAAGGGAATTTGATGGTTTCTTTATTTCCTTACATTCTAAAATTCCTGCATGTTCTGTAGTAGCGTGAGGAATTACATGTGCTTCATCCAAATGTAATCTTTTCTAAATTCATTATCTTAATATTGATGCATTTATCTTATTTTCTCATTTTGTTTCACAATCAACTTAGATATCCATAGCATTTCACCTTTAAGGGGATTTAGTATGTTTAATGCAGGCAGGGAAATAACATAATAAAATGAAGGCTTTATAACTTGACGATAAATCTGCTACAATTTATTTGGGAACTTCACCTTCAATTTCTTTCTACATTGGCATTTATTATTAGAAAAAATAGCGTTAATGTGCAAATTAAAAGCTTAAATTCTGACTTAGCTCATACAACTTGATATTTTACAGGAAGAGATTGAATTTGATGCTAAGATTTTGAAGGCTGGGAATACTATAGGTGTCTCAACTGTTGAAGTAAGGAAGAAGAAGACCGGAAAGATAGTAGCTCAAGCTCGCCATGCCAAATATATTGCATTTCCCAGTAAACTGTGAGAGCCTTGCCTGATGCATCTCACAGAACAAAGCTATGGTCTGAAAGTCTTGTTAGAAGTATCATGTTTCATTATATCTACCCTCAACTTCTCTCTGCCAGATTCTAGCATTTGCTTGTAAAGGTAAGACTTGAATCTGTAGCTAGGGGCTGGGGCTGGATTCTGAAGCTTTCAAAATCATTTTCTGCCTTATCTTTGTGATGGTTAATATCAAAGAGATGAAAGGATTCTTTATTCTTATTAAAGAAAACTTTTTGTTAATTAGAATGCATTGTAGAAAAAATTATTTTGTGCGAATGTTAGATGCCGTCTCGAATCAGAGCACGCCACGTCATCTTTTTGTTGTGTATCGTGGTTGTGTACCGGGATATGTGGCGCCCTCTGATTCATATCTCCGAACGATTCGATGTCCGGACAGAATAATCTCTCGCATTGTCAGCTTTTGTAGGCTCTAAAAAGCTTTTTGCTTAGCTTTTCAAGCTACTTTTGGAATGATTGTTTGGGAGGCATATTAAGTAGATGTAAAGTACCATCTACAGATTTATCCTCATTAGATGATTTTTTATTCTTGGTTTGAGGTTTTTGATGGAAGAAGTCATAATAGCTCATTCCCTCTCTGATTTGTGAGTGATTTTTTTTTTTTAAATTAAAATCAATCTTTTCAAAATTTATGAATATTTGTTGAGATGGTTTTCCATATGGTCCAATCTCTTGGGAAGATATCATTTGTAGGCTCAGAGGAGATGATGGGGGTAAGATGAGAAAATTTAGATCGTTTTATTTATTTTACATTATATTTAAATTTCAATGGCATTCTAAATTATTATTAATAACCGCTTTATTTATTTTGAATTTTTTGTGCTTTTAAAAAATCATATAGAGATGATTGATCAAGTAAAATATGTTAATAAACATTATATCGAAACAAACGGAAGATTTATATTACTTGCAATCTCTCATTGTAATGGAAAGTTTTCAATTTTTTTCAATTAGTCCTACAACAAAGATAAGCACCACATTGATACATTTCTTCAACTAGTAAAGAGAGCACACAATCATAATGAATAGAGAAACTCAAGCTAAATTCTCTCTCAAGCGGCGTGACTCTTTAATTAGAGAGAAAATAAGTGCATGCTTCAGCACCTGTGGGGTTGATTGCCGCTAGGCCTACCGAGAGATTAATTAGTATACCAAACGTCTCTTCTATGGGGGTGGCAGCGAGTAGATATCCCAGTTCTTTAAAAAAAATCATTATTATTATTTTTTCCTACTTAAAAAGATAGAAGGGATTTGTATTATAGCCAAGGGCATAGCTTACAATTATCAGCACTCAAAGCTAAAGAAGATATAGCCAAAGAAATGCGACGCAACACCAAGATATATGCGAATGACAAAATCATAAATTAAGATACTTCATTAAAATATGAGTTCTTCAATATTCATTAAAGCCCATCTCATAATCTCCCTAAAATCATTAAAAATTAATTAAAAAGTTTTATTTAAGGTCCCTTGACAGATAAGTCGGCCATACAAATTAAGGAAGTAAAAAATCTTTAAAAATTATTTGATTTGAGGACCACTCTACGTGTTCTATTTGGCCAATCCAAATTTTCATATTTTTAAAAATTTTAAATTTTATTTTGGTACAAATCATCAATTCATGAAATATTATATTATTAGGTCATAATGCTCTCCAAATTTATCTTGGCTTTAGAAAGGCCTATAAATAATACTTTAGTTTGTACTTTTAATTTTATTGAATAAAATATATTTTTTAATAATGTAAATCTTATGTGAAAAGATTTTTTATTGCCCTACTCTTTGATGACACTTGTTGGTTGATCCCTTAAGCTTTCTTGAGTCAGCTATCTTTCTCAACTATTATTCTTCTTTTCCAACATAATTCTCTTCTCCTTTATATAACCTAAATTGTAGCTTTCCTAAACCCTAAAATACATCCAACCTCTTTAAAAGTCTCTCAAATATTTCATCATTCCCAATAAAATACCAATAATATATATATATATATATATATATGCATGTATGTTGGCAGTGGGTGGCGGTCAGTGGTGCTGAGCTTTTGGTAGTGGGTGGCGGTCTATGGTGGTAATGGCAGGCGGCCAGTGGCAACGGTAGCATGAATGTTGTTGAGATGATAGCAGTGCTGATGGTTGGCATGCAACAAAAATGTGGCCGCAAAAAAGTGGCTGGGAGCTATGGTAACGAGGGTAGCTTGCAGTGTATATCAAATTTGTCTAAAAATACATGAGTTTTGAATACATAAAGGAATTAATTATGTAGTGAGTTTAAAATTTATCAAAAATTTTCTCCGCATTTCTTTGTATCAAATTAAACACTAATATTTTCAAAACTCCTGCATTGAATATTTTACACCTCTTTTACATCAAATCAAACAATCCCCCCCAAAAAAAATGATGAGTGTTTGCATAATAACCAAAGAAATTAAGTTATACCAACCAAACTAATTCATAATTATATTGGCTACATATATTTTTTATATGTCAGCTGATGCGACATTTTCTTAAATCAACTAAGTTAGTTCATTCTTCTCCCTGCATTCGATTCCTTGTCATTCTGTGTACTATACTGGGCAACAAGCATCAAATTGCAGGCCATTTTTCTTTTAAAAAATATAATTTGAGAAAATTGGATAAGTGATCAAATGTAATTAAAGAACAAGATAGTATGAGAAATTCTGTCGTATATGCTGACATTCAAAATATTTAAAATAAGACTAATAATAATATTAGGCAAAGTTATATGTGCAGCTTTTTCTCATTGGCTTACCCAATGTACTTTCAGATATGGATAAGCTGAGTTTATATGCTAATATGATTGCCTCCTTGACGCAGCTCATCTTGTTTTGTTGGTTTGAAGTTTTTACTGTTAACAAAGATATTTAGTTTTGAAGCTTGCGTATGTAATATATGTTTGAGTTTATCTTAATTAACTGACTCAAAAATCCTCCGAAATCAGGTCTAACATACTTAAAAGCAAACAAAAAATCCAATTAAAAAAAATTAAGCATAAAAATAAGGCCAACCACTTGATAATTCAACATTAATATATTTTTAACCAAATGATTAAAACTAATACTTTTACTTAACTAGCTTGCCAACCATTCTTGGTAGTTAGAGGGCACACATCACTTATCTTCTTTTTGTCTCTTTCCTGGCTTCCAACTGGCTTCATTTGCAACAAAGCTAAGCAACTTGACACAAAGTATTTTACATTTACTTTATTAATAACTACACAGAAGCAAAATGATTGAAAAAATGTAGAACACCAACTTCAATCTCCTTTTATTCTGTTTGGCAAAATGAACATAAAGATTTGATCTTTTTCCATCAAATTACTGCCAATTATATCGATCCCTTCCAAATCAATTTACAGATCATTTTGAAATAATCTATGTGACTAATTACATATGATAAATGGATGATGATGTTCTCTTCTTTCTGTTCTTCTGAATGAAGAGAAGCTTCTTAAATACCTTCAGTATCATCACCAGTCCAGGCCTTCGATGATGAACAGCTTTCACACAAAAGAGCTCTCTTGAACCATTTCGCTTCTTCCCATCCAATTTATCTGAGGCTTTCGGGAAATCCAAGCCATTATTCCCTCCAGCTTTCCCCTCACTGGAAAATTGGCTGAGTTCCTCATTGAAGTCTTCCCACAGCATATCCATCTTCTCCTCATCATTGATTTCTGAAGAGCTTATCTCATCTCTGAGCTTCAGATCTTCCAGGCATGAGAAGCTTCTGCTTCGCTGGTAGTTTCGGAGGAGTTCGGATTTATGGTTGGAAGGAGATGGAAGGAAGCAAACAGGAGTGAAGGGGAAGGGAAGGGAAGGGAGATTGGAGAGTTTGTCTTGCTCTGCTGGTATGGCAGGGAAGCTGAATTCTTCCATGGATTTTTTTGCTGGAAGAAAGGGTGAAGATTGCAAGCCTTTATGATGGATGAGTTCTTAAAAGACATCGCTTTCATGGTGGTTGGGTGTATCTTATCTGATGCCGGATGAAGCGGGAGAGATTTTTGGCTTGGTTTAGATTGAAGAAAATGGAAGAGAGGAGAGCTCTATGTGGTTTGATGGAATTGGGATTTGGGAGTCATGTAAATTCACTTTATTTCATGGTTTTAGATAAGTTTATTGATTTAATGAAATTTTAGGGCAATTGATTTCATTTAGGGAATATGAACAAATATTTCTTTTTCATTAATATTTCCTTTCACAACTCTAGTAGGAATATGAAGAAAATGCTAGTCTTCTTCTCTTGTGTGAAGCAAAAAAGTAGATTTCTTCTGAATAAAATAAGAAAAAAATACTAGTCAATTTCTCTATTATAGATCATCTCATCACCCAATTACTAGATCTAGAAATTTAAAGAATTGATTTTGTGATTATTGAACTCAATTTTTAATAAATTTGTTGTTCAGACCATATGTTACAACAAGCCAAGCTTAATAATACCAAGAATGTTTGTAATCAAAATTGAAAACTTCTCCAAATAATTGAGAGGTCAAATGTCTTTCAAATATTATGTGCTTATAGTCTAAATGAGAGATTCAACAAGATGAAGCCAATAAATCTAAGATTAATAAAAAATGATTTAATTAAGACACTAGGATACTAAAAAATATAATTATGTGAACTAAGGGGTTCTATTTAAAATGTATGGAGTCTATGTATTTTGGAAAAATGATGTGAATGCATGTTTTGAAATTTGTAACTATTTCATATTTGTATAAATTCAAGAAATGACTTTTGGTGGACATAATTTTAACATTATAGAATTCCACAACTCTATTTGGCAAAGCTTAATGCCAATCATCAACAAATATGACAATATCCATCACACGATATTGAACATGATGCTCATTGTTCCAACCATCTAAAATATGTTTGTTACCGACTCTCAACACCCCTCTTCCTGATTTGTTGATCTTGTCATTCTCCATGATTTAATGGAAGAATCAAATCCCTAAACTTATTTTTTTTCTTAGCCATAATACAAAGTTAACTAGAACCAGCTAAATATTCCAAAATATGATTAATAGTTTAAAATACCATTCCACATCTATTTCTGAGCAGGCCATGGGCGGGCCTGGCGGCCAGCTTGTTATTATTATTATTTTAATTATTCCGGCAAAATTTCTTCATCAGATAGCTGCTGAAAAATTTTTCGTTGGCCAAATTCTGTTGGAAAATTTTTCCGACAAATTTTTTTTGCCTTAATTTTTTTCTAACACTCGTTTTACCGGTGAAAAATAGTTTTGCCAAAAATTCGCCAGAAAACTTTTAAATCCGTAAAAAAAACTACCTATAATACGTGATTTTCCTGTAGTACATGCAATTTAATATTATATCAAATGTCATTCAATTATGCATGATATGTTATGTCATTCAATCATAAAAATAAAATTCTTACTAGTAAAAATCTGAGGTTGTTGTCTATCTTCCAGATACTGCAGGTTGTACACATGTGGCATCACTGGAGTAGGTACAGTCAGTTGTGGTATAATAGTCTCCCTCTAAGTACCACTGACAGCTCTATCATTTTCCTTATTTATTGATCTTTCATTATATGCTCTTGACCCAAAAGTTCTCTGTCATACAATTTTTCTAGATTGTCCTGCACTAATATCATTTCTTCCTACAAATCCCCTCTAAGGAGAGTTCACTACCTTTTGTCCCTACTATCCATAGTGAAAACATCACCCCATCAACAAGTAGCAATGACATGCTTTTCGTCGACCATAATAAATGAACTCATCATAGCTGTTAGTAGATGCTACTGATGCAGATCCCCTTGAATCTTTATATGTGGTTTTCTTATCACTACTCTTTGCTGAGTTCATCTCTACTCCTCTTTATGCTAGCCTCATATCTAGATGCTGGTGCTACCAAATCAATCTCTATCAGTCTTGTCTGCTCCACCAATTAGAAAAAACTCCTAAATCTATAGAGGTACTAGTGGATGTTTAAGCTCCATATTCAACCTTTATAGAAACCTTTAACACTTTTCCTTGGCAGTAGAAATCAACTGAGGAACATATCTAGATAGAGCAACAAACTCAACTTCGTACTTCATCACTTCTTATGTCCCTACTCCAATTTGATAAAAGCTTCATGCATTTGTCATCAGGATGAAGGACGTACAAACTATATCCTAAAAACTTTAGTGAACTCATCCCAAGTGATCTCAGTATTAATCTTTCCCTAAAATTTCTCTGTATATTGTCCAATCCACTATCTCTCAGCCTCTCCTTCAAAGAGAAACACAACTAATGATACCTTCCAGCTCTCCGTACACTAAGTGTTGTCAAAAATTTTCTCTATCATTGCTAACCAATCTTCTGCAAACTGAGGTCCTACAACTCCTTTGAACAATAGAGGATTCAACTTATGCATTATCTGTAAATGCTCGTCTCCCTCTTCTTCTTTACTTCCAGTTGATTTACTTTGTGTATCTCCTATTACATGTATTATAATATTAACAACCTGCATCATACTTTTTAATATCACTGGAGTTGCATTGTATTGCTCATTTTGTACATTTGACTCTAAATGATCCATTCAACTTTTCACCTACATAGTTTAGTATAATCTGAATAATACACACATGCAACTATGTATGTAAAATAATAAACCTTAAACTGCCCATTCTACCTAACTCTCGATTAATTCATATAGCTCTTTTAACAATCAATTATTCCAACAATTATGCTCTCATACTAATTGTGATGTCCCATAATCTAATTTGAAAGAATTATTCTTTTATATTTTAATAAATAATAACTAGAGCTATCTAATATCATCAATCATTAATAAATAATAAAATAAATTTTATAATTCAAAATATCAATATGCACATCTATATTTATTCCCAAAAATCATTTAAAATACTTAGATGCTATACAATCATCACGTATCTATCATATCCTGAGTACAAAAAAATAACTAAGATAAAAAGAATCTGAACATGAAAGAATCCTAACCAGACTCACATTTTTGATCATCTGCCCTGACCTGAAATATTTTAACCACATATAATGAGTTAAAAAGCCCAGCAAATCACTAAAATCTAAAATTGAATTCAAAGCATTATAAAAAAGAAAAATACATATCAATAGTCAAATCATAAAAGTAGCATTTATATGATCATTGAATCAATGCATAAATAATATATATAATGCTTTTTGTATTAATTAATAAAGCAATAATAATACTAATGATAAATCTATAGAGTAATATAAACAATGACTCAATAACATTCATTTCATTAGTCATATTAAGAAAAATAAGAATTCTGGCTATGACAGTATTTTTTTAATATTGTATCAGTGTCAGTAAATTGTTGGCTCAGTAAATAGAGTAGTCACTCTTTGCCCGTCGGCACAGTAATTATCTCCTTATAACTCCCAATCAGTGTATCACGTGAATTAATAGAGGATAATATCAAACTATAATATTTAAAGAAAAATATGTTTGCCCACTATCCTATACAGGTCAATCAACCTCCTACCAACAGGTCAACCAATCCTTACTTATCTTTTACACACATATTATTATTACAATACTATAATAATAATAATAAGCTATTACTCAATTCAATAACATATTCACATTCATTTTTAATGCATTGTAGTAGATAAAATATAATTGAGCTTAATTCAAAAAGTGCCAAAATGTTATAGCGATAAACAACAAAAATCATACTGAGTAAAAATTCATATTTTTAGAATTTAACTAAATTATTAAATATTGTATAAAGTAACATTCTGAAGCTTTAATTGAACAAAATAACTATTTTTAGATGTTAAAATAAATTTTTTAATTTGACAAAAATTGATGTATTTTTAAAATCATTTAGTAAAAATACTCTGTTGACCTCATTTTTAGCCTGATTTGCTCTTTAGCATATTTGATCGATTTGATCGGGCCTCGTCGGGCTTGATTTAAGTCGAATCGGCATGGATTCGAGGTCGATTTATTTTATCTTATTTTATTGAATTAATTTTGGTCAAGTCGAGGCGAGCTCGAGTTGACTCGGATTGAACCAAACTTGACTCAATTTGAACATGATTTCAATCTCTTAGGTGTAGTTAAATCCTAGTCTAGGTTTGGGATGACTTTCTAAACCAATTTGAATCACACCGTTAAAAAATTTATTTTTTGATCCGACGGCTCCGATCTCCCCTCTTTTCCTCAAATGCCCTAACTAAGGCCGGAGCTCTCGGATTCACGCCCGATCGGGATCACTCACGCCGCTCTCCCTCTCTCCCGACGCTCTCTGCATTCGCACAAACCGAATCCGAAGCCTCTCCTCCTCTCCGTTTCTCCTCTGTTCGGGCCAAGCTAGGGAGGCCGGAACCTTCCCCCTCCCTCCGTCTCTACGTTTCGCACACACCAGAAGGCGAAAGCCTCAACCCGTCCGAGGCCGGCTTCTCCACCTCTTCTGCTCGCGATCAGCCCAGATCCGAAGCCCTTCTCCCGTCGTCCTTTGCACGCCAAGGCCAGACTCGTTTCCACCGAGCCGCCGAATTCTTCTCGCGAGCAGGTAACTCCTGCCCTATTCTTCTTCTCCTTTTTCTTTTCCTTTCTCTTTCTTCTTCTTTTGCCCTTCATTCTTCTCCTCCCATCTTCTTTGATTTCTTCCATTTCCTCCTCTATCTCTCTTTGTATTCCCATTTCTCATGATTATTCACCGATTTTGGGGCCAATCTGTTATGTCTTGCTTTGAGATTATTTGTGTATTTATGAAATGGTTCAAGCATGTATTTCTGTAATCTTGAGAATCTGTTCTTCTTTAAGTCTTGTTGCTTAGCTTGGTTATGCCACTTGCTTGGTAGTTGATGAGTATCTTATGTTATGTTGTATTCGTCTGATCGTTGGAGGATATATGATCTAAAAAAAAGACATTTGCGGCTAGATTTGGTTATATTTGGTTCATACTCTACCAGAATGATGAAGTATTGAGGATGGGATGATGTCCTGGCGATAATTCATAGAAGTATTAAGCTTCTCAGTATCTCTCGTTAGTGTCCTTGTTGCTAGAAATGACAGTGATTATATGATCAACTTGTCCATTGAAGCTGTATAAAGTCTATCTGTCACTGTTACAATAAATTTTCTGTGATGTGTTGAATGAAGTACCTTTTTTTATATATATATAAGTGTGTCATCGAGGAGATTAAGCTATATGGTTTTGTGAAGCTTGAATGCATCATATAACAAGATTTACTTTTGTTATTGAAATCACATTATCTAGGTATGAAATCTGTAGAAAGCTTGTACCTCTTGATGGTTATATCATGTGATGTGAGTTCAAAGTCTTATGTGTTAGATCTTGAAAATTATGACATCTTCCGTCAAGTATATGCAAGATGTTTGTACTAATGCTTATTAAGATGCGATACAAGTCTACCCTTGGATACTTCATCTTAAGAAATTTATACTCCATTGTTATCTTACACTCAACTGAACTTGAAGCCTATGGAAGAAAATGTTGACGTTGTTGGCACGTCTTGTAGCTCCGGATTGGTATTGAATCATGTGGAAGGGACTTTTGGATTGAACCTCCTTTATATCATTTTATTTGTTGAAAAATTAGTTGTCATTCAACTTTTGAATTGAAACTCTTTGCATGAATCTCATGGAAGTATTTCAGTTTAATGCATGGCTCATCATAATGTATTCATATGAGCCCATGTTTAGTTAAGCAAGTAAAGTGTTGTTTACACCATATCAAATGAGTTCACAAGAATGTTTTGGTGGGACTTTGTTCCTGGTGGTCATAGCATGACGCTCTCTTTGTTAATTTACAAATAAGTGAGGTCGCTCCTTCATTTTCTCTCATAGATTTTGATGAAGTCTTGGCTACTAGTGTTAGAAGAATGAGGCCAAACACATGTATATTTAATATATGGATAAAAGCCTTAGGTATTCGGTGATGATTAGCATGCATACTTATATTTCGTTTCATAAGATTATTTGATTGTTTGGTATATCTAGATGAGATTGGAAATTTTTCATGTGTTTTATGGTTCATTTGTAAACTTAACTTGATTCAACTTGTTGGAATGATTCCCCTTTGAGCTTTAGGAGAAATTATGAGCTTTAAGATGGGAAGTTCATGAGTCCTTTCAAATAATAAAAAAAAAAAGATCTTTGCATAATATGAGAAGTGAGACTCGTTGGAAGAATTCTAAAAATTCATTTCGCGTGAAGGGAAGCTGTAAGAGCGGCTTTATGTTGAAAGATACTTTGTATGGGAGGATTTTAAAGTTTGCTTCATTGTAATGTTGCTTTACGTTACAAATTTTTTTTGAGTTTTGGAAAAGTGTTTTCAATCCTCATTTTTACAAGTATAGAATTTCATTGTGATGTTCATAGGGGGTATCAAGAGAGGTAATTTGGCATACATTTAAAGCTTTATTCATGACTTTCCAAAATATATTTTCTACATTTCATTAGTTTTCCTATGTGATGAGTTCTTGATTCATAATATCATATATTTGGCACAGGAGTGTGTTCACAAGTTTACGTTTAAGCTTCTTCTAAAAATTCTTGATAGCATATAACATGAAGATGAAAAGTTTGTTGAAGAGTTATCATTGCAAGATACACCTTATCATTCTTGAATCCTGTAACATAGTTTTGGCAATGGCTACTGATTATGAATGTTTGTTTCATTAACAAATTTATTCAAGGATATTTGGGGTAGATTTACATATGAAATTATGGTCTAATACCACCCATTGATTGGGTTTTATGAGTTTGTGGGAGGACATTTGTATATTTCTCTTCTCAGTGTCAAGTATTCATACTCTTTCACAAAGTTTCTTTTGAGAAATATAAGAAAGCATACATGTTCTTTTTCCTTTTCCTTTCTTTTTATTTTATTTTATCAATAAGCATCTCAGGTTGGTCATATTTTGGGTAGTATTTTGAGTATAACAGAACGTGACTTGGCTTGTGTTGTATGATTTGCTTCAAGATTGGAAATATTTATAAGTGGTTTCAGGTTAAAGTCCCATTAGTTGCTCTATTGTTGGAAGCTTTACGAAGAGCTTTGTGGTTTGTTTTATATTGAGGAGTTTTATGATAAGTTTTGTAAATGTTTCATTACGAAGAATTTTGCGAAGTCTTATGGTTGGAGATTTCTCGTGGTCTTACCCCACTCCAAATATAGTAAAGAAGCACTCGATTGTCTTTTGTGTCAAAGATTTTGGTAAATGATTTATGTGGAGTTTTATGCGATTTTGGGTAGATGATTTATATAAAGTGTTATGTAGCTTTTTCAAACAAAGAAAATTTCATAAGTTAAATTTGGGTTTAATAACTTTTGAAGAGTGGATTTGTATTGGTAGATTCTTTAAAACTCTCTTTTTGAATGAAGTGATATCTCTTAATCTGAATTGCGTCTCTTTCTTTAATGTTTACTTTTAGATATATGACTGGAAGAATGTGGTAAATATAAGTTTGGATAATTATAGTAGTTGGTAAGAAATTTTATTTTAGTTCTAATTTTGGGAACTTGAGTTTCCCTTGTTGCTTTGAGTTTGGTAGAGAATGATTTGTGTAGTTGAGTCGAGTTCGTATTAAGTGCTTTACTTGGATCGTGGGGACAGTAAAAATGGCATTAAAACCCATTCTCTCTTATTCATTTTAACATTGAATAGGAGTGAAGGGTGTTTTAGAGGCATGCTTGGCTTCGAAGAAGCATGTTCAATAACAAAATGCCTACATTCCTTTATTATTTTGTCTTCTCATTTCTTCCTTTCTTTTTGGTATTTTATAGTTTTCGTTCTTTTCGTATCTCTACTACTTTCATACTTACTGTCTTATTTCACTCATAGATCCCTAAACCTATTGAAACATGCACGAATGTCTAGAAGGGTTAGAAAAACATCTCCTTTCGTTCCTTATCGCACTAGTGACACCTAAGGACAAAAATTAAGGATCGAGTCATAGATAACATAGACTTAGGATGCATGTTCCTCATAGGATAGAGACATCAAAACTTAAATTTAGTGACACATTTTCCTAGATCTAGTATTCCTTAACTCACTAATAATCAACCAATGAAAGTTAATCTTAATTCAATGTTTAACGAATACACTAAAACACTTAATTTGTACTCGAACCATAATTAATATTTTATAATCTCTAAAATACAAAACTTAAGTTAGATCCAACAAATCTAATAATCCACTCATAACAAAACTAAAATTTAAAAGATATAGATTAAATTAGAAGGACAAACCTAAACTAAAATTCATCAGGCTAAAAATCTTCGAAAACCCAAAATTCACTAACTCACCTAAAATTCAATCAAACCTTAAACTAATCTCTTAAAACCAATCAACAAATCTTTTAATGCAACTATATCAACTTGGTTTTTAGGATGGACTACTCCGGGCTGCGGGGCTAAGTGTCCTAAGGAGGCCTGGTTCCTCTAGCCTGGTGGCACAACGCCACGAACCAGTTGATAGCAAACTTAAATAATTTGATCCCTGAATCGATAATAAATCATCTAGTTCACATTTTCTTTTAATTTACAACCAATTAAAATAAATCAACTAAATACGAAAAATAAATCCTTAAAATAAACCTTAAGATATTAATATTCAAACTTAAATTAAAATTTCTCTTTTGACCTTTAACAAATCAAATGAAAACAATTGTAATTAAACTTCCCTACATAGGACCTATCCAAAACTACACAACCTACACAAACTTAGATTGGTTTGCTAGGACACGACTACTAGCTTTAGGTTAGGCCAATGTCTTTCTCTTATTATTCAATACTTGTTATATATACATGTTCTATGAATGCAATTATTTAATTTCCTGTTAGCTGTATTTAATTTCCTATTAGTTATATTTTTATTAGTTACCTGCATTTCTTTTCTGAATGACATCTACGCTCATATATATATTTCTCTGTTATATTTTCTTGCGAGGTACATTGGAGCTTAATGATCGGGAACTAAACGAGACCGTTTGCTTATAAGCTTTTTAAGTGGCAGCGCCACATACAGTCAGGTATAATTTCTGCAACTTGTAAAGTAATTTTTTTTTTAATTATATATCGAAATTGCTTCACATCACACACTATTTGTTAATAGGTATTCTAGCATGTTTAGGTAGCTAGCCTTAGGTTAGTGCACTGACGAAGCTTTGGCCCTATAGGTCAAAGCTTGCCCCCTTCTGTGAACCCTAGAGACCATTAGGGTCATTTAGGCCTGTAGAGTAGGCCACCTACTTGTGCCATTGGACATCGTTGTTTTCCCACACGAAGTGGGCATCGCTAGGATTTTGGCCCTTTTCAGTTTTGGGTACGATACCCCCCCCCCCTTTTTTTTTTCTTTTCTTTTCTGTGAGCTTTAGAGACCATTAAGGTCATTTAGGCCTGTAGAGTAGGCCACCTATTTGTGCCAGTGGGCACCGTTTGAATGCTTTTCTGTGCGGGTACCTTGCTTGGAGGGTACCCTTAGGGTGTGTTTATTTATTTATTTTTTTTGTACTCTGGATGTCATGCATGCATTTGTTTTTACACACCTTACCTTACATTATGTTTCACTTACATACATGCATCACATCAATAGATCTAGGGATATTTCGTATCTGTTTCATGCATCATACATGGCGCTAGGTACATTCTTTTGCATATTGTAGAGTCCCTGATTAAAATCTTTCAACTACAAACCCTTGATTTCCTAGGATAGAGCCTTCCTATCTTGTATACATGTAGGGCGATTGATTGTGTTTAGGATGTTAGCTGGCAGCTCACTCCAGGCAAGCATAAGCCCAGGTTGTACACCCCTCAGTGTGTTTCCTTTCATCTGTGTTTTGAGTCTGTCGTTTCTCTTAGGGTAGTAATCCGAATTTTGATCTTCTAAACTCAAAATTTTAATCATATCTTTATCCATTCAAAAATGTCTAATCATCACTAAGGGTAGATAGAAGAGACTATTTGGAATAGAACTTAGCAACTTTATCTGTGCACCAAATCAAGAAGTGAATAATCCAACATCCTTAATCGAGAGTTTTCTTAGATTGAGGTCTAAGATGTAATTAACTACGGGGGCTTGCGCCCGTAGGAAACCGATCCCCACAATTAAATAAACCCCATTCGAGCTGATGTATCGAATGGGGGAAATCTCGTGAACTTTTGGGTTATAGATATTATTATCCATCGAGGTTGGTAGGTGAAAGCCGCTATCCTCCATGGCTAATCGTATCTATAACTCCATCTGCTCTTCCATCGGCCTGCTTGTGCCGAGTGTAAAGGTCTACGACCATTTTGTCCTACGGGATAGTGTGATCGTACCCTTTGCGTTCGAACCACACGAGCGGAACCCTTTCGGAGACCCACATACTCAAAATGTTTATAATCTCAATCTCTATAACATATAAAAGTTACATGATTAAAGTTTTATCAAAACAAAATTATTTTTATTTTTTTGTAACAAAAATACAAATTTTATCAAAAAAATACTAAAAATATAAAATATTTGAAATAAAAAATTGAGTAATAATTTCTTACAGCAGGAGGAGTAAATCTCTCAACTAGTTTGACTGACAAAAATTACTCCACGACCTCCAAATTCAAGCTTTTTTTTTCTCTATTTTCCCTTAAACATTTTTTATTAGCAAAAATTAATAGGAAAAATTGAATGAAAAATCTTATTTCATGACATGACTTATAATGGATTTATATTTTTATATAAAATAATAATATAATATTTAATATAATTACTTAGAATATTTAATTTTCAATAGAAAATTTTTATAACTCTATTTAGGACTTTGAAAATTGTAGAAAAAAATTCATAAATAAACCATTTTATTTAAACAAGTATTGGTAAAATTAGTTTGCAAAACGGATACTTGATAGTCCCAAAATTCTAATATGTACAAAGATGTGTCAATTTCTTAAGGATTTTCACTAGTGCCCAAAAATTATGAAAAAAAAAGTAATTAAAATACTATAATATTAATTTTTTTTGGCAAAGGAAGTTTATGATTTAGATTTAAATTTACTCCAAAAAATAATAATAATTTGACATAGTCAACATACGAGCTATTACACTTATAGTCTTAATGATGGTCTCAACAAGATGAAGCTAATAAATCTAAGATAAATAAAAAATGATTTAATTAAGACTAGGATACTAAAAAAAATAATATTAACTAAGGGGCTCTATTTAAAATGTACAAAGTCTACATATTTTGGAAAAATGATGCGAATGCATGTCTTAAAATTTGTAAATATTTCATATTTATATAAATTCAAAAAATGACTTCTGGTGGACATAATTTTAACATTATAGAATTCCATAACTCTATTTGGCACAACTTAAGGCCACTCATCAACAAATATTGACACCCACAATCTCCATCTCACAATGTTGAACATCAAACAACATTGATGCTCATTGTTAGAACCATCTAAATATGTTTGTCACCGACTCTCAATACCCCTCTTCTTGATTGGTTAATCTTGTCACTCTCCAGGATAAATAAAGTCTAAAATAAGATTAACAGTCTAAAATACCATTTCTCAAAAATTAGATACAGTTATATCATTTAAATAAATTATATATATCAAAATAAATAATTGGATCACAAAACACCTAAAAAACCTTTCCCCTAAAAATTTTGTCATTATCAACCCTACTCACATGTGCCCTTTCCTTTTCTTGAAATATAAAAAATTCTACATAGTGAGCACAACAAGCTCAGCAGGCTTGCGAATTCTCATCATAGCTATCTATATTCATTTCTACTATAAATAACAATTAACTCAAGTAATATATATATATATATATATATATATATATATATATATATATTAAGAAACATCAATTAAAAACTAACTACTTGACTTTGTACATAATATTTACATTTATACCTTTTACATAAATATTCTCATGGAAAATTCAGAATATGTTGATTTTTAGTGTCATTACTTATACTTTTACATATAGAGTTTATGGAAGTATCATAATGTTATAATATTCTTTCTATCATAATATTTCTTACACTTGAGAATTTTTGAATTATCATAATATATAATACATGGATATACTATGCACATATATGGATGCTTACTTATAACTCCACTATTAATTATAACTCTATTTTTAAACCTCTCGCACCTAAACAAAGTGAGTATAAATTTGGCAGAAAGTATATTTAATTTTACATAAATAATTATTTAAATATATTTAATGTAATAAATTAGATGTTAATCATAAATACTATTAATTTAAGAAATTATCTAATAAAAATAATATATTATAATTATAAATCAACTCTAATTCATAACATAATACTCCACTTCCTAACTTTTTTTTATTTCCCATGAGCTATAGCCTTTCATCTTCTTCTGATTTACCCCAACCCAAAATCTCAAAACCCTTAACTCTCAAGGCCTCCTTGACAAAGGTGTGAAAAAAATCATGAAGAAAACTTCGTTGGGGTAAGAAATCGACAATATCAATAGCATTTTAAGGAAGTGTTTGTAAAAGAAATAGCGATGATGAATAAGGTTTTATTTGGGATAACTTTTTTATTGCTTTCTAAAGTAGCTTTTAGTTCAAAAAACTTTCTGCTTTAGAAAATAGTAAGAATGCTATCACAAACGAAGCCTAAATCAATTTCAATTTAGGCTTCGTTTGGGACGGCTTTTTTATTGCTTTCTAAAACGGAGTTTTAGTACAAATTTTTTTATTAAAACTCCGTTTTAGAAAGTAGTAAAAAAGCCGTCCCAAACGAAACCTTAATTTCTTTATCTTTTGATTTCCATTTCCTTTTTATTTACACTATTATAATTCCTTCAAAACTAATAGAACCCAAATGAAAATAAAAAGTGCTTGAAAATGCTGAAGGAACTTATCATTCACTTATTTATTTAGTTAAAAAGATTGGAGGGGGAAAAATGATTTTCTTTTTTATTTGATTGAAGAGCTTAAATTTTTATTTCTTGTAAAGAACATATGAGAAAGAATAATAATATGTTAAAAATGTCTTCTCATTCTCCTTATTAGATTTGGGTATTAAGGTTTTGTTATGAATATTTTTTATTATTATTAAAAAAAAAAATTGTGCAAGGTAAAAAAACTGTTCTAAATAAAGCCTAAATTGTTAAAAAAAAAGCAATTGTTAATAAATTTTCAATAAATATAACTTCTTATTAATTATATTTAAGACAAACAATCGATATAAAATAGTGAAGTTTTAATCCATTCACATTTCTTCCAAATCCAGCAAAGTAAATAGTCTCTTAATTTTATTTTATTTATATTTTGTTATAAAATAAAATATATTTAATTTCTTATAATTCCCTTTTTTTAGTTCTGATTGAATATTGAATATATTGATTCACGCGGTGGGATCGTGATCTTCGGTGGCAGCCGGTGAGGTGATAATTAACGGCTGCGGCGGCCGGCGAGGTGATGATAGCGGTGGTGATCGAAAGCTAGCCCTGATGAAAACCCTGATGATGATATTCAGCGACAATAATGGCAACCGACGACTATGAAAATTATTTTTAAAAATACTTGATTAAGATTTCATTTGGGACGGCTTTCTTATTACTTCTCAAAGCAACTTTTTATCACAAAATTTTCTTTTTTTGTACTGAAAAACTGCTTTAAGAATCAACAGAAAGGCTGTCCAAAATAAAGCCAAAGTCCTCTTGCCGTCTATGCTTTTGATCTTATTGAGAAAAATGAGTTTGTTTACGTGGGAAAAGTGTTGAGGACGTAGTATTTTCTACCGACAATTAATTAATGGCTTAATGAAGTTTAAGAAAAAGACAAGATACAGCTCTTGGCCAGCATGAATCAGGTTGACTAACAAGCTCCCGTAAGCTCTGATTCTTTTTTGACCCATTATCGAAATTTTCAGGTTAGGGGTGTAATTAATGGGCATGCAATTTATAATTATAAGTAAAACTGGAAAAGTCTTTGTAGTTCAGTTGGTTTCCTATTTCATTTCTGATAAATATTTCATTTTTGTGAGATGGAATAACAGTCTATTTGAGACGGCTGTAACTTTTTATAAAGATAATTATAAAGATATAATGAGATTTTTTTTTTAATGTTGTTGGTATTTTAAATGACTCTTTTGGTTTTAACAAATCGATCTCTATTTGCCAATTTGGTAAGCCATTGATCCTAACCTGTCTAGTTATGTGGAATTGGAGGGGATTAATAGTTGGATTTTACAATAATTACCAAATTTATATTTTATATATGATATAAACAGAGTAATTTCTATTTACATTAAATCCTTCATATCATCAAAGAACAAAGTGCTCAAGTTTGCAAATCATGAAAACTTCAGCTTCACCCAAAGCCTTGAAGGGCATTAATAATTGAATAAACTAATGCATGACCATATCATAAGAATAAGGAATTACTAATAAATTAGGTTTCGCAATATTTTTTTAGGACCAACTGCAACAGTTTAAATATCTATTAATTTATTTGTAGCGGTTTAAAAACTGCTATAAATTCATTGTATTTGTATTCGCTGGAAAAGCTTTTGCAGTGGTTTTATGAGTGTTGTTATATGAAGGCTTTAATAGCGCTTTTAGCAGGTGTTAAAACCGCTACTAAAGAATAGAATATACTAAATAAAATAATGCCAAAAAAAACCAAATTTCATGATCAAATTTCAAATATCAATAAAATACTATACCAATATAAATTAAGTGAATATTAACAACATATAAATCAACAAGTATTCGTTCTTCTATAGCTAAGATGCAGAACGCTTATTTGTGCACCTACAAATATAGTTGTTGTTGATGTTCCTTCTTGAAATATGAAAAATCCATGGGAAAAGGTGCCCAACTTTTCCATCGGAGACATTATCTTGTTTGGGAATAGCACCAAGATGAAAAATGATGATGATCTCTCATAATTTTTTCTAGAACACAGAGTAGAGATGCTTCTTGAAAAGTGTTTCAACCTTGTAACAGGTTGGAGTTGGAGGCATCTGGTAAAAAGTTTAGTCTTCCTAAAGCCTACGATCAGGTCTTTGTGGATAATTTTGCCTCAAGAAAGCAAAACTTATTTTCTACAGAGCCTGTAGTTCTTTTAGGCTACTGCACAGCTCAACGAATGTAGGATGCACCCATCCATAACTCATAAGTAAATTTCCAAACTTCAACTTTTAATGTAAACAAGATTTCTGACGGAGAAAATGTCATAGCTCCAAACTATCAGAAACAATATCTATCAGGGCTACTTTATGGTCCATATTCATTTACCATGATTTTATTATCAAGCACAACAATTTTATGCTACATGAAGAATGTTCTTGCTTGTGAACTAGAAAATTAAAATTATAAATCAATAGTATATTTTTATATACTATATGAACTATAGGCTTGTGAACTAGAAAATTAAACTTATATAATAAACTGTGTCTATATAACTAAAACTTTTTTTTTGCTCATTTATATAATAATAACATTATTACAAAACGTATGAGATTTTGATTTTATATGATCTTCAGCTATATTTGAGGCATGTATCAACTATGGTGAGTTTGACAACTTATTGAATATGGATTCTCTACAGATTAATGATGATATATCATCAAAAATTTATCATGATCGGGCACAAATCTTGAGACAAAATCAAGTTGGAAACTTCCGAAATTAAATTTGAAACCATCTGAACTCCGATTTCAACAAACTTACAGTCTTTCCGACCTCTATCACCACCCGATTACGGTCTTTCTGACCTTTGTCGTCAGACAAACGTCTTCTTGACCACCGTCACCTGCCGACTACGGTCCTTTCGACATCCGTCACCTGCCTAACAATCTTTTTGATATGTAGAATGCTGATTATGGTTCTTCCGACCTCTATCGCCTGACAACGGTCTTTCTGACCTCCGTCGCCTGTCGACTACGATCCTTCCTACCACCGTCACTTGAATACTATCTTTCTGACATCCGTCACAAGTTGACTATGGTCCTGCCGCCAAACGAACACATCAATTCTGAATCTTCCAATTTCCATCATGAACACACTATGTATGATGAATATTTGTTATATCAAACCAAAGCCTTCCTCCCAAGAAAGGGCCTCACTTGTACTCAACTACAAATACTAGTATATTCATTCAAACTGGGGCAGAACCCATGATTTTTTCCCTTTTTGTTGGGGTTTCCACGTAAAAACTCTGGTGTCTCTTATGAACGCTACACCCTCTCTTTTATCTGATTATGTGTTGAATCTTCATACAAAGTTAAGACGTTAAATTTTATATTTCTTTAACGCCGCATTGTCAGCATCTTTTTGATCGCCTCATATTCAAATTTATGTCACCAAGATGGAGACCAAATCTCAACAAATATCAATGAAATATGTTGGTTTTAAAAGTGAAAGGAAGAAAGACAACTTACAAGTGACATAAATTAGGAATTATTTTAAACCTCTTTGCATCCACATAACCACTGGGACGAAGTATCTGATCCATCTCAAAAAGAATAAACTTTATTTCAGATCTTTGGAGAAAAAGACAGAGCAACAGTAACTGTCAGAACATGCACTAAATTTTCAAAGCAAGAAGGAAGTTTCTAGAGAACTTTTTATGTTCATGCAGTTGCTAGATCCATAGTTGTTCAGTCAAAAGAACCTACACTCATCTTTATTCATAGCAAACATATATAATGCAAACATATAAAACTTTCACTAATGTGGGGATTGATGTGATGAAGCTTCAATAAAATAAAATGCTTATTTTAAATCAGCTCAATTTGATATTAAAGAGTATGAATCCAGACCCATTTTGCTACAGAAAGACTAGAAAATAGAAATTGAAAGCCTATAAACCAGGGACTGATTCAAGGTTGTATTTTGCTGACATTGTTGCTTCATTTTCCAACTCTTTAAGTTTGGAGTTGTCGATTGAGCCAAGAGTCTGCAAATAAGAATAAGAAGCACTCCGTTTGGAAGGTTGGCTTGGATTGGTGATTCTGCGCGCGCATATATATATGTAATAACAACAGAAATAGTGGATTAAACAACACAAACTTTCCATTTGATGGATTAAAAAACTATTTCACATTCAAGGAAACAAAACACAAACACAAACAAAAACACAACAACGCACCACTACATAGAAGACTTGCTTATTTTCAAATTCTTAACTTTGTTATTGTGCTTGGTTTCAAACCAAAACCTACCATCCCCATTTGTTAATGAAATGAATAGAAAAATAAAATAAGTAGCAAAGCCAATTTTCTTCATTAAAATCCTAAAACAGAGAGTTTATTGTTACATACATATACCTTGACTACCGCATTGCAGTTCTTTTCCTGCAACTGCGACGAGTACTGCTGAAATCATTTTCAAAAGTTTATCGCCGTTGATGTTGGCCCGCATCACAGTTCTTATCTCGCACCGTAGTTCTTGTATTGCATCGACATACATGTCCTGCAACCGCGACGATGTTGGCGAATCCTTCGATGGAGTATATCTCGTCGGATTCCTAGGAGAAATCACAATACTTTACCAAAAGTTTATCGCTGTCATATGAAAACGAACAGAGTACCACGCCTCATTTCAGACGCATCTGCTTGGCACTTCGTCGACATTGTTTCTTCAATTACAGAGAACCATGAAAAGGAGAGACAGGTAGTATAGCTGGCTGTGCAAAAGTCGCAAAGCAAGGCGGTGGCATGGAGGAGCGAGAGCTAGGGCACGGGAGGGACAAGGAGGCGGAACTAGGAGACGGAACCAGAGCGGGAGGGGGAGATAGGGAACGGGAGCGAGAGCAGAGATCGCCACCAGAGTTAAAACTCTAAGCTGAGTTGTTGAAGTCCAGGCAGAGTTAAGATTAATTGATGATTCTATTGTGTTATCAAGACAAGACAAGAACTTAGAGAGCTTTTAAAAATTTTGATTTGTATAAATTTCAATTTAAAAATTCTTTAATTAAGCTTTTAGGTATATTTTTTTTATCTTTAAAGTTTTAAAATAATTTATAATATTTAGAGATTTAAAAAATTAGGATGATGAGCACCCCTCAATTATCCTCGACAACATATTCTGAATAATTATAATTTAAAAAAATCTCAACTATAAGAAAGAGCCAACCTACATGGCTACATGTTCATCTTTTCATGATTGTTCAATCATATAGATGTTCTTATCTTAAATGACGATTCACTTTGCCTCCCTCTCCTAAGGTGAGTCGAGGTTCCGGCATAGATTTTCGATAACCGCAACATGCTTAATTACTAGTCATAGGCTCCCTTGATCGACGAAGTACTTGCCAATGGGCTCGCATATGCACACTCGACTGAACCTACTTAACATTACTGAACTAACCCTCATACAACGTCTTCTTGACTCAGCCAACTATGAGGCAATACATGTTTAGAACAGTATATACTTTAGAGTCATTAAATTGATATTTATTTTTAATTATTATTTTTATTATTAGTATGCAGTCTTTTCCATAGCTCATGGATCCCTATAAATAAAAGGTGAAAGGAGCATTTGTTGTTGGTGGACTCATTAAGATTTTGAGGTTTCGTTTGGGACGACTTTTTTATTGTTTTCTAAAACGGAGTTTTAATATAAAAATAAAAAATTTTGTCCTAAAACTCCGTTTTAGAAAACAGTAAAAAAGCCGTCCCAAATGAAGCCTGAGTCTCTTGGGCGTTAGTACTACAGGTTTTCTTAAGCAGGTTGTCCCCTCAATTGTCACATAAGTTCTCAGGTCATCTCACTCACAATTTATCTGCTAGTAAGATCGGGTGTCATATATTATTCATGAATAAATTTGAATCCAACATCAACAAGCTGATGCTTATAGTTAGATAATTATCTTTGAGATACAAATTTTTTTAATAAATACTCATGCATCCTTCCTATCAAAATACAAAGGATAAAATTACATTAATTAGGATACAAGGAGCAAAGTTTAATTTAGAATATGAATCAATAAGCATCCATCAATGAAAGTCATAAAAAAAAAAGACGATTTACAAAGCATTCTTCACCACAATGTACTAAAAATATTTCCTGAGTTTTATTATGTCGCAGAAATCAAAACAATGTTCAATTCTTGCAATTATTTTTACAAAATCTGCTATTCTGCTATCCAGCATTTATGGACTCTACAATTCAAAATAATTATTATACAATCAAAGAGAGAGTTCAAATTTGAGGCGCCAATCAGCATAAAGGAAGGCAGGCCCCGAAAACCCTAAACGCATCCAAGGCTAAATGCTCGCCGCAATCATACGGCTGCCTCCAAAATGCATCATCAACCATCATCTGTAAGTCAAGGTACTCCTCAACCTGAAAGCAATCTCCTTCACCCTCCCCTCCGCTCTCTCCATCGAGCCCTCCAACACAATTGAAAGCACCGCCAACATCCGCCGGCACCTCGAGGCAGTGCTCTAACTCTTTTAGATAATTTTCAAACATATTTCCATCCACCTCCTCCCCTCCTCTGCCCAGCCTTGTTTTCTCCTCTGAAGCGCCGTCACCGATGAAAACACCGTCCACCTCCAGCGGCAAGTCAAAAAACTGTTCTATTTCCTCTAAACACTTTTTCATCAAGACTCGATCCGATTTCTCCGCTTCACACTTCTCCGCCGCCGAGCTTTTCCCACATCCTTCTTCGCCTCCGACTTCTGTCAACATCGAGGCCGATGTATTGTTCACAACACCAAAGCGGTGAAATGTCGACGAGGCGAAGGTTGCTGCCAGCACAATCACCGTTCCAGAAGTCGCCACCGGCGCCTCCCACAATCTGACCGGAATCTTAGTCTTATTTTTCGACCCTGGCTGGCGGCCGCGCTTCCGCTTCGCCGTTGCGTTGATCCAGCCAGGGCAGCAAGTAGTCATCTTACTGGTGTGCGGTTTCGCAAAGCTTTCTCTCCCCTTTGAGAAATGATTTCTCCTGTACCGAGGTAGTGGCTACAATCAAACTGCCATTGCTAAAGTCGACGTCAAACTGCCATCGCTGCCACCAGGAGGAAACGAGGCCGTGGAAGAAAGGAGATAAAAGCTTCCTTCGACTGTGAGTGTTGAGGCGTACGTAGATGCCTCCTACAAGACGGCGGCTGCGATAGGGCCGGAGGCTGAGAGGACGCAGACTCCGAAAATGCGACAGGCACGAGCAAAGGCGGTGATGATTTCTGCGACGTCACGCCGGCGTGGATTTTGAGTACGTGCGGCATGCAGTTGGCCACCGAAATCTTCGGCTTATTTTTCGACCCTGACTGGCGGCCGCTCTTTCGCTTCGCCGTAGCGTTGATCGAGCCAGGGCAGCAAGTAGTCATCTTGCCATGTGCCAAGTAGGATGTGGGAAAAGCTCGACGGCGGAGAAGTGTGCAGCGGAGAAATCGGATCGAGACATGATAAACAACTGTTTTGAGGAAATAGATCAATTTCTTGACTTGCCGCCGGAGGTGGACGATGTTTTCATCGGTGACGGCTTTTCACAGGAGAAAACAGGGCTGGGCGGCGGAGGGGAGTAGGTGGATGGGAATATGTTTGAAATTTTTCTAAAAGAGTTAGAGCACTGCCTCGAGGTGCCGGCGGATGTTGGCGGTGCTTTCAATTGCGTTGGTGGCGGAGTAACTGAGACGACAGCTGGGCTCAATGGAGACAGCGGAGGGGAGGGTGAAGGAGATTTTTTTCAGGTTGAGGGGTATCTTGACTTGCAGATGATGGTTGATGACGCATTTGGAGGCAGCCGTGATGGTTGCGGCGGCGAGCATTTAGGCTTCTCCTCGCAAAGGTGCGCGATATCAAACCACTTGGTAGATTTCTCTGCTCCTTCTTTCTCTTCTCACGATGCTCGAGATCGCAGTTATCAGCTAGATCGAACTCGTTGAAGCCTTTTTATCCCTCTTCGCGGCCGAGAACATTATCTTTTTTTGCTGCTTCGGTTTCACAAGTGCTTTCACAAGAAATTCGCAATGTGCTCTCGGTCGGCGTTCCGGGGAGGTCAAGTTCGGGAATTGGAAGGAAAAACTAAGACAGTCAGGCTTCCGTGGCGTCTCTCTCATCGGGAACGCGCATGCTCAGTCAACACTTCTTCTCGGTATGTTTCCTTCGGATGGTTACACTTTAATGGAAGAGAATGGGACGCTTAAGCTTGGGTGGAAAGATCTGTCTCTTGCCGGCGTGGGCGTGGAAGCCAATATTCAGACTCCGGTGACAACCTGCGTTGGATATGGTGGTGTTGCAAGGTAGGAGTAAAGAAGTAGAGATTTTGTTCAATGGAATGGCTTTCATATTGGTGTACCGTGTACATGGAGTGGACGGGAAAGAATGGGCCTAAATTTAAGGGATTAAACAGTGCATCTTTCATGTAATACTATATTATTATTCCTAATCCATTCCTTACTTCCATGAGAGGTGTTGTTATTGCTCATCATTCTATCATTATTACTAATCAATTTTTCTGTAGTCTATTATTTTTTTTCTTTTGTTTTTGAAGATAAAATTGTTATCTTCCTGTTAGTTCAACGTTTGTTTTTCTATTGGGTTAATTAGCTTGTTTTCTTGGTCTAAATTCAAGCTGGAGCTATACTTGATTTGGAGCTTCATAACTCTGCCAATGAGATAAATTGTGATATTTAGCTCCTTATAAATTGGATGAAATTAAGATAATAAAGGGTCATGTGAGTCATTGTGGCATAGGCAATTTGCATATGTAGAAAATGTAAAATTATTCTATGCGGATATGGACGTCGTCCGGAGGCGAATCAGAACGCATCACATTACTCTTTTATGTATATCGTGGTTGTGTACCGTTCGTTGTATGCGAGGTGATACGGCGCATTCTGATTTTCCTCCAGGCAATTCGGTGTCTGCACATAATAATTTCTCATAAAAAACAGTGTCACAGTGAACAAATCAAATCGAATGTGCAGTATGCAAAAGCAGCCTTCGAGGAGATTTATTGAAGATGGAATGATAGCAGCCAAATTACACCTGGATCTAGAGACTATCCCTTGCTCAAAAAATTATATTGTCATCCAATTACAAGACGAATCCATCAAAATTCTTGTATATTTACGATGAGAAATGAGCAGAAGACCTAGGTTTCACAGAACAATTATTACATCCTATGACCTGACGTAGAGGTACGTTCGGCCGCCAATAACATATCGCCACGTGCTCTTACTCTTTACCGCGCGGCCCGACGACTTGATCCGGAGCGGAATCCAGGAATGCTTTATTTTTTTGCTCAGGATTTGCTCGGGATTTGCTCAGGATTTGCTAGAAAAAACTAGGTACAACTCATTATTTGCTCAGGATTTGCTCGGTATTGATAGGGATTTGCTCGGTAGTGCTAGGTATTTGCTCGGTATTGCTAGAAAAATCTAGGTACAACTCGGTACAACTCAGTATTTGCTCAGGATTTGCTTGGTATTGCTAGGGATTTGCTCGGTAGTGCTAGGTATTTGCTCGGTATTGCTAGAAAAATCTAGGTACAACTCGGTACAACTCAGTATTTGCTCAGGATTTGCTCGATATTGCTAGGGATTTGCTCGGTATTGCTAGAAAAAACTAGGTACAACTCGGTACAACTCAGTATTTGCTCAGGATTTGCTCGGTATTGCTAGGGATTTGCTCGGTAGTGCTAGGTATTTGCTCGGTATTGCTAGAAAAAACTCGGTACAACTCAGTATTTGCTCAGGATTTGCTCGGGATTGCTAGGTATTTGCTCGGTATTGCTAGGTATTTGCTCGGTATTGCTAGATTTTGAAATCATAATTATAATTTTTATTTTTTTTTCATTTTTTGTACGACTTACAAATATTTTAATTAAAAATTTATTTTTTAGAACAATATTAAAATAAATTTGGCAGTTTTAATATATTTCAAAAAAGTTGTTCCAACTTAAGAAGTGAAACAATTTTGATTTAGAATTGTTAGTTGATTATCATATATATTTTAAAAAAATTAAATTTAAAAAATTATATATTTCATCTATATATATAAGGGTATGAAGATAAATTATTTCCATACAGCTGCATCACAGCACTTCTACAGTTATACTATCTAAACAAAATATAATGATTTCTATAAAGCAACTTCAGGAAGCAACTTTATGTACAATAATTTCACAACCTATTTTACCGACAGCTGCAGCCGTCCCAAACGCACCCTAACCTTCGATGCGTTTAGGGTTTCCGGCGCCTGCCTTCCACTGTACTGATTGGCGAGTCCACAAATGCAAACTTTCCCTGATTATATAATAATGATTCAGAATTGTAGAGTCCACAAATGCTGGAGAGCAGAATAGCAGAGTTTCCTCTGATTTTCTAAAAATAATTACAAGAATTGTATTGATGTAGATTGTGAACATTGTTTAGATTTCTATAAAAAATACTTCTGCAACATAATAAAACTCAGAAAATATTGTTAGTACATAGTGGTGAAGAATGCTTTGTAAATCGTCTTCAAATTTTTTTTTTTATGACTTTCATTGATGGATGCTTATTGATTATCTTGCAAAGATTATCTATTATGTAACTTAACTAACTGCTTTTTAATTTTTTTCTTGTGACGCGGGCATAGAAATCTTTCAAATTCGTTATCTTCCTTGAAAGTTATAGCAGCAAAGCAAATTTGTGTAGCGTTTTTTTTTTTAAACATTAACCAGAAATGCTGATTAAACTTCAAGATCTTCAAACCTGATAAAATTTCAGATTTTGTTTGTTTGCTATTTACAGACAAAATTATGCCATTTTTAATTAATGTGGTTAAATTCAAACCTTAAGCCATCCGAACATCTTTAGTCTTTGTCTGGCTAATAGCTCTTAGTTAATTTTTCAATAGTTTTAACAACTCTTCTATAAAAAGTATTTTAGATAAACCACATTCTCAGTAGTTAGACTCTTTGCCATCTGTGATCGTTGCTTACGAGATGTTCTATAAATTATTATTATTGATAATTAACTAAAAATCATCTGAATTGGGCACAAATCTTGAGGCATATTCAAATTGTCTACTTCCAAAATTAAATTTAGGATTATCTGAACTCCAATTTCACCAAACTTATGAAATTGAATGTCTTAGTGAGAAGAGCCCAACGACGCTAAAATCAATCCAATTAACACGAGCAGTGGTTTCAAAAAGTTGGAGTCCTTATACCATAAATTGGAACCACCTCGACTGGGCGGAGAAACGAAGAAGCTAAAGTCAGAAGCAAAATGGAACCGAACCAAGTCCGTCTCCATAAGTTTCGACCACGACCATTGCTGCAACCCTCCAAAAAAATATGAATAATAAAATGCATGACTACATCACATTAAAATTAGAAAAATGAATAATTCAATATTACAATTAGCAGAAAAACAATTATTCAAGTAGAGATCATATGGGAAAAAGAACTTGAAAACTATTAAATTATGGTTGATGCTATGTCCAATATTACATAGTGAAAGGCATGACCACACCATAAACAATAATTCACTTTTAACTCCTTGCAGTGTCGAAATTCTCTTTGGATTTTAAGGTGAAGGCAATTTTCAATGCAGAGATCCAACCACCTTTCTTCCCCATGCTTTTAGCGGGGCCACACGGTCAGGTTGTGGGTGGTGTTGTGGCGGTGCCAGTGGTGGCTGCTGGAACGGTGATTGTGGTGGCGGCAACCTTCGCCTTGTCGGGATTCTACCACTTTGGTGCTTTGAATAATACATTGGCCTCGATGTTGCCCGTAGTCGGAGGGGAAGAAGGATGTGGAAAAAGTTCGGCGGCAGAGAAGTGTGAAGCGGAGAAAACGGATCGAGACATGCTGATGAAGCGCTTAGAGGAATTAGATCAGTTTCTTGAATTGCCGACGGAGGTGGGCGGTGCTTTCATCGGTGACAGTGCTTCACAGGAGAAAACAGGGCTTGGCGGCGGAGGGGAGGAGGTGGATGGAAATATGTTTGAAAATTATCTAAAAAAGTTAGAGCACTGCCTCGAGGTGCCGGCGGATGTTGAGGAGACGACAGTTGGGCTCGATGGAGACAGCCGAGGGGAGGGTGAAGAAGATTCTTTTAATGTTGAGGAGTATCTTGACTTACAGATGATGGTTGATGCCGCATTTGGAGGCAGCCGTGATGGTTGCGGCGAGCATTTAGCCTTTGATGCGTTTAGGATTTCCGGCGCCTGCCTTCCCCTATACTGATTGGCGCCTCAAATTTGAACTATTTCTACAATAATGATTCAGCATTGTAGGGTTTCCAGCGCAAGCCTTCCTCTATACTGACTGGCACCTCAAATTCCAACTCTCTCTGTTTTTACAACAATGATTCAGCATTGTAGAGTCCACAAGGAAGAATAACAGAGTTTCCTCTGATCTTCTAAAAGTAATTGGATGAATTGTATTGATGATGCATGATTGTGAACATTATTTTGATTTTTGTAAAATGTAAAAAACACTTCCGCGACATAATAAAACTCAGTGAATATTGTTAGAACATTTTGGTGAAGAATGCTTCCTAAATCGTTCTTTTTTTATAATTTTCATTGACGAATGCTTATTGATTATCTTGCAATTAATGATTATCTATTCTGTAACTTAACTAACTGCTTTTCAATTTTCTTCCTTTGACGCAGGCATAGAAATCTTCCAAATTCGTTATCTTCCTTTAAAGTTATAGCAGTAAAGCAAATTTCTGTACTGTTTATTTATTTTTAACATTATCAGAAATGCTGATTAAATTTGAAGATCTTCAAATCTCAAAAAATTTCAGATTTTTTTTCTTTGCTATTTACAGACAAAATTATGTCATTTTTAAATGGATCCAAATGAGTCCAAATGAGTGGCTTGAAACATATTCGAAAGCTCTAAAACATTAATTGGATGACTAAATATTATCGAACTATAGCATGCTTATAGTCGAATCAAGCGACTCAACGGGATCAATTTAACAAGCCCAAGATACTTTTTGCTCATAATATAAAAAAACTATAAAAAAGTAAATGATAATTTTTAAGCTGTTGCTCATACTTAGTATGTCGAATGCTAAGCACATAACAATTGACTAGATTATCATCATTTAAATATCAATCTATGGAATTATAGGTTGGCATATGTTGTGAAGCAGATTTTTAACCAAGGTAACAATAATCATATTGTCATTGCTTATTACTTGTGTTAATATAAATCATGTGCTTCATTGTACCTACTTAAATTGGAGCTCTAACCTCATACAACTTACTATCTTAGGACCCCTATTGAATAACTTTATGTAAGTGCCACAATTTCTACCTTGATTTTTAAAAAATTCTTATGTTATAAGAAGGAAGAATATCATGAAGAAGAAGAATATAACAAGGAAGAAGAAGAAGCTTATCAACGACAGAGAGGAGTACATCAATTCACGACAGGATCATACCCAATCCGCAATAGCATAGTAAAGGACAATAACTTGTATTAAAGTAGATTTTAGGAGGAACCACATACATTTAATTTTAAGTAATAATTTATGCAAGAATTACTCTTATGTAATTTCACTTCTTGATCGAAATAATATTATCGTTATCTATCACTCTTCTTACATAAATAGATTTTAACTTTTTTATTTTATGACATAAAATGTATTTAGGATTAAATTGATTAATTTCTTTTTCATTTCATCAAAATTTAATAAAATTATAACTTCTTGTTCAAATTTAAATTTATTAATAATTTAAATTTTTATAGATTAAAAAAATTAAAATTCAATAAATTATCATACTTATAAAATATAATTCAAACTAATAAATTTAATATATATCTAAATTTTAAACTTAAAAATTATTTTTAATTTTCTTCCAAATTACAAATTATATATATTTTATTTTATTACAAATATGTTTTTATCAGTGAGGCCAACAAAGAGCAACTGGCCTCCTTCTAATATTTTTTATTTATATGAAATATTGTTTCGTAATTAAAAAAATTAACTCATTTTTTGCACAGTAGTTGATCAGAGTGAGTGTGTGGGTAATTTTTTTTAATTAAACCAATTAATTTCGGCACAAAAAATAAGATATAAAAATTATATAGAAGACTTGTATTGTTTATTTTGAATGATTTAGATAGTTACATTATCTCCGCTTCATGAAAAAATATTTTCGACTTAAAATTTTAAAATAGGAAATATTTTCCAGTTGAAAATAATATCTGTTAGCTATTAGCTTTTAGTTGCCGGTAAATTTTCAAAATCATATCTTTTTGGATTTGCTTTCCAAATATATCTCCGCTTAAATTACACAGACGCGTAATTTGCTTTAAATAAGGGCATCGTTCCACACTTCCACTACCTCGCCACAGAAGTAATCATTTCTGAAAGAGGAGAGAGTGCTTTGCGAAACCGCACACCGTAAGATGACTACTTGCTGCCCTGCCTCCAACAACGCTACGGCGAAGAGGAAGCGCCGCCACCAGCCAGTGTCGAAGAATAAGCGGAAGATTCCGGCGGCCAACTGCTTGCCGAACGTACTCAAAATCCACGCCGGCGGTGACGTCGCAGAAACCATCACCGCCTTTGCTCGTGCCTGTCGCATTTTCGGAGTCTGCGTCCTCTCAGCCTCCGGCCCTATCGCATCTGCCGTCTTGTGGGAGGCGTCTCCGTACCCCTCAACACTCACAGTCCAAGGAAGCTTTTATCTTCGTTCTTTCACAGCCACGTTTCCTCCTGGTGGCCGCCAAGGCAGTTTGACGGTGACTTTAGCCGGGCCTGACGGTCAGATTGTGGATGGGGTGGTGGCGGGGCCGGTGGTGGCTGCTGGAACGGTGATTGTGCTGGCTGCAACCTTCGCCTCGTCGGCATTTCACCGCTTTGGTGCTGTGAATAATACATCGGCCTCGATGTTGCCCGTAGTCGGAGGCGAAGAAGGATGTGGGAAAAGCTCGGCGGCGGAGAAGTGTGAAGCGGGGAAATCGGATCGAGAGATGATGAAGAACTGTTTAGAGGAAATAGATCAGTTTCTTGACTTGCCGCCGGAGGTGGACGGTGTTTTCATCGGTGACGGCGCTTCAGAGGAGAAAACAGGGCTTGGCGGCGGAGGGGAGGAGGTAGATGGAAATATGTTTGAAAATTATCTAAAGGAGTTAGAGCACTACATCGAAGTGCCGGCAGATGTTGGCGGTCCTTTCAATTTCGTTGGTGGCGGAGTAGAGGAGACCATAGCTTGGCTCGATGGAGACTTCAGATGGGAGGGTGAAGAAGATTGTTTTGAGGTTGAGCAGTATCTTGACTTACATATGATGGTTGATGACGCATTTTGGAGGCAGCCGTGTTGGTTGCGGCGAGCATTTAGCCTTTGATGCGTTTAGAATTGTAGAGTCCACAAATGCTGGATAGCAGAATAGCAGAGTTTCCTCTGATTTTCTAAAAATAATTGCAAGAATTGTATTGATGTAGATTGTGAACATTATTTTGATTTTTGTAAAGATTACTTCTGCAACATAATAAAACTCAGAAAATATTGTTAGTACATAATGGCGAAGAATGCTTTGTAAATCTTCTTTTTTTTATGACTTTCATTGATGGATGCTTATTGATTATCTTGCAAATATTATCTATTATGTAACTTAACAAACTGCTTTTTAATTTTTTCTTGTGACGCGGGCATAGAAATCTTTCAAATTCGTTATCTTCCTTGAAAGTTATGGCAGCAAAGAAAATTTGTGTAGCGTTTTTTTTTTTTTAAACATTACGAGAAATGCTGATTAAACTTCAAGATCTTCAAATCTGATAAAGTTTCAGATTTTTTTTTTCTTTGCTATTTACAGACAAAATTATTCCATTTTTAATTAATGTAGTTAAATTCAAACCTTAATACATCCGAACATCTTTATGTAATCTTTGTCTGGCTAATAGCTCTTAGTTAATTTTTCAATAATTTTAACGACTCTTCTATAAAAATTATTTTAGATAAACCACATTCTCACTAGCTAGACTGCTTAGCAACCATGATCGTTGCTTACGAGATGTTTTATAAATTATTATTATTGATACTTCACAAAAAACATCTTAATTGGGCACAAATCTTGAGGCATATTCAAATTGTCAACTTCCAAAATTAAATTTGCGATTATCTGAACTCCAATTTCACTGAACTTATGAAATTGAATGTCTCAATGAGAAGAGCCCAACGACACTAAAATCAATTCCATTAGCACGAGAGTGGTTTCAGAAAGTTAGAGTCCTTATACCATAAATCAGAACCACCTCCACCGGGTGTAGAAACGAAGAACCTGAAGTCGATCAGTAGCAAAATGGAACCGAACCAAGTCCGTGTCCATAAGTTTCGACCACGACCATTGATGCAACCCTCCAAAAAATATGAATAATGAAATACATGACTACATCACATTAAAAAATAGAAAAATGAATAATCCAATATTACAATTAGCAGAAAAACAATTATTCAAGTAGAGATCTTATGGGAAAAAGAACTTGAAAACTATTAAATTATGGTTGATGCTATGTCCAATATTACATAGTGAAAGGCATGACCACACCATAAACAATAATTCACTTTAACTGCTTGCAGTGTCGAAATTCTCTTTGGATTTTGAGGTGAAGGCAATTTTCAATGCAGAGATCCTCAAGCTTTTCTTGATTAGCTACCACGGCTGAATCAGTGGGAGATTCAGTCTCTGCCTTTTCAAGCTCCACAATTGATTGAAGAGGTGGAAGCAGAGGAGTGGTCTGGCTGTGGGATTGGAGATTTTATTGGGTGCGGAGTGCGGACGTAGCTCTATGTGTGCAAACGAATTGGTTCGCGCCACGTGGAGCCCACCTTGACCCCACCGACTTGAAGAGAATGTGTGCTCTGTTTACCCGATAACCCGATAACACGAACCATCCGAACTACTTGAAAAAATGCGTGGTACCTAGTAGTACCAAGTAGTACCGAGCGGTACCTAGTAGTACCTAGAGGTGGGTACTCTCTAGGGTTTGACATATTTCTGTAAGCATTCTAAGTTCCATAAGTTATTGTAGATCTAGGGTTTGTTGTTAGAGTTTATTCTTTATTTTACCGTATCTAGGTACTACTAGGTACCGCTCGGTACTACTCGGTACTACTAGGTACCGCTCGGTACTACTAGGTACCGCACATTTTTTCAAGTAGTTCGGATGGTTCGTGTTATCGGGTTATCGGGTAAACAGAGCACACGTTCTCTTCAAGTCGGTGGGGTCAAGATGGGCTCCACGTGGCGCGAACCAATTCGTTTGCACACACAGAGCTACGTCCGCACTCCGCACCCAATAAAATCTCGTGGGATTGAGAGTGGTGAGGGAGGAAGGATTTTTTGCTTTGGCTTGGTGGTGGTCTTGCAGGAGACGGATATTTGCTACGTTGAAAATAATGAAGCCCCAATGTTAAATCAACGAGGCCCTTTAACAAGTCACTTGGCCGCTTATTTTAACTCAATCATTCAACAACAATTGAGCCAAAGGATTGATGGAAATGACTGGCATTCGTCGGATATCACGAGATTCAGTCATTCATCCGAGATTTTCACTTAATGTGATAGGATTTTGCATTGAATTTTCATTAAAAATTATTAAATTAGAAGTGAATTAGTACTCTATCATTATTGCTTGTCCATTTGAAACAACGGCGACGCGTCCGTCAGTTGGAATTGCTTTGATTTGGTGTTTTTTCCTCAAAATGTGCGCAATAACCTTGATTTGTGTGTCGACTGCCTCGTTTTGCATGTCAAATTTGTCGAATATCAAAATTGGACAAACTGATAGTTCATTTAGGGTATTGTTGATGTTCTGGTCGCAACGACACAGTCCGTTTCAAAATCGGACGTCATTTGGGCAACGTCGAGGCATAATTCTCTAGAAGTCAAGAGAGATCTAAGGCTTAAAGATTCTCAGAGCTCCACCCCAGCACAACCGCTGACTATAATCCCACTAACTACGGTCCCTGTGACCTCCATTACTCACTAACTACAATCTCTTAGGCTATTGTTGTCCACTGACTACAATCTCTCTTACCACTATCGATCACCCTCCAATTGCGATCTCTCCGACCACCATCACCATATAACTATGGTCTCTTTGACCTCCTTCACCCATGAATACGTTGCCTTCAACCTCCGTCGTCTGCCAACTATGGTCCCTCCGACCTCTATCATAAAACAATGATCCCCTCGACTGTAATTTCCGGACTACGGTCCCTTTGACCTCACTAAAGTCCTTTCTATGATCGTCGCCTACCAAATACGATCCCTTCGACCATCATTGCTTCCCAACTACAGTCCTTCAGACCATCATCAGTTCATCACCCAACAATGATCCTCTCCACCTTTGTCGTTTGGCTAAGGTTCGTCTGACCATCATCGCTTAACTATGATCCTACAATAAACAAATGGGCCAATATGTTTTTTACAACAACTATGACGTCATTGAATTCTTCCAACTCCAACTATGTAATATGCTCTATATAATGTATATTAACTACATTGAGCCAAGAACTTTCCCAAAACTAGTAGAATCATTATAGCTAGATCAAACCTTGTGATTTTTCCTCACTTCAGGATTTTTCACATAAAAATATGTCTCTTGTGAGACTTGCACTCTTCTCTCTTATAAGATTCTTTAGACCTCTAAGAGCTCACTAATCTTAAGTCATATTCCAACCCTGCTTATAATAGAGTATAACAATCTTTTTATAATTTTTGAGAGTGACATTCTCTTTAAATATAACAAAACTTAAAAAAAAAAACACACACACACGACATTAAACAATTTAAACTGATAACATTTATATCAAGAATTTTTAAATGTTTGTGCTCATTAATTTTTTTAGTATTAAATAATCATGAGCTTGTTCAATTTATCACATGGAGATGATTAAAGTTAAAGCACATAAAATTTGAAGAACATTTTATATTTTAATGAATATTTTAAAATTTCTAACTTTATTTCAAATAAATGACTTGGCCGCATGAAGCCTTGGATCAAATCATCTTTTTCTTTAGATTCATATCGTCAAAATATTCAGCTCGATAATAAATTTATTAAAAATAAAGTCAAAATAATCCTAAATTTAATTTTAAAAATTTTCAATTTTAACCTGCATAGATGTTGAGCCATAGGAGCCATCTATTTAGCAAGTGTATGTCAAAGACTAAGTGGATATCAATGGACTAGATTATAATCATTCAAACATCAATATATGAAATTATAGGTTAGCATATGTTGTGAAGCCGATTGTTAACCAAGGTAACAATAATCATATTGTCGTTGCTCTTTACTTGTCTTATTAATATAGATCACGTTCTTCATTGTACATACTTAAATTGGGGCTCCAACATTCAACAACCTCTATTATAATAGATTTTAGGAGGAACGACATACATTTATTTTTAACAAATAATTTATGCAAAAATTGCTCTTATGTAATTTCACTTCTTGATTGAAATAATATTATTGGTATCTATAACTCTTCTTTTATATATATATATATATATATAATTTTCTAAGTTAAAATAAATTTAGGATTAAATTCCTTAATTTCTTATTCATTTAATCAAAATTTAATAAAACTATAACTTTTATAAAATTATAAGTTCTTGTTCAAATTTAAATTTATTAATAATTTAAATTTTTATATAAAAATTTGATTAAAATTTAAAATTCATTAAATTATCATACTTATAAAATATAATTCAAACTAATAAATTTAATATATATCTAAATCTTAAACTTAAAAATGATTTTTAATTTTCTTCCAAATAGCAAATTATATATTTTTTATTTTATTAAAAATGTTTTTATTAATGAGGCCAGCCAAGAGCAACTCGCCTCTTCTAATACTTTTTATTTATATAAAATATTGTTTCGTAATTAAAAAAATTAACTCATTTTTTGCACACCAGTTGATCAGAGTGAGTGTGTGGGTAACTTTTTTTTATTATGCCAATTAATTACGGGCACAAAAAATTATCTCCGCTTACTGAAAAAGTATTTTCGACTTAAATTTTAAAAAAGAAAATATTTTCCAGTTGAGAACAATCTTTCTGTTAGCTATTAGCTTTTAGTTGCCGTTAAATATTCAAAATCATATCTTTTTGGATTTGATTTCCAAATAAATCTCCGCTTCAATTACACAGACGCGTAATTTGCTTTAAATAAGGGCATCGTTCCACTACCTCGCTACAGAAGTAATCATTTCTGAAAGAGAAGAGAGTGCTTTGTGAAACCGCACACCGTAAGATGACTACTTGCTGCCCTGCCTCCAGCAACGCTACGGCGAAGCGGAAGCGCCGCCGCAAGCGACGGCTGAAGAATAAGCCGAAGATTCCAGTGGCCAACTACTTGCCGCACGTACTCAAAATCCACGCCGGCGGTGACGTCGCAGAAACCATCACCGCCTTTGCTCGTGCCTGTCGCATTTTCGGAGTTTGCGTCCTCTCAGCGTCTGGCCCTATCGCAGCCGCCGTCTTTTGGGAGGCGTCTCCGTACCCCTCAACACTCACAGTCCAAGGAAGCTTTTATCTTCGCTCTTTCACGGCCACGTTTCCTCCTGGTGGCCGGGAAGGCAGTTTGACGGTGACTTTAGCCGGGCCAGACGGTCAGATTGTGGGTGGGGTGGTGGCGGGGCCGGTGGTGGCTGCTGGAACGGTGATTGTGCTGGCAGCAACTTTCGCCTCGTCGGCATTTCACCGCTTTGGTGCTGTGAATAATACACCGGCCTCGATGTTGCCCGTAGTCGGAGGAGAAGAAGGATGTGGGAAAAGCTCGGCGGCAGGGAAGTATGAAGCGGAGAAATCGGACCGAGACATGATGAAGAACTGTTTAAAGGAAATAGATCAGTTTCTTGACTTGCCGCCGGAGGTGGACGGTGTTTTCATCGGTGACGGCGCTTCAGAGGAGAAAACAGGTCTTGGTGGCGGAGGGGAGGAGGTAGATGGAAATATGTTTGAAAATTATCTAAAGGAGTTAGAGCACTACATCGAAGTGCCGGCAGATGTTGGCGGTCCTTTCAATTTCGTTGGTGGCGGAGTAGAGGAGACCATAGCTTGGCTCGATGGAGACTTCAGATGGGAGGGTGAAGAAGATTGTTTTGAGGTTGAGCAGTATCTTGACTTACATATGATGGTTGATGACGCATTTTGGAGTCAGCCGTGATGGTTGCGGCGAGCATTTAGCCTTTGATGCGTTTAGGGTTTCCGGTGCCTTCCTTCCTCTATACTGATTGGCGCCTCAAATTTGAATTCTCTCTGATTGTATAATAATGATTTAGAATTGTAGAGTTCACAAATGCTAGATAGCAGAATAGTAGATTTTCTAAAAATAATTGCAAGAATTGTATTGATGTAGATTGTGAACATTGTTTTGATTTCTGCAATATCATAAAACTCTGGAAATATTTTTAGTACATTGTGATGAAGAATGTGTTGTTAATCGTCTTCTTTTTTCATTAATGTAATTTTGTCCATTGTATTTTTTATTGGAAGGATGTATGAGTATTTATTAAAAAAACTTAGTACCTCAAAGATAATTATCTAACTATAAGCATCACATTGTTGATGTTGGATTCAAATTTATTTATAGATAATAGATAACACCCAATCTTACTGGTAAACAAATTCTGAGCGAGATGACCCGAGAATTTATGTGAGAATTGAGAGAACAATCTGCTTGAAAATTTTTGTACAACAATTGTCCAAGAGACTCAAAATCTTAATGAGTCCACCAACATACAATAAATACTCCTTTCACCTTTTATTTATAGGGATCCATGAGATTTTATATATATATCTATTTTTTTTAAATATGAGATATGGGAAATACTAGGTCATGAGAAATAAAAAAATAATTAAAAATATCAATTTAAGGACTCTAAGTATATACTTCCCTAAACATGTGTTGCCTCATAATTAATTTGCTGAGTCAAGAAGACGTTGTATTACTTTGAAAATCTCTTTATGGGTAAGTTCAATAATGATAAGTAGGCTTAGCAGCAGAGTGTGCACGGGCTAACCCATTGTAGAGTAATGAGCCAATCGAGGGAGCCTATGGCTAGAAATTAAGCATGTTGCAGTTATCGATCACTTATACTAGAGCCTCAACTAACCTTATGAGAGGGAGGCAAGTGAGTCGTCATTTCAGGGAAGAAGATCTTTATGATTGGACAATCATGAAAAGTTGAACAAGTAGCCATATAGGTTAGCGCTCTCTTGTAGTTGAAATTTTTTTAAATTATAATTATTCATAATATGTTGTCGAGGATGATTGAGGGGTGCTCATCATCCTCATTTTTTAAATTTCTAAATATTATAAACTACTTTAAAACTTTAATGATAAAAAAATATACTTAAAGCTTAATTAAAGAATTTTAGAATTTAAATTTATGTAAATCAAAAATTTCATAATCTGCCTAACTTCTTGTCTTGATAAGACAAAAGAATCAATCCTATGTCCCCTTTTGATAGATTGATTCAATTAATCTTAGCCTTTTTTTTTTACTGCAACAACCCAGCTTAGAGTTTTACCAATAAATATTGTCAAGATATAAATGTAAAATAAGATAGAGTATTTTTTTTTTTTTGGTAAGTTAATCCTTTGTAGTTTTTTTATTTAAAACTTAAAACTTGTATTTTCTTATGTTAGCTAAAATGTCAAATTATTAATTTTGACTAATTTAAATAAGTTTTCCATTTTATCAGCCTTTCTTTAGATCTTAATTTTGCCACTGTTTATCTTAGTTTTATTCATAAATGCTTTGAGCTTAAATTCAAGATTTCTAAATTTTGAAAAATGCTGAAAGACTTGAAATGTCCAATTAAAAATTTGTTTAGAAATGAAATATTCTTCACATGATATTTTTGTTAATTGAAATTAAAGGGATGCAGTGTAAAGCTTAATAATTGCGATAGCCAGTAGCCAATATGATAGAAAAAGATGGCAGGCGAAGACAAGGCCATGGCAAGGAGTGTGCGACAGCATATTAGCTAGCAATATATTTTATAAGTCAACCAAAAAAAGAGCGATTGTCAAGATCTTTATTCTAATAAAATTTCAAATTCTTTTTCTTTTTTGCAATTTAATGACAAATTATGTCATTTTTAATTAATGTAGTTACATTCAAATCTTAAGACATCCGAACATCTATATGTAGTCGTTATCTGGCCAATAGCTCTTAGTTAATTTTTTGGTAATTTTAACAACTCTTCTATAAAAAGTATTTTAGATAAACCACATTCTCACTAGCTAGCCTCCTTGCCATCCATGATCGTTGCTTACGAGATATTCTATAAGTTATTATTATTGATACTTCATAACAATCGTCTTCATTGGGAAAAAATCTTGAGGCATATTTAAATTGTCAACATCCAAAATTAAATTTGGGATTATCTGCTCCAATTTCAACAAACTCATAGTCAAATAAAATGCCTCAGTGAGACGAGCACGACGACACTAAAATCTGCCCAATCAATGTCCAAATAGGTTCAAATTAGTGACTTAATACATATTTGGATGACCAAATATTATCCAAATATGACATGCATATAGTCGAATCGAGCGGCTCAATGAGATGTATTTAACAAGCTCAAGATAACTTAATTTTCACATCATTAAGGTACTTAAATGATGACATGATCAAGGGAATCAGTATGGGTCATCCAATGGAGCACATCGAATTATCCCTGTGTCTTCTCCGTATTTGCTAGGGATATCATTCTCAAAATCTATAAATAGACCCCCTCTTCCCACATGAAAAAGGGCTTGGACTGCTAGAGGCTTAAACCTTAGACTAGAAATAAAGAGTGTTCTGAGGCTTAAAGATTCTCAGAGCTTCACCCAGCACAACCGCCAACTCTAATCTCACCAACTTCGGTCCCTCCGACCTGTATCACTCACCAACTACAATCTCTCAGGCTATCGTCGCCCACTGACTATAGTCCCTCATATCACTATCGACCACCGATTATGATCCATCTGACCACCATCACCAGCCAACTACGATCCCTTTTACCTCCTTCGCCCACTGAATATGTTTCCTTTGACCTCTATCGCCAGTCAACAATGGTCCCTTTGACCTCTGGCACTAGAAAATGATCCCCTCGACCATAGTTACACGACAACGATCCCTTTGACTCTTTTTACCTCACTACAGTCCCTCTAGCGATCGACGTCTACCGACTATGATCCCTCCAACCACCATCGCTTCCCAACTACTGTCCTTCAGACCACCATCACCCAACAATAGTCCCCTCTACATGAGTCACTCGGCTAAGGTCCCTCCGACCTACATCGCCTGACTATGGTCTTACCCACCAAATGAACATACCAATATTTGTTTTTACACTAACTCTCATGTCACTAAATTCTTCCAACTCCAATCATGTAATGTGCTCTATATGGTGTATATTAGCTACATTGAGCCAAGTACTTCTCCAAAACTATTTAGATAGGTCAGACCTCATGATTTTTATTATTTTTAGGATATTTCACATAAAAAATCTTTGTGTCTCTAATGTCACTTGCACTCCTCTCTCTTATTTGTCTATGTATTGGATATTCATACAAGGCTAAGACATTAAGCTCCTTATCTCTCTACCACCTTGAATGTTTTGGCACACAACAATTATTATTATTGTTATATTGTATAAATTGGCTTGGCTTGTTATTTATATTAATTGTAAGTATCAACCTTATATATGATATCATGTGTCAATATTGATGGTGAAGACTGGTTGCAAAATCAGTGATGGTTGGTCGATGATCAAAAGCAAGTTGATGACGGTGGTTAGGAAGCGAAGGTCCACCTATGGTGATAGGGTGTTCGTAGACTAATGATGGTAATAGGGCAGTCATAGGATAATGGCAGTGATACGATAGTGGGGACAAGACAATAGTGGTCAAGTGATAATAAACTAATAGAAGTGATCTAGTGATGATTATTTGAAGACAATAAATGAGTGGTGGGGGCCCAACAATGCAATGTTAGTTATTGGGTAGTGGGGTTTGATTGAAAATATTTGGGTGGTGATGGTCTAAATGGTTAGGCATTCGTGATGGTGAGTGGTGGCAATCGTTGTGATGGTTGGCCAATCATGAACAAATTACAAGGGTTAGGAAACGGTGATCCGATAACTATGGGTTAGTTGTGGTGGTGGTTTAGCTACGATAGTCTGAGGGTGGTGGAGCTTTAAGATTCTTTAGACTTGTAAAGGCTCACTAATCTTAAGTCCTATTCCAACCCTGATTATAATAGAGAAGTGGCATTATCTTTAAATATAACAAAAATTAAAAAAAAAAAAACACACACTACATTAAACAATTTAAAGTGATAACCTTTATATCAAGATTTTTTAAATATTTTTGGGCATTGATGTTGTTAGAATTAAGTAATCATGAGCTTGTTCGATTCATCACATGGAGACGATTAAATTTGAAGCACATAAAAATTGGAGACCATTTTTTAGTTCAATGAATATTCTAAAATTTCTAACTTTGTTTCAAGTAAATGATTTGGCCCCATGAAGCCTTGGATCAAATCATCTTTATGTCTTTAGATTCGTATCATCGAAACATTCTGCTCAACAATAAATTTATTAAAAGTAGAGTTCAAATAATCCTAAATTTAATATTAAAAAAAAAATCAATTTCAACCTACACCAAAACTCTCTCCTAACGATAGAATCATAAATTTGTGAAACAATGATGATACTTTTTTATGTGAAGAATTATTTATATAAACCACATTTTTTATATAAAAAATTATTACTCTTTAAATTATAATTTTTTAGTTGTTGCTTATACTTAGTATATACATATGCATGTGACTGTTGTGACAGAACTATTAGAAATCTATGATTTCGAGAATGATTGTGAGGGTGCTCATACCAAAACTTTTGAGCAAATATCTAAATATTATATATTATATTAAAATTCTTTATAGATAAAATAAATATTTTTAAAACTTAATTAAAGCATTTTAAACTTTAAATTTATCAAAATACAAAATCTTAAATCTTTCTATAAGTTATTGTCTAGGTAAGAAAAGGGAATCAATCACATGCCCATTTTTGATAAAAAGGTTCAATTAATTTTAACTGTGTTTTGACTTCAACAGCTTAGCTTATACTTTTAAGGAAAAAGGATTGTCAAGTAAAATTGTGAAATAAGATAGAAGTTAATTTTCTCATAAAATAAATATTATCAAGACAAAATTTTTAAATGACGTATACAAATATTGAAGTTATTAGACTATTTAACTGTTAACTACAAAGAGATGTAGAGCCAAAAGAGTCATTTATTAATTAGCAACTGGATGTCGAAGTAGGGGTGTAAATATTTGACACGACTTGAAAACCCGACATGAACCCGACCTAAAAAATTCCGGGTTAGGGTCGACCCAGACCCGAAACCGGTTGTGTTCAGATTCAACAAATTGACCCGTTTCAAAAACCTGGTCGAGTACGAAGAAACCTGAAATTTACCCTTTTTTACCCAAAAACTCATTTTTGACCCGAAAACTCAAGATTGACTCGTTTTGACCCATTTTTGTCCCGGCAATTGGAGATTGACCTATTTTTTTATTCAAAAAGTAGCAATTTTTTGTCAACCCCAGGTTATTCGAGTCATGTTAGGTTTACCCAGACCCAAATCAGGTCGGATCCGGGTTGACCTGAGTAGTGTGGAGTCAGTTTCGAGTTCCGCCAGAACTCAACCCATGATCAGAAATTAACATCACTATGTCAAAAGCTAAGCGCATATCAATTGACTAGATTATCATCATTCAAATATCAATCTATGGAATAATAGTTTGGCATATGTTGTGAAGCCGATTGTTAACAAAGGTAACAATAATCATATTGTTATTGCTCGTTACTTGTGTTAATGTAAATCATGTGCTTCATTGTACCTACTTAAATTGGGGCTCCAACATTCTACAATTTGTCTTATAATAAATTTTAAAAGGAATGGCATACATTTAATTTTAACTAATAATTTTACTTCTTGATCCAAATAATGTAATGAGTATCTACCACTCTTCTTACATATTTAGTTTTTAACTTATTTATTACATGACTTAAAAATGTATTTAGGATTTAATTTCTTAATTTCTTTTTCATTTCATCAAAATTTAATAAAATTATAATTTCTTGTTCAAATTTATATTTATTAATATTTCCAATTTTTTATATAAAAATATGTTTTAAAAAATAAAATTCACTAAATTATCATACTTATAAAATACAATTGAAAATAATAAATTTAAAATAAATCTAAATTTTAAACTTAAATTTGTTTTTAAATTTTCTTCCAAAGTAAAAATTATATAAAATTTATTTTTAAAAAAATATTTTTTCAATAGGGCCAGCCATGGGCAACTCGCCTCCTTCTAATCTTTTTTATTTATATTAAAAATTCTTTCATAATTAAAAATTTAACTAGTTTTTTGCTCCCTAGTTGATTAGGGTGAATGTGTGGTTAATTTTCTTTTATTAAGCCATTTAATTTCGAGCACAAAAAAAAAAAAAAAATTTATATAGAAGACTTGTATTGCTTATCTTGAATGATGAACATAGTTACATTATCTCCTCTTCATGAAAAGTACTTTCAATTTAAAATTTAAAAAAAGGAAACATTTTCCAGTTGAAAACAGTCTTTCTGTTAGCAAACTGGGTATTGGGTGCTGATTTTTCTCAGCCCGACTAGTTTTTTATGCTTTTATTGTATTATTAGAAAAAGGATCTACCGGCTCTTAGGTTTTATTTTCCTTTTTAATCTTGTAGCTCTTTGGAGCAGTAGTGAGCTGGTGGAGCCTTCTAAGGACCTTGTAACCGATTTTGTTATTAACGCGTAGGCTCCTACTAGTGGGTTTTAACTAAAAAAAAAAAAAAAAAAAAAGCTATTAGCCGCTAGTTGCCGTTAAATTTTTAAAAACATATCTTTTTGGATCTGCTTACCAAAATAAATCTCCGCTTCAATTACAGACACGCGTAATTTGCATTAATTGCTGAAAGGGGAGAGAGTGCTTTGCTAAACCGCACACCCTAAATCATTAATTGCTGAAATATTGATGCCGAGAATGATTGAGAGGGTACGCATCATTCAAAACTTTTGAGTAAATCTCACTAAATATTATATATTATATTAAAATTCTTTATAGATTAAAAAAATATTTTTAAAACTTAATTAAAGCATTTTAAACTTTAAAATTTTCAAAATACAAAATATTCAAATCTTTCTATAAGTTACTTTATATGTAAGAAAAGAGAATCAATCACATGACCTTTTTTGATAAAATGGCTCAATTAATCTTAACTTTGTTTTGACTGCAACAATTAAGCTTTCAGTTTTAAGAAAAAAGGATTGTTAAGTAAAATTATGAAATAAGATGGAAGTTAATTTTCTCTTAAAATAAGTATTATCAAGAAAAAAATTATGAAGTGACATAGAACAATAATGATTTTATTAGACTATTTAATGGTTAACTACATATAGATGTTGAGCCAAAAGAGTCAATTATTTACCGAGTGGATGTAGAAGGTTAAGTGCATAACAATTATTTTTTTAAATTTCTGACTTAAAATGTATATATGTAGGATTAAATTCCTTAATTTCTTTTTCATTTCATAAAAATTTAATAAAATTATAACTTTTTTGCTCAAATTAAAATTTATTAATACTTTCAATTTTTATATAAAAAATTGGAAAAAAAAATTAAAATTCATTAAATTATCAAACATATAAAATATAATTCAAACTAAAAAATTTAATATATAAATCTAAAGTTTAAACTTAAAAATGTTTTTAAATTTTCTAACAAAGTACAAATTATATAAAATTTATATTTTTAAAAATATATATTTTTATCAGTAGGGCTAGTCATGCGAAACTAGCCTCCTAATATTTTTTATTTATATAAAATATTCTTTCGTAATTAAAAAATTTAACTCATTTTTTGCACACTAGTTTATTAGAGTTAGAGTGTGGGTAATTTTTTTTATTTAGCCATTTAATTTCGGGCACAAAAAATAAGATATAAAAATTAAATATTAGAATTGTATTGTTTATCTCCGCTTCATGAAAAAGTATTTTCGACTTAAAATTTAAAAAAAGGAAATATTTTCCAGTTGAGAACAATCTTTCTGTAAGCTATTAGATGTAAGCTAACGTTAAATTTTCAAAATGATATCTTTTTGGATTTGCTTTCCAAATAAATCTCCGCTTCAATTAGAGTGTGCCTAATTTGCTTTAATTAAGAGGGGATCGTTCCACGACCTCGCCACAGGAGAAATCATTTCTGAAAGTGAAAGTGGAGTGAGTGCTTTGCGAAACCGGACAACGTAAGATGACGAGTACTTGTTGCTCTGGCTCGGGCAACGCTACGGCGAAGCGGAAGCGCGGCCGCAAGCCAGGTTCGAAGAATAAGCCTAAGAATATTCCGGTGGCCAACTGCATGCCGCAGGTCGCCACCCTCCATCAACACGTACTCGAAATCCACGCTGGCGGCGACGTCGCAGAAACCATCGCCGCCTTTGCTCGTGGCTGTCGCAATTTCGGAGTCTGCGTCCTCTCTGCCTCCGGCCCTATCGCAGCCGCCGTCTTGTGGGAGGCATCTCCGTACCCCTCAACACTCACATTCCAAGGTAGCTTTTTTCTTATTTCTTTCATGGCCACATTTCTTCCTGGAGGTAGCGAAGGAAGTATGGCGGTGACATTAGCCGGGCCACACGGTCAGGTGTTGGGTGGGGTGGTGGCAGGGCCGGTGGTGGCTGCTGGAAAGGTGATTGTGGTGGCGGCAACCTTCGCCTCCTCGGCATTGCACCGCTTTGGTGCTGTGAATAATACATCGGCCTCGATCATGATGCCCGTAGTCGGAGGCGAAGAAGGATGTGGTAAAAGTTCGGCTTCAGAGAACAGTGAAGCGGAGAAATCGGAGCCGCTAGACATGCTGAATAAGTGCTTAGAGGAATTAGAACAGTTTCTTGAGTTGACGCCGGAGGTGGACGGTGTTTTAATCGGTGACGGAGCTTCAGCAGAGAAAACAGGGCTGGACGGCGGAGGGGAGAAGGCGGATGAAAATATGTTTGATAAATATCTAAAAGAGTTAGAGGACTGCCTTGAGGTGCCGGCGGATGTTGAGGAGTCCACAGTTGGGCTCGATGGAGACAGCGGCGGGGAGGGTGAAGGAGATTCTTTTAATGTTGAGGAGTATCTTGACTTGCATATGATGGTTGATGACGCTTTTGGAGGCCGCCGTGATGGTTGCGGCGAGCATTTAGTTTTCGATGCCTTTAGGGTTTCTGGCGCCTGCCATCCTCTATACTGATTGGCGCCTCAAATTCAAACTCTCTCTGATTGTATAATAATGATTCAGAATTGTAGAGTCCACAAATGCTGGAGGGCAGAATTGTATTCATGTTGATTGTGAACATTATTTTGATTTCTGTAAACATAATAAAACTCAGCGAATATTGTTAGAGCATTGTGGTGAAGAATGCTTCGTAAATCGTCTTCTTTTTTTTTATATAATTTTCATTGATGGATGCTTATTGATTATGTTGCAATGATTATCTACTCTGTAACTTAACTAACTGCGTTCCAATTTTCTTCCTGTGACGCAGGCATATAAATCTGATAAAATTTCTGAATTTTTTTCTTTGCTTTCTCCAGACAAAATTATGTCATTTTTAATTAATGTAGTAGTTACATTCAAATCTTAATGTAATGGTTGTCTAGACGCCAAATAGCTCTTAGTAAATTTTCGATAATTTTAACAACACATCTATAAAAAGAATTTTAGATAAACCACATTAATTCTCATTAGCTATACTAATGAGATGTTCTACAAATTATTATTATTGATACTTTACAAAAATCATATTAATTGGACACAAATCTTTAGGCATATTCAACTTCTAAATTACCAAAATTAAATTTGGGATTATACTAACTCCAATTTCACCAAACTTAATAGTCAAATTGAACATTTATGTGAGACGAACCTAACGACACTAAAATCAGTACAATCAGGATCCAAATGAGTCCAAATGAGTCCAAATGAGTGGCTTGAAACATATTTGAAAGCTCTGAAGCATTAATTGGATGGCTACATATATTGAAATATGGCATGCTTATAGTCGAATCGAGCGACTCAACGGGATCAATTCAACAAGCCCAAGATAGCTATTGCTCATAATATAAAAAATTATTAATATGTAAATCATAATTTTTTAGCTGTGGCTCATACTTAGTATATACATATGCATGCGGCTGTTGTGGCAGAACTTTTAGAAATCTATGATGTCGAGCATGATTAAGAGGGAGCTCATCATCCAAAACTTTTGAGTGAATCTCTAAACATTATATATTACATAAAAAATTTTTATAGATAAACAATATTTTTAAAACTTAATTAAAGCATTTTAAACTTTAAATTCTTCAATACTACAAAATCTTAAAATCTTTCTATAAGTTATTGTCCATTTATAAAAGAGAATCAATCAAATATACTATTTTTGATAAAAATGTTCAATTAAGCTTAACTTTGTTTTTACTACAACAACTTAACTTACAGTTTTAGGAAAATAGGATTGTCAAGTAAAATTGTGAAATAAGTTGGAAGTTAATTTTCTCATAAAATAAATATTATCAAGACAGTTTTCAAATGACATAGAATAATTAGACTATTTAACGGTTAACTATACGTAGATGTTGAGCCAGAAGAGCCAACTATTTAGCGAGTGGATGTCAAAGGCAAAGTGGACATCAATCTGTGAAATCATAGATTGGCATATGTTGTGAAGCCGATTGTTAATGAAGGTAATAATAATCATATTGACGTTGTTTGTTAGATCATGTGCTTCATTGTACCAACTTAAATTGGGGCTCCAACATTCTACAACTTGTCTTATATTAGATTTTAGGAGGAACAAAATACAATTAATTTTAACTAAGAACTTATGCAAGAATTACTCCTATGCAATTTCACTTCTAGATTGAAATAATATTATGGGTGTCAATGACTCTTCTTATATATATAAATATAGTTTCTAACTTTTTAATTTTCTAAGTTAAAATGTATTTAGGATTAAATTCCTTAATTTCTTTATTATCTCAGCAAAATTTAATAAAATTATAATTTCTTGTTCAAATTTAAATTTACTAATAATTTTAATTTTTTATATAAAATTTTGATTAAAAAAGTAAAATTCATTAAATTATCATAATTATAAAATATAATTGAAACTAATAAATTTAATATATATCTAAATTTTAAACTTAAAAATGTTTTTTAATTTTCTTCCAAATTACAAATTATATATATTTTATTTATTAAAAAAAATATATTTTTATCTGTAGGACCAGCCATGAGAAACTAATCTCCTCCTTCTATTATTTTCATTTATATAAAATATTTTTTTCGAAATTAAAAAATTTAACTCATTTTTTGCACACTAGTTGATCAGAGTGAGTGTGTGGATAATTTTATTTTAAAAATTATATAGAAGACTTGTATTGTTTATCTTAAAATTATATAGAAGACATTTCCCGGTTGAAAACAATCTTTCTGTTAGCTTTTAGTTGCCGTTAAATATTCAAAATCATATCTTTTTGGATTTGATTTCCAAATTAATCTCCGCTTAAAGCAAATTACACAGACGCGTAATTTGCTTTAAATAAGGGCATCGTTCCACTACCTCGCTACAGAAGTAATCATTTCTGAAAGAGGAGAGAGTGCTTTGTGAAACCGCACGCCGTAAGATGACTACTTGCTGCCCTGCCTCCAGCAACGCTACGGCGAAGCGGAAGCGCCGCCGCAAGCGAGGGCCGAAGAATAAGCCGAAGATTCCAGTGGCCAACTACTTGCCGCAAGTACTCAAAATCCACGCCGGCGGTGACGTCGCAGAAACCATCACCGCCTTTGCTCGTGCCTGTCGCATTTTCGGAGTCTGCGTCCTCTCAGCCTCCGGCCCTATCGCAGGCGCTGTCTTGTGGGAGGCGTCTCCGTACCCCTCAACACTCACAGTCCAAGGAAGCTTTTATCTTCGTTCTTTCACGGCCACGTTTCCTCCTGGTGGCCGCGAAGGCAGTTTGACGGTGACTTTAGCCGGGACACAAGGTCAGATTGTGAGTGGGGTGGTGGCGGGGCCGGTGGTGGCTGCTGGAACGGTGATTGTCCTGGTGGCAACCTTCGCCTCGTCAGCATTTCACCGCTTTGGTGCTTTGAATAATACATCGGCCTCGATCATGATGCCCGTAGTCGGAGGCGAAGAAGGATGTTGTAAAAGTTCGGCGGCAGAGAACTGTGAAGTGGAGAAATCGGAGCAAGACAAGCTAAATCAGTGCTTAGAGGAAATAGATCAGTTTTTTGACTTGCCACTGGAGTTGGACGATGTTTTCATCGGTGACGGCGCTTCAGAGGAGAAAATAGGGCTGGGAGGCGGAGGGGAGGAGGTGGATGGAAATATGTTTGAAAGTTATCTAAAAGAGTTAGAGCACTACATCGAGGTGCCGGCAGATGTTGGCGGTCCTTTCAATTGCGTTGGTGGCGGAGTAGAGGAGATGATAGCTGGGCTCGATAGAGGCTTCAGATGGGAGGGTGAAGAAGATTGTTTTGAGGTTGAGTATCTTGACTTACCGATGACGGTAGATGACGCATTTTGGAGGCAGCCCTGGTGATTGCGGCGAGCATTTAGCCTTGGATGCGTTTAGGGTTTCGGCGCCTTCCTTCCTCTATACTGATTGGCACCTCAAATTTGAATTCTCTCTGTTACTGATTTAGAATTGTAGAGTCCACAAATGCTGGATAGTAGAATAGCAGATTTTGTAAAAATAATTGCAAGAATTGTATTGATGTAGATTGTGAACATTGTCTTGATTTCTGCAACATAATAAAACTCAGGAAATATTTTTAGTACATTGTGGTCAAGAATGACGTTGTAAATCGTCTTCTTTTTCATAATTTTCATTAATGTAATTTTGTCCATTGTATTTTGATTGATAGGATGTATGAGTATTTATTAAAAAAACTTAGTACCTCAAAGATAATTATCTAACTATAAGCATCACCTTGTTATTGTTGGATTCAAATTTATTTATATATAATAGATGACACCCGATCTTACTAGCAGACAAATTCTAAGCTAGATGACGTAAGAATTTATGTGACAATTAAGGAAACAATCTGCTTGAAAAAATTTGTATATTGACTCTAAGTATATACTGCCAAAAACATGTATTACCTCATAACTGGCTGAGTCAAGATGACGTTGAATGACTTTGAAAATCGAAGTAGGTTCAGCCAAGTGTGCATATGCGAGCTCATTGGCAAGTAGTGAGCCAATCAAGGAAACCTATGGCTAGTAATTAACCATGTTGCGGTTATCGAAAACCTATGCTGGAACCTCAACTCATCTTAGGAGAGGGAGGCAAGTGAATCGTCATTTCAGGTAAGTAGATCTATATATATGATTGGACAATTATGGAAATTAAAGTTGAACATGTAGCCATATAGGTTGGCTGTTTCTTATGGCTGAAATTTTTTTAAATTATAATTATTCAGAATATGTTGTGGAGGATGATTGAGGGGTGCTCATCATCCTAAATTTTTAAATCTCTAAATATTATAAAATATTGTAAAACTTTAAAGATTAAAAAAATACTTAAAAGCTTAATTAAAGAATTTTAAAATTGAAATTTATACAAATCAAAATTTTCAAAAGCTCTCTAATTTCTTGGCTTTATAACACAATAGAATCAATCATATGTTCTCTTTTGATTGATTGATGCAGTTAATCTTAACTCTGCTTGGACTTCAACAACTTAGCTTAGAGTTTTACCAATAAAGATTGTCAAGATATAAATGTAAAATAAGGTACAAGTTATTATTATATTTTGTAAGTTAATCTTCTTTGTAGTTTTTTTTTTATTTAAAACTTTTATTTTCTTAAAAAGATATATTATTTGGGTGAATTTAAAATAAAAGGGATGCAGTGTAAACGAATGCAGTGGAAAGCTTAATAATTGCGATAGCCAGTAGCCAAAAATGGTAGGAAAAGGTTGCAGGCGAAGACAAGGCCGGGGCAAGGAAGATGCCACCTGGTGGGGTTCAACAAATTTTGGTTGTAAGGATATTTTTGAAAATCAAATTAATAAATAAATGGTGAATTTTCCTTACTATTTCTCTTAGTATTTGATTCATCGTTCCCTAACTACACAATATGTTTAATTATGTTAAGCGCATATTAGTTTTCTATAATATTTTTTTTGTGGGCTTTCCACCTATTTCTTCAATGGAGAATTTAAAAGAACTCATGCTCCCTAATATCCTTTATGGATAATGCTGAGAAATGATATAACATTTAATGCCAGCCTTTATCCTGTGAATATATGCTCCTTCAAGAACTGAAAACACACAAACTGATTCTTCTTCTTTAGCTTCTTCAAATCTATGTAGCACATAAACAGATTTTATCCAAGAGTTATCTAATTTACTCAATAACACAGCAATGCTAAGCTGGTAGCTTAAGAAAATAGTTTTTCTTAAACTAAATAGAAAAACTTGAACGAGAGTCATCGAGCCGCAGTTCGAGCCTGTTAACGAGCCCCGCATCTGCGTCGCCTTCCACATTGTGTTAGCTGGTTAGCATTTGCGTCAGTTCTACCTCACCGAAAAATCTCCGACTGAAACGCTCAAGTCGTTCCTCTTCACCGTCTTATGGCAGTCGAGCTCGCCTCCCAAACAAGATGATGCAGACGGATGAAGATTTGTTGGAGAGTGCTGTTTTGGTCGAAGATTAATTTGTAGGAGTGTTGTTCCTGTCAGCTGATGAAGATGGACGAAGACAGTCGAGCTCGATTCCCGCCTTCCCAAAGAAGATGACGTAGTTATGCGAAAACTGAAGTTTTCCACCGTAGTCGTCTGCGTTCATCTGCCGCAATTACACAGGCTGCTTTCTGTTTTTAGCCTTAGTCGTTTGAATACATCTTCCCAGTTCGAAGTTGCACAATCTGTTTTCATTTTCCGGCCGACAAAAGATTCGCTGTTTCAATTTTCAGGCCGCAATTACGTGAGCTCGAAATCGTGTTCGAGCTCAACTCGCAAACTCGACTTGTCTAGCCTATTATTGAGTAGAGCCAAAGCCGGCTCGCGAGCCGGCTTGACTTGGTTTCACCCCTAAACATATGTTAACATAAAATATGCTAGCCAAGATAATCGACTACTAAAAATTTAATACTTCCGTAACGATTTACAACAGTTATTTATAAACCGCGGCTAGATAATATAGGCAACGACTAAAATAATATTTCTAAAAAATAATATTTTCGGAAGCATTTCAATAACAACATTTAAAAAATCAATGTTAAAACTAAAAATAGTGTCGTTATAATATTCATGATCTCTCCCAGTTCCGCCTCCTTGTCCCTCACGTGCCCTAGCTCTCGCTCCTCCAAGCGACCGCCTTGCTACGGGACTTTCGCACAACCAGCTGTACCACCCATCTCTCTTCTTCGTGGTTCTCTGTATTCGAAGAAATAATGTCGACGAAGCGCCCAGCAGATGCGGCCGAGGTGTCTCCAATAATGGATTTCAGAACTATGGATGAGCATGGTACTCTGTTCGTTTTCGTATGACAACGATAAACTTTTTGTAATGTATTGTGATTTCCCCTAGGAATCCGACAAGATATACTCCAACGAAGGATTCACCAACATTGTCACAGTTGCAGGACATGTATGTCGATGCAAGACAAGAACTACGATGCGAGATAAGAGTTGCGATGCAGGCCAACATCGACAGCTCTAAACTTTTGAAAATGATGTCAGCCACTCGTCGTAGTTGCAGGACAAGAACTGTGATGCGGTAGTCAAGGTATATCTATGTAGCAATAAACTCTCTGTTTTAGCATTTTAATGAAGGAATTTGGTTTGGCTACTTATTTTCTTTTTCTATTCATTTCATTAACAAATGCACATGGTAGGTTTTGGTTTGAAACCAAGCACAATAATAAAGTTGAGAATCTGAAAATAAGCAAATCTTTTATGATTCAACCTCTATTCTTTAATTTCCTTTTTCCCCTTAAATTTCACATAAGAAATTGATATTTTGAGGGATTATGATGTTTTACAAATTGTTATTTTTTTTTTCAAACTTCGATGAGAGATGTATCCTGACTTCAGAGAGGAAACCTTCATCGGTTGCTAGACTATTGTCGTCAGAGTTGCTTCTCAGAAATGGTTTAACTCCTCTCTTATCTCCTTTGCTCTTCTTCCTTGTAAACTGATCCCAGCTGCAATATTTTTCACCTCTTTCTTGTCCTTAAATGTAGTGGTGTGTTGTTGCGTTTGTGTTTGTGTTTTGTTTCCTTGAAAGTGAAATAGCTTTTTAATCTGTCAAATGGAAAGTTTGTGTTGTTTGATCCACTTTTTATGTTGTTATATATATATAATATCAAAGATAGATTATTTAAAAAAAAGTATATTATTTTATTGAAGCTTCATCAGATCAATCCCCATATCAGTGAAAGTTTTATATGTTTGCATTATATATGTTTGTTATGAATAAAGATGAGTTTGAGTTATTTTCACTGAACAACTATGGATCTAGCAACTGCATGAACATAGAAAGTTCTCTAGAAACTTCCTTATTGCTTTGAAAATTTAGTGCATGTACTGACAGTTATTGTTGTTTTTTCTTTTTCTTCAAAGATATGAAATGAAATTTATTCTTCTTGAGATAGATCAGATACTTCGTCCAAGTGGTTATGTGGATGCAAGGAGGTTTAAAATAATACCTAATTTATGTCATTTGTAAATTGCCTTTCTTCCTTTCACTTTTAAAACATACATATTACATTGATATTTGTTGAGATTTGGTCTCCATCTTGGTGACATGAATTTGAATATGGGGCGATCAAAAAGATGCTGACAATGCGGAGGTAAAGAAATATAAAGTTTAACATCTTAACTTTGTATGAAGATTTAGCACATAATCAGATAAAAGAGAGGGTGTAGCTTTCATAAGAGAACCAGAGTTTTTACATGGAAACCCCAACAAAAAGGAAAAAATCATGGGGTATGCCCCAGTTTGAATGAATATACTAGTATTTGTAGTCGAGTACAAGTGAGGCCCTTCCTTGGGAGGAAGGCTTTGGTTTGATGTAGCAAATATTCATCATACAGAGTTGTTCATGATGGAAATTGGAAGAATCAGAATTGATGTGTTCGTTTGGCGGCAGGACCAAAGTCAACTTGTGACGGATGTCAGAAAGATAGTATTCAAGTGACGGTGGTCGGAAGGACCGTAGTCGACAGACGACGGAGGTCGGAAAGACCATTGTCAGGCGATGTATATCGGAAGAACCATAATCGGCATTCGATAGGTCAAAAAGACTCTTATGCAGGTGACGGAGATCGGAAGGACCGTAGTCGGCAGGCGACGGTGGTCAGGAAGACCGTTGTCTGACGACGGAGGTCGGAAAGACTGTAAGTTTGCTGAAATCGGAGTTCGGATGGTTTCAAATTTAATTACGGAAGTTTCCAACTTGATTTTGTCTCAAGATTCATGCCCGATCATGATAAATTTTTGATGATATATCATCATTAATCTGTAGAGAATCCATATTCAACAAGTTGTCAAACTCACCAAACTTGATACATGCCTCAAATATAGCAGAAGATCATATAAAATCAAAAATCTCATACGTTTTGTAATAATGTTATTATTATATAAATGAGCAAAAAAAAGAAGAAGTTTTTGTTATATTGACAGATTTTATTATATAAGTTTAATTTTCTAGTTCGCAATCCTACATAGTTCATATAGTATATAAAAATATAGTATTGAGTTGTAATTATAATTTTCTTGTTTACAAGCAAGAACATTCGTCATGCAGCATAAAATTGTTGTACTTGATAATAAAATCATGGTAAATGAATATGGACCATAAAGTAACCCTGATAGATATTGTTTCTGATAGTTTGGAGCTATGACATTTTCTCCGTTAGAAATCTTCTCTTCATAAAACTTGGAGTTTGGAAATTTACTTATAAGTTACGGATGGGTGCATGGCCTACATTCGTTGAGCTGTGAAGTAGCCTAAAAGAATTATAGGCTGTGTAGAAAATAAGTATTGCTTTCTTGAGGTAAAATTTTCCACAAAGACCTGATCGTAGGCTTTAGGAAGATTAAGCTTTCGTTTGGGATAACTTTTTTACTGCTTCTTAAAGTAGCTTTTTAATAAAAATTTAAAATATTTTAACTAAAAATTGTTTTAATAAGCAATAAAAAATTCGTCCCAAACAAAGCCTAAACTTCTAGAAAGGTGCCTGACTTGGTTGGATCAACACATTGTAGCTTCTCGTTGCCTTCATCAACTTTAGATTTAAACTATTTTTTAAGATCTACATTAGAAGTTCTTGCTGATATCAAAAAATTCTTGAATACTTTCATCAATTCTATAGCTATATTCATGCATTTGAAAATTGTATAAGGTATGGATTTCCAGCGAAGCTCTTTGCATAGAACCTTAACACGCTCTTCCTATTACTTAGAACGACAAATTTTTTTTTTTTTTTGGGAAACCCACCAACGGGCCTACGCGTTAATATAAGGGAAAATTACAGAGTCCTTAAAGGGATTTCAAGCCACTACCGCTCAAAGAGCTATAGTCAAAATCAAAAAGAAAACCTAAGAGCCCGAATTCCCTATTAAGAAAAATTACATATAAATCTAGTAACATTCTAAGTTCCCAAAAAAACACAGGAAGGGAACAAAAAAAATAGCCTAATCTCGCAATCAGCACACGTACCCTGCACAAAACGAGCGCACAGCTCCAAAAACCTGCAACACAGGCAAACAAAGGTATTCGAGAAGAGAATAAGCTAACAAAAAGGAAGGAAAAGAAAAACAGAAATTTAAAAATAATTAAAGGAGAAACTCCCAGAGAACCCAGGCAACCAGCCTCAGCCACCACAACCAAGAGGAAAGCACAAAGGCTCAAAACAAACCTCCTCAGAAAGACAGCCATCAACAACCAGAACAGAAAAACCCCCACCCTAAGCAGCCAAAACAAAACGCTAAACCCGATCTCCAGCAACCACAGAAAACAGCCACATCAACGAGCAAGAAAAAAGAACACCAGAGAACCAACGAAACACACACAGCACAACCAGACCAGAAACCAACCTCCAGAACCCCACCACCAACGGACCCAGGAACAAACAACAACCACCAAGAGGAAGAGACAACAACCACCACCAACAGCAGCAAAGAACCCCACAAAAAAACCTAAGACAGAGGCTAAACAACTAACCCCCCAAAACATAAGGAACCTTACGCTTATCCAAGAAAAACAGGCCCTGAATATTCACAGGTAAAATATCAAAATTGAGATCAACAATAGCATTAAAACTGCTACCAAAGAACGATAACGCTCTGGCAACAGAGTTAACCTCCACATTGATAACGTTAAAAGAGCAATTCAAGACCTCCCTCAAACCCATAATATGTCTACGCAGGTAAAAACTCGAATGCCCACAGCTGGTACCATCTTGAACCAAGAACATGGTAGGGTCAACAAAAAAATTGCTTTCCACCATCACATTATACAAATCCAAATTAATACAAACAGAAAGCCCATGATGGACAGCAACCAAGAACCCACTCAGCTCATCAAGAGCCTTAGAATCCCCAGCAAAACCAGCAATATAATTCCCAAATGAATCCCTGATTAAGCCACCAATACACCACTTGTCACAGTTTAAACCCAAATGGATATTAATCTTAAAACAGAGGGGATTAGGAACAGCCCAGTTAGACCACCTGGAGCCCGAAGAATGCAAAGAACCCAAATTATAAATACCAAACACTTCAGCAATAGAGTAGACATTAGAAAAATTCTTATAAGTAATAAGATTAGCTGAAAAAAGAGCAAAGACTTTCTCCTTAATACGATTAATAGTAGCAAGATGATTCATACGAATGTTATTAAAACGGGAATCATTTCTAGCCAGCCAAATGAACCAAAATATAAGCATGGGAATAACATTACGGATATGGCCCTTCCTATTCACCATCCAAACCTCATAAATAAAATGCATGGATCGGTTCTGACCCCCACTATTAATCTGAAAAATGTCTTCAAAGTAATACCACACTTTACTAGCAATAGGAGAAGAAATGAAAACGTGATGCATAGTTTCAGTGTTAGAGCAGCATTGACATTTAGAAGTAATATACATACCTCGTTTTCTAAGAATGTCATCAGTAGGGACAAACTTCTTGAGCATCCTCCAATTAAAAACAGAAATAGTGTAGGGAATACTCATATGCCACATTCTTTTAGAAGGTTTAGAAATCTCTTTGCTTTTCCTAAACACATGCCAAGCTTCTTTAGAAGAAAAGTTACCATCTTTAGTGAAATTACAAAGTAAAACATCCTTAGCATTGCGGTTAATAGGAATTTGAGCAATCAAAGTACAAATAAAACCAGGAATAACATTAGCTAACTTATCCAAATCCCAACCACTATCCGAATAGAAGAAGTTAACTTTATCCAGGCTCAAAGAGTTAGAATTAATAAGCGCATCAATAGACATTCCATTAATCCAACGGTCTTGCCAGAAAAAAAGGTTACCCTCACCAAGACCCCAAACAAGACAATGCTCAATATACCACTTAGCTTGTATCATACGCTGCCAAACTTTGGAATTACCTTTAGAATAGGAGCACATGGAAGGGTGAAGCACCCCACAATACTTAGATCTCATGAAATTCGCCCATAAAGAGTTATTGATCCTGAAATTATACCAAAGTTTCAAAGAAAAAATAGTAGCCATATCCAACAAGGGCTTACAACCAAGATCACCTTCCTGAGTAGTGCCACAACACTTAGACCAGGACGACCAATGTATTTTAGAGTTATTAGAAGAACCCCTCCAAAAAAATCTATTAAAAATCCTCTCAAGCCTCCAGCAGATTTGCTTAGTAGGAAACAGGGCTTGAAAAGAATAAACGGGGATAGAAACAAGCACACTTTTGATAAGAACAAGTCTACCACCATAACTCAAGAAATTCGAATCCCAAGAAACCAACTTTTTCTGAACCTTGGCAATAAGGTCATCAAAAAGAAAAGATCTCTTTCTACCTTTAAATAACGGAATACCTAAGTAAGTTAAAGGCAAAGAAACCTGAGAAAAACCAGTCAAATTCTTAATCTCCAGAACCCTCCTATGATGAACCCTTTTAGAAATAACAAAACCACTCTTCCCTTTATTAAAAATGAGACCACTAACAGCTTCAAAATTGTTAAATAAATCCAAAATTTTAGAAATACCATTCTTAGCAGCATTCATAAACACAATAAAATCATCAGCAAAACATAAATGAGAAATATTAATACCCCCAAGGGTTCTAAAATAGAGTCTAGGAAACTTACAAAACAAATCAGCAATCCCTCTGGATAAGAACTCCACCGCAAGAATAAAGATGGCGGGAGAGATAGGATCACCTTGCCTCAAACCATGAGAGGAATTGAAGAAACCATGCTTGTTACCATTCAGGATGACAGAGAAAAAAGGACTTTCTATACACAGAGTAATAAGAGCAATGAACTTATCATCAAAACTAAAAAGGTTAAGCATTCTGTAAATAAATTTCCAACTAATATTATCATAAGCCTTAGCAATGTCTAATTTCAGAATCATGTTACCCCCTCTGGAGTTAATATTCAGATCCTGACAGAATTCTTGCGCAAGAAGAATATTATCAACTATAGCACGACCTTTAACAAAACCCATTTGGTTAGGGGAAATAAGCTTGGGCAAAAGTAAAGACAGACGATTCACCAAAATTTTAGAAAGAAGTTTATAAAAAACAGTGCACAAGCTAATAGGCCTGAAATCACTCCAAGAATTAACCACATTAGTTTTAGGAATCAAAACGATAGAAGTAGAAGAAAAACATTTAGGAATAGGGTTACCATTAAAGAAATCAACAATAGCATTATAAACATCCTCTTTAATTAAGTCCCAAGTCTTCTGAAAGAACTTAACAGTGAAACCATCAGGCCCAGCCACAGAATCAGCTTTCATTTCAAAAAGCGTGTTCTTAACCTCCTCCAGAAGAGGACAAACCGAGAGAGCAGCATTATCCTCCTGAGTAACCAACTTAGGGATAAAAGAATGATCATGAATATCAATAGGACAAAAGGATTTATTAAGATGATTCTTAAAAAAATTAACAGCAAGATTAGCAATCTCATCATCATTAACAGCAAAAGAGCCATCCTCACGAGCAATTTTATGGATACCATTAATAGCTCGTTTTTTAGAAACTAAAGCATGAAAATACCTAGTGTTGTTATCCCCTTCCGACAAATGTTTCATAGCAGCCTTTTGTTTCCAAAAAATCTCTTCCTGACATTGCAGTTTACTAAGAGCCATCTTAGCTTCATTGAGATCAGAGCAATTGGCAGGCGAGGGATTAGCTTGGCAAGAATCCTCCAAACCATTGATTTTCTCTTCCATTTCCTTAATATTGGCAAAAACATTTTTAAAAATATGCCGGTTCCACCAATTAAGGACCATCTTTAACCTTTTGAGTTTAGCCCAAAGCCTAGTCATACCAGTAATAGCATTATCCGGATAAATAGGCGCCAACCAATTATTACTAACAACATCAAGAAAGGAATCATGAGTAAGCCACATATTCTGGAATCTAAAACTAGAGTGCATACCCACGTTATTACAATTAACATTAATCAGTAAAGGAGAATGATCAGAAAGGGTACGACTCAAATGAGTAACCTTAGTATTATTAAAAACATTAATCCAAGCAGAATTAAAAAGAACTCTGTCAAGCCTTTGCCAAAGATGCCCCCTATTCCAGGTAAATCTATTCCCAGAAAAACCAATATTAATAAGGTTACAATTCATAATCATATCATTAAAGTCTTCCATAGAATGGAAAATGGGATGAGCACCACCAACACGCTCATCAGGGGAAGTGATGGCATTAAAATCCCCACCCACCAACCAAGGTAAAGAACAAATATTATGAAAATTCTCAATTTGCTCCCACAAAGATTTCCTACCATTACGAGAAGAAGCAGCATAAACAAAGGAAGCAACACACTGAAAGTTAAAGCCTTCAATATTACAATGTAAAACTTGAGCATAATTACCAATCGCATCCATTCTCACAAAATCTTTCCAAAACACCCAAATTTTGTTAGACACATTAGCAAAAACATGCTTAAAACCCAAGAAATTAGCAGTAGCTTGAAGTTTATCCATAGAAATAAGAGGTTCCAAGAGAACAAGAACAGAAATATTATTAATACGACATAAATTCTTAATCCGAAGTTTAGAGGAAGGGCAACCGATCCCCCTCACATTCCAAATAATAGAATTAAACATAAAAATAAATTAATGAGCAGTATGTGATCTAGTATTCCTAGGAGAATGCAGAATAACATTCCTAGGCTTACCTCTCTTACCACGACTTTTAGAGAAACTAAGATCATTATCCAATCGAGCATAACATTTAGCAGTTATTTCAATCTCTGTATCAGTAAAAGCATCAGAATTAAAATGGTCAGAGAGAGGATAATTATTGTTCATCTCACCATCCAAGGGGGTAGAAGCCGAGCTTTCAGCTTCCAAAAATAGGACACCATCCTCCTTAGTAGAGGTATTGACCTGCTTTTTATCAGAAACAGTATTACGATGACCAACAGCATTAGTACTAAGAGAGTTATTGGAATTAACTAAAGGACTAGCTTTAGTAACAAGGGCAGGATCATTAACATCATGAGCACTATTAACAGTTTTAAGAATCTCCAAAGAGTTAGAAGAAGCAACAACCCCTTCATTTAAAACAACAACCAACTCATCCGAGCTTTTCACAATTTCAGCATTATCCCACTTACGCTGGTCTAGGATATCAAGTGCACCAACCTCAGAATTTGAGAGTTAAAGAAATGTAAACGCAGATTAGGGAAAGCTAACCAAACCGGAGCAATCGGAGATTCTTCCCTAACATCAAAGTCCGGAGACCATTTCAGAAGCCTCATCTGACAGCCCTGGATATAGTATGAGCGACGAGAAAAAATACGGCTATAATCCAAATCATTAGAAAGTTGGATCGAGACATGTTTCGAATCAAGCAAACCAACCAAAAAGGATCCAGAAAGTTTTAAACTGTAAAAAAATTTTCTGATAACATCAAGATTAGGTCTGCGAAGCATAAACTTACCAACAAGCGTGAAAGAGAAAGGCGCAGCCAACTGTTGAACCACACCCTCCTCAAAAATCAAAGCCGGACACCCTTTGAAAGTAGAGTGCACAAAATGAACTTTGGTAGTGGAAGACGATGGACCCGAAACCACATCTTTAAACGATCTAGTTTTACTAGCAAGAAGAGGGCCAACGCCCGGGGTAGACGACGTCGAAACCGACATCGCCCCCCACCCCAACGAAAAGGAAAAACAACCCCAAACAGCAAAAAACAGGGGAGAAACAGGGCAAAAATGCGGCGAAAAAAGCCCAGATTGAAAGAAACAGGAAGAGGAAGGAATATACCAGAGGCAAAACGCAAGAACAACGGCAGAAACCTGGCTAGAAGAGCCACACACCAGCAGCGAAGAAGATCGCCTCAAAATCGCCTCAGAAACGCCATTGCTTAGAACGACAATGATGCTGCATCAAGACATTTTCATTGAATGTTTTTACTTTTAGAATTTCTTTTTATTTTTCATTTTTCTTTTCATTCTTTTTTCTCATTTCATTCTCAACATATTGTTTATATTGGGATGCAATATTCTCAAGAGAATCTATCATTGTTCATACCAGATGCGTCCAACCTATTACAAGGTTTAATCACTTTTCAAGAAGAGTCTCTGCTCTGTGTTCTAGAAAAAATTATGAGAGATGATCATCAAATTTCATCCTGCTGCTATTCCCAAAGAAGATAATGTGGATATTTCTTATTTAAATAGCTTATAGAAGTGAGAAGCAATTTTAACAATAGTTGTGTTTATAGGTGCACAAATAAGAGTTCTACATCTTTTTTGTAGAAGAGCAAGCACTAAAGTACTTGTATATTTATACGTTGTTAATATTCACTTAATTTATATTTGTATAGTATTTTATTGGTGTTTGTAATTTGATCATGAAATTTTATCTTTTGACATTATTTTTTAATATATTCTATCCTTTAGCAACGGTTTTAACACATGCTAAAAGCGCTACTAAAGCATTCCTATAGCACTACTCATAAAATCGCTGCTAAAGCCTTTCTAGCGAAGACAAATACAGGGAATTATAGCGGTTCTTAAACCGCTACAAATAAATTAGTAGGTGTTCAAATTGCTACAGTTGATCTTAAAAAGTATTGCAAAAACTTGATTTATTAGTAGTTCCTTATTCTTATATTCTGGTAATGCATTAGTTTATTCAATTATTAATGCCCTTCAAGGCTTTGGGTGAAGATAAAGTTCTCATGATTTGCAAACTTGAGCACTTTGTCCTTAGATGATATGAAGGATTATATGTAAATAGAAATTACTCTTTTTCTATCATATATAAAATATAAATTTGGAAATTATTGTAAAATCAAACTATTAATCCTATCCAATTCCACATAACAAGACGGGTTAGGATCAATGGCTTACCAAATTGGCAAATAGAGATCGATTGGTTAAAACCAAAGAGTCAATATATTTTTAAGCAAACTACAACAATCATTATGGCACCTAGTGAGACAAGAGACAATTTGCAATTTATAGTTTAAGGACATCTATGACTGCTTCTTGGCACGTGGGTTCGGCAGCGGCAACGGCGTGAGCGCGACAGCGGCGGCAACGCAGCAACGGAGGCTCGGCACGCGGGGCAGCGCGGGCTGCAGCTCGCAGGGCATGCGGGCAGCACGGGCTGGGGCAGCGGGCAGCAGGCGGGAGCAGCTGGAAATTCAATTTTTTAAATTAAACAGGTTGTCGGGTTGACCCGGCAACCAGTCGGGTAAACCCGACCCGACCCGTTTTATCAAACATGTCGAATCTGCGAACCCGAACCCGACCCGTTTATTAACGGGTCGGGTTCAACCCGAATTTTCCAGGTCGAGTCCTGATCGGGTTGCCGTGTCGTGTCAAATATTGACACCCCTAATTGGACAAATGTTTTCTTATTATTTTTTAGTTTTTCTCTAGAAATTTATGATGTGAAATTACTTTTCACAACTAGATCCTTTAAAGTGTACATGTTTGTGCTAAAAGAAAGATGATACATGACATTTATAATACCAACAACAATTAAAAAGAAAAATCTCACAATATTTTTATAAAAAGCTACATTAGCCCCAAACAAACTTTTATTCCTTTATACAAAAATGAAAGGTTTATCGGAAAATGAAATAGGAAAGCAACTGGACTACAACGACTTCTTTAGTTTTACTTATAATTATAAATTGCATGCCCATTAATAACACCCCTGCAGTAGCATTATCCATTTGAAGGGGTCTGCCAAATAAAGATCATAGCCCGTGAAGGATTTTAGGAAAAAATAAATGAGGCCTTAAGTTAGGGAAATAAACTCAAATAGGCACAATAGGGGATTCCTCACTAATATCGAACATAGGAGACCATTTTATAAATTTCATAATATAATTATACACTTAGTAAAATATTTGACCGAATACCATACTATAGTCTAAATCATTAGAAAGTTTGATAAGCACATGTCAAGGATCTAGCAAGGTAACAATAAAATCACTAGATAATTTCAGCTTAAAGGAAAAATCACAAATGAGATCTAATTTAGGACGCTTGGTGGTGAACTTACCAACCAACGAAACAAAATCCACAAGGCCTTCAAACCATAAATGATAGTTGCCTTAAGAATGGGAAAGAAAGTAGAAGCAATAGATCCATATAAGGCATCCGTAAAAGAGCGAGTTTTTGAATTTCTAGTGAGAAAATCACGATCAATGAGTTTGTTCGCCATGGAAACCAAGATAAAAGTCACAAAAATGAAAAAAAAAAAGAGAGAAAGGACACTTCTCTGAAGGCGCACAACAGATGTCGAAGGAGAGCAAGTTGAGAGGAAATTGAGTCAAGTTGACGAAGAATGCGTCTAAAAAAATGAAACCAGCACGACGACTCGAACAAATGCAGAGATTGAGAGGAGCGATCAAATTGGGAAATGGGGTAGGCAACAAGGGTGAAAACCTAGCATGCAAGGGACATTTTGGAAATGAATGTTAACTGATCAACTAGATATTAGACCTAATAGATGGCCGCCACTTCCATGATCACTAAGGGATGAAGTTGAAGAATTAGTTAGGTGCATATTAGTTTATTCTTTACTTTTTGAATTATTTCTTGATCTAGTATTGCATAAGAAATAAGACCCATCGGTGAAATTATGAAACTAAATGGATATGCACCTCTAGTAGATCAACTTGAAAGTTCAAAACTTAAGCGCATGTTAGTTGAAAGGGGGAGTAATATATTATGAATCCACGATGCAGGTGCAAACGAATCAAACCGAGCTCGATTCACTTAGCTTTAGATTGATCTTGATTAATTAATTGACTTAAAGCTCGAGCACAAGTTAATTTTACAAGTTCAAGCTAGCTCGTTCATAACAAAAGAGAGAATAATAATGATTCAAGCAATTCTTATGATAAAATTATAAAAAGAATGATAAATTAGAAGATGAATAATAAAGAATCACTTGATATAAGAAAGTGATATATAATTTTTAATATAGTTGAACTCCTAAATTCTAATATGTTTTAAGAGTATTTTCTAGTGATACTTTTTAAATGAGTCAAATCGCAGGCTAAGGAGTCTAGTCAAAGCTAATTCAAGCTTAGCACATTAGCTATTTGTCTAGTTGAGCCCAAGCTAGCTAACATGTAAGCTTGACTCACTTACACCCCTAATCTACAAATAATATCATAAATATGATGTTAAGATGATGTTTAGTAGTTAAATATGATTAATTAATATAGTAATTAGTTTAAGGTAAGCATTGTATTACATAAATAGCCATTGTGGAAATGATGAGAGCATGAGATGAATAAATGAACTCTTTTCTTATATCTAATTTATGTCCTTTTTTTTTAGTTAAAATCCACGATGGGGCCTACGTGTTAATATAAAAAAGGATTACAAAGTCCTTAAAAGGAACCTCCAGCTCACGAATGCTCATAGGAGCTATAAAATAAAGCAAAATAAAACCTAAGAGCAGTTGGTTCCTTATACTAATAGTTACAAAAATACCTAAGAACATACTAGGGCTACAAGGAGACAGCATCCAAAAAAGGAAGAGCATAGGATCAACATTCAGCACGAACTTCCTGCAAAAAATGTGGACCGAGCCATAGATAGCAAAATTGGCTTGTGTGTCCGACGACCCAGCATAAATAAAGTTCCATCAAACATACCTACATAAGAAAAACCTACAATACAAAAGAGTAAGATTGCAATTAAAATAAAACCAATAAATACCATTTGATAAAGCCATAGATCTGCTTTTACAGAACCTGTTGAACCAATCAAAACCAAGAACCAAGCAACTATCAGAACCCTTATGATCAACGATAGTCTAGACATTCAACAAAAAGAACAACTTTTTCTCTAAATTATAGCCTAATAAAATCCCCAACAGGTCATGGTGGTTAATAGGAAAATACACTAGAAAGAGAAAGTAGCTCAGCATAGTACACTCAAGCCCAAACATCATCTCGATCAAAAACTGAGAATGAAAACCCCACCCAACAGTAAAATTAACCTTCCAGTTATGACCACAAAGGCACCACCACCTAATCTCATAAAAAGCTAACACCGGTGCATCAAAAAACTCGACGTTATCAATCCCACCAGTTTTAAGCCTCCAACATAAATTAACATAGCCCACCATCTTAGTCAAAAATTGAGAATGAAAGCCCCAACCAAAAGCAAAATTATACTTCCAATTATGACCACAAAGGAATCACCATCTAATATCATAATAAGCTAACACAGGTGCAACGAAAAAATCCAGGTTATCAATCCCACGAGTGTTAAACCTCCAACATAAATTAACATAGGCCATATTCAACGAAATCCAGTAAAAACAACAATAAAACAACCACTTCCACATGATCCACCTCTAGAAATTAAAAGAAATCCAGCAAAAACAGTAATAAACCAACCACTTCCACAAGATCCACCACCAAAAATTTAAAGAGAAAATAGCAAATAAGGCAAAACCAGAAGGATGCAAATCAGGCTTAAAAATGAACATATCAAACATTACGTATATACGGCAAGCCAGTTTTATCCAAATTAATCATAACTTTCAACATCGGGTGTAATCTCCTGATATCAAACTCCTCATAACTATCAAGATGACAACCCTTATTTGCTATCCAATCCGCACACACATTAGCTTCACGATAAATGCGAGAAATATAATAATTAACAAAGGAATTAGGGAATTCTTAATTTTTCTAATAAGATAAAAGTTTTGAGGATTTCTAGGCACCACATTGGTAAGAATTTGGACAAGAAGCATTGCATCCACCTCAATCCACACAAAATTTATTCTGAGCTTAATACAGATATAAAGGCCATAAGACAAGGCCATAAGCTCAGCCGTAATGACATTGGATAACTGCAAAGGGGTAGGATAAGCATCAATAACACAACCCAAGTGATCACGAATTATTCCACCAGCACCTGCATAAGTAGGCCCCACAGATCCATCAAAGTTGAGCTTGACATAAGGTGGTTTGGGTTTAATCCATTTAACAACCTTATCAACTGAATTCAGAGCCCCAAAACCCGTGGGAATACCAAAAGCAGTGGCCATATCCAGACAATTATGAAAATTCTTAACATAAATAATATTGTAGGAATAAAATTGCAATATTTTATGTCTCACATTCGAAATAATTTGAGAAGAATCAATTTTGATATCATTGTGCTTAGCCTCATTTCCAGCTTTCCAAATGTACCGAAAAATAAGAATAAGAATCAAATTAAAAATATGACCTTTAGAAGCATGCACCCAATTCTCTAAAATAGAAAACACATTATTTTGATTGGTAACAAAACTTTTTTTGGCAAGAATATTGAAATAACTCCACACTTTATGAGCAATATTATCATTCTCAAACAGGTGATCAATATTCTCCACATTAGAACAACACAAACATTTGGAAGGAAGGTTAAAACCTTTGTTTCGAAGCAAAACATCGACCAGAAGATAACCTTTAAGACATTTCCAAACAAAAATAGAGTAAGAAATCGGAAAGTTCTTTTGCCATATAGCAGAAAAAATAAGCGATTTTTCAAATTTGATTCTCAAAGTTTCCCAAACATTATTCAACTGAAATTTACCAGATGAAGAAAGAGTGAATAAAATTTTATCTTTACAATGGCCTTGTAAGGGAATATTCAAAATAATCTCCACTAAAGCCAAAGGAACCACTTTCCTAAGTTTAGTGATGTTCCAACTATCAATAGTAAAAAAAATTAGAAACCTTAACATTATCAATCGAGTGCGTATTTAAGAAAGTATCTATAGAAAAAGGCCCCATCCAGTTGTCTTGCTATAAAAAAAACATCACCTTTACCCAACCCCCAATAAATAAATTGTTCAGCTTCCCATTTAATGGTACACAATCTTTTTCATATTATAGAATCAAAATTTTTATAAAAATATAAAGTCGGATGCATTATTGCAATACTTAACATTCATATAGCGGGCCCATAAACTGATATTAGATCTAAAAGAAAACCACTGTTTATGAGGAAAACCTTGAGAAGTATCAAACAAATTTTTGCATCCTAAACCCCTTCATTCAACACCCAACAATTCTTACTCCAAGAAGACCAATGTATACCATTGCTATTATACTTAGAACCCCAAAAAAACTTATTTATCATCCTCTCTAATCTAGTGCAAGTAGAAGCCCTAGGTTGTGAAGTATGAAACATATAAATAGGAATAGAATTTAAAACCGACTTGATCAGAACCAGTCTACCACCATAAGACAAAAATTTAGAAGACCAATGGGAAAGCTTTTTCTGAAATTTAGTAAAAATATCTTCAAACAGAAGTTTCTTCTTTTTACCTTTATAAATAGGAGTGCACAAATACTTTATAGGTAATTTCTTAGATTGGAAACCACACACTCTTTGAATAGCATTAACTCTGCTCTGATTTATCGAACTGCCAAAAATAAAAGTACTATTGTTTTTGTTAATAGCTAAGCCACTCATATCATAAAAATTGACAAGAAATTTGATTAAAACCTTTATGTTATTAATGTGGAGCATGATCGAAAAGCGTTCTACTTAAATGCTTAACATTAGACATAGCAAAATCAGTAAGCCACTTATTATTAAAAAGAATCCTATCGAGTCTTTGCCACAAATTAGCTCTATTCCAAGTGAAAGGGCTCCCATAAAAACCAATATCATTCAAATTGCTATTGTTAATCATAGTGTTAAAATCTTTCGTAGCTTTATTATTGGGAGGATTACCCCCAACTCTTTGAGAAGCATTAGAAATAATATAGAAATCACCTCCCACACAGCAAGGCCCATTAATATTAGGGCAAAATTAAGTAATTAATCCCAAAGCGTTATACGATTCAATATAGTACACGAAGCATACACAAAAGAGGCATGACAGCTAACATTAAACAAGGTTATATGACTATGAACAACTTGAGGCAAATCAGCGATAATTTTTAAAGACATGGCATTGTTCCACATAATCCAAATTTTATTAGAGCAATTTGCATAGTACTTAGAAAAACCCAAAGCAGTAGCAATAGAAGCAATTTTATTGTTAGCAAGGAAAGGTTCAAATAAAACTAAAAAATGAATATTATGAATTCTACAAAGATTTCTGACTCTAACTTTAGAGTCATTACCTCCAATTAGGGCTGTCAAAAATGGGGCACGGGTCGGGTTTGTGTCTAACCCAAAATTGACACGATATTGTTCAACCTGACCGTTTTTTGCAAACGGGTCAATTTTCGAACCTGAACCCGACCCGCTTCGGGTCCGGGTCAACCCGAACCCGACCCATTTTGGGTATATTTTATTAATTTTTTTTAAATCTAAATCAAAGTAAGGTAAGATTTACTTCAATTAATTTAAAATAAATTAAGATTAATTTAATTTGGGTAACAATATTTATAATTATTTGAAATATCATTTACTTATTTCATAAAAATCCTTTAAAATCCTCCTAAATTAATTAAAAATAGGTCAAATCGGATTGATTTTGGGTTTTCGGGTCAACCCGAACCCGACCCAATTTTACAAACGGGTCAAAATTCCTAACCCGAGCCCGACCCGGTTCGGGTTGACACGAACTCGAAATTTTTGGGTCGGGTCAAATATTGACACCTCTACCTCCAATACCCCTCATATTCCAAATGAGAGCCTTAATCATTGCAATCTTTTGAGGAAGTTTGAGCTCTCGTGTCATGTAAAATATTTTTAGCATGCTTAACTTTCTTTTTAACAGTTTTAGTGAAACCGTCCTCATCAGAAATTTTATGAAAGTTTTTATCATGGTTGGAAGAGGAGGTAGTTTCCTGATTCACATTTATAGGATCAGAAGAACATGGAGGAATAAATTCACCTTCTTCACAATCCTCTTAGATTCAAACATGTTTCCCACAAACTCAGTATCATTCAAACCTTTTCCATTGGAGTTAGAGATCAAACATGGTCCATTAAAATTAGGATTATCAATATCATTGAGCATAGATTCAATAGAGATAAAGAGATTAGGGTCTTTTTCAGTATTAATGTTAATAGCATTCACATCCTCCTTATCATTTAAAAATTCCATCTTATTTTCCTGAATATCTGCATTGGGGCTTACAACATTATCCAACTTCCACTACAGGAAAAACGCTGAAAACCGGCAGTTTTTTCCGTTATGAACATAATTCTCATTACCAGGAGGTGGTTCCACCTGATCAAAATGGAGCAATTCGTTATTATCCACGATATGAACATAATTTTTTTTTTCGGTGGATCCAGGCTTCCCATTAATCGTAGCAGTTGAATTTTTTAACTCCAGGTGCAGCTTAAAATATTCAGGTTGAGCATGTCCATGAGTTTTACAGTGAGAACAGAAATCAGGAACTTTTTCAAACTCAACTTTTTGAAAATAACCAAAGGCTTTGGATCCAACCCAAACTTCATTGGCATGTTTTTTGGAAATCTCAACCTCAACTAGAACTAGCCATAAATGGCCGAGTACTAGAAGCACTTGCTTGATCAGTCTGGAGAGGTCTCCCAAAAATCGAATCCAAAGCATGTAGGACTTTTGGGTTAAAAAAATGAAGGCGCAAGTTCAGAAATGAAATCCAGATCAGAACAATAGTGGATTCTTCCTTAATATTGAAAAAGGGGTCCATTTCAAAATTCGCATTTGACAGTTATAGATGAAATAAGAACGCCTAGCAAAAACTCTATTATAGTCAAGATCGTAAGATAGCTGTATAGCAACATGCCGTGATCAGTCGAACAAACCAACCGAAAAAAAACTCGTAATTTTCAAAGTAGCGAAAAATTGGCGTATATAATCAAGGTTAGGTCTACGTAATCCAAATTTACCAACCAAAGTAAATTGAAAAGGGGAAGCCAATTTCAGGACTTCATCATCAGATAACAAAATTGTTGGAACCCCATTGAAAACCGTTTGAGTTAAGGTAGGAAGAGCATCACCTACAGAGGAACTATCTGATATAATCTCTTTGAAAGATCGCGATCATAAAGGAGATCCATCACCATCCAAAGTAAAAAAAAAACCTTTATTCTTATTCAGCGCAGGCTCAGTAGCGTTCCCCCACGGGGTAGAGGAAGAGGCTCCTGCCATAAAAAACTCTCCCGAAAGGGGCAAGATCTCAAAGAGAGAACCCCAAAACCCTCAGATATCAAGACGAAACAACAAAAGACGAGATGAGAATAAAATAAAACCAATCACATATGTATTATTAATTCCTTTTTCACCTATTTTCAAATCATTATTTATGCTTTTCTCACTAAGTGTTTATTTTAAAAACTTAATTAAAGAATTTTAAACTTTAAAATTATCAAAATAAAAAATCTTAAAATCTTTGTATAAGTTTTTGTATATGTAATAAAAGAGAATCAATCATGTGTCCTCTTTTTCATAAGAAGGATCAATTAATCTTAACTCTGTTTTTTACTACAACAACTTAGCTTAATGTTTTAAGAAAAAAGGATTATCGGGTAAAATTGTGAAATAAGATAGAAGTTAGTTTTCTCTTAAAATAAATATTATGAAGACAAATTAAATTGACATATAACAATATCTATATTATTAGATTATTTACCAGTTAACTACACATAGGGCTGCAAGCGAACCAAACGTTCGACGAGCTACTTATTGTTCGGTTCGATTAAAGCTCGTTTGTGATCATTTAATTAACTAAACAAACAAACTTGAACAATATTTTAAATACTCGATTCTTAAATAAACAAACTTGAACACTAATGCGTTTGGCTCATTTATGTTCGCGAACAACATCATTTGAAGTTCGTGAACAAGCTCGACATTAAGCTCGATAAGAAGCTCGATAAAAGCTTGATTCGTGTTCAATTTTGAACTCGTGAATAAGCTTGATAAAAATAATTAATATTTGACTAAAGAATTAATATATATAAATAATCATTGCCTTTGTTACATAGACTATTGCTTTTATTATAAATGTGTTTGTTCATAGATATGTTCATGAACATGTTTGTTTGATAGTTAAAAAAAATTCATTAAATATGTTCGCGAACAAGCTCGATAAGCACTAAACAAACAAACATGAATTGAACATGAACCGAACATGAACACTCATTAATTTAAATGAACCAAACATGAACACAAACAATAAAGCTCGAACAAACATGAATCAAACTTAAACAAGCTGATATTAAATGAACACAAACAAGAACACTCACATACTCGGCTCGGCTCGGTTCGTTTGTAGCCCTAACTACACAAAGATGTTGAGCCAAAAGAGCCATTTATCTAGCGAGTGGATGTTAAACATTTGAAGGCTAAGTGCATATCAATTGACTAGATTATCATCATTCAAATATCAATCTATGAAATTATACGTTGGCATATCTAACAATGGTAACAATAATCATATTGACATTGTTTGTTACTTGTGTTAGATCATGTGCTTCATTGTACTTACTTAAATTGGAGCTCCAACATTCTACAACTTGTCTTATAATAGATTTTAGGAGGAACAACATACAATTAATTTTAACTAATAACTCATGCAAGACTTACTCTTATGTAATTTCACTGCTTGATCGAAATAATTTTACGGGTATCTATGACTCTTCCTATATATATATAACTATATATATATAGTTTTTAACTTCTTAATTTTCTAACTTAAAATGTATTTAGGATTAAATTCTTTAATTTCTTTATTATTTCAATAAAATTTAATAAAATTATAACTTCTTGTTCAAATTTAAATTTACTAATAATTTTAATTTTTTATATAAAATTTTGATTAATAAACTTAAATTCATTAAATTATCATAATTATAAAATATAATTAAAACTAATAAATTTAATATAAATCTAAATTTTAAACTTAAAAAATTTTTTTTTTATTTTCTTCCGAAGCACAAATTATATAAAATTAATTTTTTTAAAATATATATTTTTATCAGTAGGTCCAGCCATGGACAACTTGCCTCCTTCTTATCTTTTTTATTTACATAAAATATTCTTTCGTAATTAAAAAATTTAACTCAATTTTTGAACCGTAGTTGATTAAGGTGTATGTGAGGGTAATTTTCTTTTATTAAGCCATTTAATTTCAGGCAAAAAAAAATAAGATATAAAAATTTTATAGAAGACTTAGCATTTTAAATGATGAACATAGTTACATTATCTCCTGTTCATGAAAAAGTATTTTCGACTAAACATTTTAAAAAGGAAATATTTTCCAGTTGAGATCAATCTTTCTGTTAGCTATTAGATGTTAGTTAACGTTAAATTTTCAAAATCGTATCTTTTTGGATTTGCTTTCCAAATAAATCTCCGCTTCAATTACACACACGCCTAATACACACGCCTAATTTGCATTAATTAAGGTGCATTAATTAAGAGGGGATCGTTCCACGACCTCGCCACAGGAGAAATCATTTCTGAAAGTGAAAGTGGAGTGAGTGCATTGCGAAACCGCACAACGTAAGATGACGAGTACTTGTTGCTCTGGCTCGAGCAACGCTACGGCGAAGCGGAAGCGCGGCCGCAAGCCAGGTTCGAAGAATAAGCCTAAGAATATTCCGGTAGCCAACTGCATGCCGCAGGTCGCCACCCTCCATCAACACGTACTCGAAATCCACGCTGGCGGCGACGTCGCAGAAACCATCGCCGCCTTTGCTCGTGGCTGTCGCAATTTCGGAGTCTGCGTCCTCTCTGCCTCCGGCCCTATCGCAGCCGCCGTCTTGTGGGAGGCATCTCCGTACCCCTCAACACTCACATTCCAAGGTAGCTTTTTTCTTATTTCTTTCATGGCCACATTTCTTCCTGGAGGTAGCGAAGGAAGTATGGCGGTGACTTTAGCCGGGCCACACGGTCAGGTGTTGGGTGGGGTGGTGGCAGGGCCGGTGGTGGCTGCTGGAACGGTGATTGTGGTGGCGGCAACCTTCGCCTTGTCGAGATTCCTCCGCTTTGGTGCTGTGAATAATACATCGGCCTCGATCATGATGCCCGTAGTCGGAGGCGAAGAAGGATGTGGTAAAAGTTCGGCGGCAGAGAACTGTGAAGTGGAGAAATCGGAGCAAGACAAGCTAAATAAGTGCTTAGAGGAATTAGAACTGTTTCTTGACTTGCCGCCGGAGGTAGACGGTGTTTTCATCGGTGACGGCGCTTCAGCGGAGAAAAGAGGGCTTGACGGCGGAGGGGAGCAGGTGGATGGAAATATGCTTGAAAATTATCTAAAAGAGTTAGAGCACTGCCTCGAGGTGCCGACGGATGTAGTGGAGACGTCATCTGGGCTCGATGGAGACAGTGGAGGGGAGGGTGAAGGAGATTCTTTTAATGTTGAGGAGTATCTTAACTTAGAGATGATGGTTGACGATGCATTTGGAGGCAGCCGTGATGGTTGCGGGGAGCATTTTAAGTTTGATGCGTTTAGGGTTTCCGGCGCATGCCTTCCTCTATATTGATTGGCGCCTCAAATTCAAACTCTCTCTGATTGGATAATAATGATTCGGAATTGTAGAGTCCACAAATGTTGGAGGGCAGAATTGTATTCATGTTGATTGTGAACATTATTTTGATTTCTGTAAAGAACACTTCTGCAACATAATATAATTCAGAGAATATTTTTAGAACAATGTGGTGAAGAATGTTTTGTAAATCGTCTTCTTTTTAAATAATTTTCATTGATGGATGCTTATTGATTATGTTGCAATGATTATCTACTCTGTAACTAAACTAACTGTGTTCCAATTTTCTTCCTGTGACGCAGGCATATAAATCTTCCAAATTCGTTGTCTTCATGTAAAGTTATATCAGCAAAGCAAAGTTGTGTAGTGATTCATGGAACTGTAGAGTTTATTTTCTTAATAACATTACCGGAACGGCTGATTAAACTTCAAGATCTTCAAATCTGATAAAATTTTAGAATTTTTTTCTTTGACAAAATTATGTCATTTTTAATTAATGTAGTAGTTCCATTCAAATCTTAAGAAATCCGAACATCTATATATATATATATATATATATATATATATATATATATATATATATATATATATATATATATATATATATATGTAATCGATGTGCGGCCGCCAATAGCTCTTAGTAAATTTTCGGTAATTTTAACAACACATCTATAAAAAGTATTTTAGATAAACCACATTCTCACTAGCTAGATTATTTGCCATTCGTGATCGTTGCTTACGAGATATTATATAAATTATTATTTTTGATACTTCATAAAAATCATCTTAATTTGACACAAATCTTGATGCATATTCAACTTGTCAATTACCAAATTAAATTTCGGATTACCCTAACTCCAATTTCATCAAACTTCGAAGTCAAATTGAATAATTCAGTGAGACGAGCCCAACGGCACTAAAATCAGTCCAATCAGGATCAAAATGAGTCCAAATGAGTGGCTGTAAACTTATTTGAAAGGCAAAGTGGCTATCAATAACTAGATTATCATCATTCAAATATTAATATGTGAAATTATAGGTTGGCATATGTTGTGAAGCCGATTGTTAATGAAGGTAATAATAATCATATTGACATTGTTTGTTACTTGTGTTAGATCATGTGCTTCATTGTACCAACTTAAATTGGGGCTTCAACATTCTACAACTTGTCTTATAATAGATTTTAGGAGGAACGAAATACAATTAATTTTAACTAAGAACTTATGCAAGAATTAATCCTATGCAATTTCTCTTCTAGATTGAAATAATATTATGGGTGTCAATTAAATGACTCTTCTTATATATATATAGTTTCTAGCTTTTTAATTTTCTAAGTTAAAATGTATTTAGTATTAAATTCCTTAATTTCTTTATTATCTCAGCAAAATTAATAAAATTATAACTTCTTGTTCAAATTTAAATTTACAAATAATTTTAATTTTTTATATAAAATTTTGATTAAAAAAGTAAAATTCATTAAATTATCATAATTATAAAATATAATTAAAACTAATAAATTTAATATATATCTAAACTATAAACTTAAAAATGTTTTTTTTTAATTTTCTTCCAAATTACAAATTATATATACTAAATTTTACTAAAAAATATATTTTTATTAATAGGGCTAGCCATGACTAGCTCGTCTCCTTCTAATATTTTTTTATTTATATAAAATATTCTTTCGTAATTAAAAATTTTAATTCATTTTTTGCACACTAGTTGATCAGAGTGAGTGTGTGGGTTATTTTTTTTATTAAGCCATTTAATTTCGGGGACAAAAAAATTAAAATTATATAGCAGACTTGTATTGTTTATCTTAAACGATGAAAATAGTTACATTATCTCCTCTTCATGAAAAAGTTTTTTCGACTTAAAGTTTTAAAAAAGGAAAATATATATATATATATATATATATTTTGGGTAATTAGAGGGCAGAAAGCCCCATTTTCATTAATATAAAAAACTAGTTACAAGTAAGGAATAACTAAAACCTGTAAATCTAAAAGAAAACATCCAGAGCAACAGAAGAGGAAACAACAGACGAGAACTGTAAAAAGAAAATCTGGTGGAGGCGACCAAAATCGGGCTCAGGGTATTGCAGAAGGAGCATACGAATCCCCTGGTTGCAGAAAAAGCTTCATGGAATAATCTGGGCATCCCCTGTCACTGAATAAGACCCCCCCTGCCGTCCAAGGGGAATTGGCAATACGAACATCATCGCCCACAAAACCCACCAAATCGACCAGCAACAACAAAAATTCAATAGAAAATCTCAAAACGGTCTCTAAGCTCATTGAAATTCTTCCAGTTTTTCACCTTTGGCCAATATAGCTTGACGAATACATCCAGCAATAGCAGTAGGGCTTTTCCAAGCATTTTCAAACCTTCTAGTGTTCCTTCCCCTCCAGACATAATAAATTGTGCAGTTAATGACGAAGAAACAAAAATGTTTTTCCCTGCTAGTAAATTGATGGGAGCTACCAAAATAGTCAAAGATTTGCATTAGGTTTGGCCTCAAAAGAAAACACCAAGCCCCGGAAGAAGAGAGCTTAAGACATAGAAAGTGTAGTCACATGCAAAAAAATAAGTGAGAATTACACTCAATCCCAGAATCACAAAAAGAACATCCAGCAAGAACATCGATGCCCCTCAGTCTCAGATGATCAGCAGTTTTAAGTTTACCAACGAGCGCCAACCAGGCATAAGAAGAGTACCGCAGAGAGAACCTCTTATGCCAAAGAAAAGGGTGCCAATATACTTCATCCAAATGCTTAAAATAGCTGTGATAAAAGGTAGAAAAAGTGGGTAAATTAGAGCCGTCCAAAGCCGTGGCCGGTTGCTCTGAGAAGTTCATTCCAGCAAGGATCTCCCGAAGAGCATTCGGGGTAGAGGTAGGCAACGCCCAGCCAAAGCTGGTAGTGTAACTATCCACATAATTTTTATCAAATTTAAAGGAGGAGAAAATATCATTAAGAGATTTCCCAAAATACCAGGGATCCCAATTCATGGAAAGCTTGCAGTCAAAGGAAATCTGAAAACTGAAACTGCTTTTAACCAGGAGAGCCACCTGATGAATTTTCTTCCAAAACCTGGAAGCCAAGGAGTTGACGGGCTTCCAAGGAGAAAGGTATTTGTAACTAGAAGGTTTCCAAAATCATATATTTTTTTTAATTTGCTTTCCAAATAAATCTCCGCTTCAATTACACGCATCGTTCCACTACCTCGCTACAGGAGTAATCATTTCTGAAAGAGGAGAGAGTGCTTTGTGAAACCGCACACCGTAAGATGACTAGCTACTTGCTGCCCTGCCTCCAACAACGCTACGGCGAAGCGGCAGCGCCGCCGCCAGCCAAGGTCGAAGAATAAGCCGAAGATTCCGGTGCCAACTGCTTGCCGCACGTACTCAAAATCCACGCTGGCGGTGATGTCGCAGAAACCATCACAGCCTTTGCTCGTGCCTGTCGCATTTTCGGAGTCTGCGTCCTCTTCAAAGTCCACGACTCCACCGACGCCTCAAAGATCGACGCCATGGTCTCCTCCCATCGCTCGCTTTCCTCCCTTCACTTCGTCCCCCACCTCGCCGCCGGTCCCATCCACCGCCGCCGATTTCACTCACTTCCTACACAGCCGCTTCTTATCCAAACCCGATCTCGCGGCCTACACAGTCCATCCCTCCCACCTCGCCGTCGTCCACCAGAACGCCCCGATCATCGAAGACATCTTCGCTGTTGATTGGGCCGCCGATTTAGACGGCGAGATCGTCCCGTCACCGGGATCGGCGATGCGGTTTCTGATTGCGAAGCCGCAGGAGGGGAAGCAAGCGGCGGAGATCGTGAAGGCTATCGATGAGGTTAGGGTGTCGAAGTTAAGCTGGGGGGTGAATTTCTCGCATGGTAGGGCAAAGGGGTATGAGGTGGTTTCGCTTTTGGAGTTTGTGGCGATTGAGAAGAGGATTGGGGATTTTGTTGACAATGTTATTGTGGTCGAGGTTGGGGTCCCGTTTTCATGTCTCTAATGGCATTCCTAAAAAAAAAAAAATTATGAAAAAAAAAACTACAGAGAATTTATATGATTGATTCTCTTGTGCTATGAAGACAAGAACTTAAGAGTGATTTTGAAAATTTTGATTTGTATAAATTTCAATTTTAAAATTATTTATTTAAGCTTTTAAGTATATTTTTTATCTTTAATAACTACAACATGCTTAATTACTAGCCCTAGGCTCTCTCGTTCGGCTCAGTACTCACCATTGGGCTCACAACTCGGCTGAACCTACTTAGCATTACTGATGATTTATTTGCCACCCTCTCCTAAGGTGAGTCGAGGTTCCAGAATGGGTTTTCGATAACCGGAACATGCTTAATTACTAACCAAGGGTTCCCTCGATCGGCTCAGTACTTGCCAATGGGCTCGCATATGCACACTAGGCTGAACCTATTTATCATTACTGAAGTCACCCGTAAATAGATTTTCAAATTCATACAACGTCTTCTTGACTCAATCAGCTATGAGGCAATTCATGTTTAGGACAACATATACTAAGCGTCATTAAATTGAGATTTATTTTTAATTATATTTTCATTTTTTATTATGTAGTCTTTTCCATCGCTCATGGACATCTATAAATAAAAGGTGAAACGAGCATTTGTTGTTGGTGGACTCATTAAGATTTTTAGTCTCTTGGGCATTTGTACTACAAATTTTCTCAAACAGATTGTTCTTTCAATTGTCACATAAATTCTTAGGCCATCTCACTCAGAATTTGTTTGCAAGTAAGATTGGGTGTCATCTTTTTCTTTAAAAAGAGTTAGAGCACTGCCTTGGATCAAATCATCTTTTTCTTTAGATTCATATCATCAAAATATTCAGCTTGATAATAAATTTATTAAAAATAAAGTCCAAATAATCATAAATTTAATTTTAAAAATTTTCAATATTAACCTGCACCAAAACTCTCTCCTAATGATAGAATCGTAAATTTTTGAAATAATGTTGAAACTTTTTTTATGTAAGAAACTTTTTTTCAACCACCGTTTTATATAAAAAATCATTACACTATAAATTATAATTTTTTAGATGTTGATCAATGATCATGCTTAGTATATACATATGCATGCGGCTGTTGGAACAGAACTTTAAAAATCTATGATATAGAGAATGATTCAGAGGGTACACATCATCCAAAACTTTTGAGTAAATCTCTTTAAATATTATATTAAAAAATTTTATAGATAAAAAATATTTTTAAAACTTAATTAAAATAAGAAATCTTAAAATCTTTCTATAAGTTACTGTATATGTAAGAAAACAGAATCAATCACATGTCCTCTTTTTAAGGTTTAATAAATCTTAACGATGTTTTGACAACAAAAACTTAGCTTTCAGTTTTTAAGATAGAAAGGGTTGTCGAGTAACATTGTGAAATAAGTTAAAAGTTAATTTTTTCATAAAATAAATATTTTCAAGACAAAATTTTGAAAAAGACATAGAACAATATTGATGTTATTAATGTTGAGCCATAGGAGCCAATTATATGTAATTTTCTAAGTTAAAATAAATTTAGGATTAAATTCCTTAATTTCTTATTCATTTAATCAAAATTTAATAAAACTATAACTTTTATAAAATTATAAGTTCTTGTTCAAACTTAAATTTATTAATATTTTAAATTTTTTATATAAAAATTTGATTAAAATTGAAAATTAAATAAATTTTCATACTTATAAAATTTAATTCAAACTAATAAATTTAATATATATCTAAATCTTAAACTTAAAAATGATTTTTAATTTTCTTCCAAATAACAAATTATAAATATTTTTTTTATTTTATTAAAAAAATGTTTTTATTAGTGAGGCCAGCCAAGAGCAACTGGCCTCCTTCTAATATTTTTTATTTATATGAAATACTGTTTCGTAATTAAAAAAATTAACTCATTTTTTGCACACTAGTCTATCAGAGTGAGTGTGTGGGTAAACTTTTTTTTATTATGCCAATTAATTACGGGCACAAAAAATAAGATATAAAAATTATATACAAGACTTTTATTGTTTCTCTTGAATTATTTAGATAGTTACATTATCTCCGCTTCATGAAAAATATTTTCGACTTATTTTTTTAAATTAGGAAATATTTTCCAGTTGAAAATAATCTCTGTTAGCTATTAGCTTTTAGTTGCCGGTAAATTTTCAAAATCATATCTTTTTGAATTTTGCTTTCCAAATATATCTCCGCTTAAATTACACAGACGCGTAATTTGCTTTAAATAAGGGCATCGTTCCACTACAGAAGTAATCATTTCTGAAAGAGGAGAGAGTGCTTTGTGAAACCGCACACCGTAAGATGACTACTTGCTGCCCTGCCTCCTGCAACACTACGGCGAAGCGGAAGCGCCGCCGCAAGCGAGGGCTGAAGAATAAGCCGAAGATTCCAGTGGCCAACTACTTGCCGCACGTACTCAAAATCCACGCCGGCGGTGACGTCGCAGAAACCATCACCGCCTTTGCTCGTGCCTGTCGCATTTTCGGAGTCTGCGTCCTCTCAGCCTCCGGCCCTATCGCAGGCGCCGTCTTGTGGGAGGCGTCTCCGTACCCCTCAACACTCACAGTCCAAGGAAGCTTTTATCTTCGTTCTTTCACGGCCACGTTTCCTCCTGGTGGTCGCGAAGGCAGTTTGACGGTGACTTTAGCCGGGACACACGGTCAGATTGTGAGTGGGGTGGTGGCGGGGCCGGTGGTGGCTGCTGGAACGGTGATTGTCCTGGTGGCAACCTTCGCCTCGTCAGCATTTCACCGCTTTGGTGCTTTGAATAATACATCGGCCTCGATCATGATGCCCGTAGTCGGAGGCGAAGAAGGATGTTGTAAAAGTTCGGCGGCAGAGAACTGTGAAGTGGAGAAATCGGAGCAAGACAAGCTAAATCAGTGCTTAGAGGAAATAGATCAGTTTTTTGACTTGCCACTGGAGTTGGACGATGTTTTCATCGGTGACGGCGCTTCAGAGGAGAAAATAGGGCTGGGCGGCGGAGGGGAGGAGGTGGATGGAAATATGTTTGAAAGTTATCTAAAAGAGTTAGAGCACTACATCGAGGTGCCGGCAGATGTTGGCGGTCCTTTCAATTGCGTTGGTGGCGGAGTAGAGGAGATGATAGCTGGGCTCGATAGAGGCTTCAGATGGGAGGGTGAAGAAGATTGTTTTGAGGTTGAGTATCTTGACTTACCGATGACGGTAGATGACGCATTTTGGAGGCAGCCCTGGTGATTGCGGCGAGCATTTAGCCTTGGATGCGTTTAGGGTTTCGGCGCCTTCCTTCCTCTATACTGATTGGCACCTCAAATTTGAATTCTCTCTGTTACTGATTTAGAATTGTAGAGTCCACAAATGCTGGATAGTAGAATAGCAGATTTTGTAAAAATAATTGCAAGAATTGTATTGATGTAGATTGTGAACATTGTCTTGATTTCTGCAACATAATAAAACTCAGGAAATATTTTTAGTACATTGTGGTCAAGAATGACGTTGTAAATCGTCTTCTTTTTCATAATTTTCATTAATGTAATTTTGTCCATTGTATTTTGATTGATAGGATGTATGAGTATTTATTAAAAAAACTTAGTACCTCAAAGATAATTATCTAACTATAAGCATCACCTTGTTATTGTTGGATTCAAATTTATTTATATATAATAGATGACACCCGATCTTACTAGCAGACAAATTCTAAGCTAGATGACGTAAGAATTTATGTGACAATTAAGGAAACAATCTGCTTGAAAAAATTTGTATATTGACTCTAAGTATATACTGCCAAAAACATGTATTACCTCATAATTGGCTGAGTCAAGATGACGTTGAATGACTTTGAAAATCGAAGTAGGTTCAGCCAAGTGTACATATGCGAGCTCATTGGCAAGTAGTGAGCCAATCAAGGAAACCTATGGCTAGTAATTAACCATGTTGCGGTTATCGAAAACCTATGCTGGAACCTCAACTCATCTTAGGAGAGGGAGGCAAGTGATTCGTCATTTTAGGTAAGTAGATCTATATATATATGATTGGACAATTATGGAAATTAAAGTTGAACATGTAGCCATATAGGTTGGCTGTTTCTTATGGCTGAAATTTTTTTAAATTATAATTATTCAGAATATGTTGTGGAGGATGATTGAGGGGTGCTCATCATCCTAAATTTTTAAATCTCTAAATATTATAAAATATTGTAAAACTTTAAAGATTAAAAAAATACTTAAAAGCTTAATTAAAGAATTTTAAAATTGAAATTTATACAAATCAAAATTTTCAAAAGCTCTCTAATTTCTTGGCTTGATAACACAATAGAATCAATCATATGTTCTCTTTTGATTGATTGATGCAGTTAATCTTAACTCTGCTTGGACTTCAACAACTTAGCTTAGAGTTTTACCAATAAAGATTGTCAAGATATAAATGTAAAATAAGGTACAAGTTATTATTATATTTTGTAAGTTAATCTTCTTTGTAGTTTTTTTTTTATTTAAAACTTTTATTTTCTTAAAAAGATATATTATTTGGATGAATTTAAAATAAAAGGGATGCAGTGGAAAGCTTAATAATTGCGATAGCCAGTAGCCAAAAATGGTAGGAAAAGGTTGCAGGCGAAGACAAGGCCGAGGCAAGGAAGATGCCACCTGGTGGGGTTCAACAAATTTTGGTTGTAAGGATATTTTTGAAAATCAAATTAATAAATAAATGGTGAATTTTCCTTACTATTTCTCTTAGTATTTGATTCATCGTTCCCTAACTACACAATATGTTTAATTATGTTAAGCGCATATTAGTTTTCTATAATATTTTTTTTTTGTGGGCTTTCCACCTATTTCTTCAATGGAGAATTTAAAAGAACTCATGCTCCCTAATATCCTTTATGGATAATGCTGAGAAATGATATAACATTTAATGCCAGCCTTTATCCTGTGAATATATGCTCCTTCAAGAACTGAAAACACACAAACTGATTCTTCTTCTTTAGCTTCTTCAAATCTATGTAGCACATAAACAGATTTTATCCAAGAGTTATCTAATTTACTCAATAACACAGCAATGCTAAGCTGGTAGCTTAAGAAAATAGTTTTTCTTAAACTAAATAGAAAAACTTGAACGAGAGTCATCGAGCCGCAGTTCGAGCCTGTTAACGAGCCCCGCATCTGCGTCGCCTTCCACATTGTGTTAGCTGGTTAGCATTTGCGTCAGTTCTACCTCACCGAAAAATCTCCGACTGAAACGCTCAAGTCGTTCCTCTTCACCGTCTTATGGCAGTCGAGCTCACCTCCCAAACAAGATGACGCAGACGGATGAAGATTTGTTGGAGAGTACTGTTTTGGTCGAAGATTAATTTGTAGGAGTGTTGTTCCTGTCGGCTGATGCAGATGGACGAAGACAGTCGAGCTCGATTCCCGCCATCCCAAAGAAGATGACGTAGTTATGCGAAAACTGAAGTTTTCCACCGTAGTCGTCTGCGTTCATCTGCCGCAATTTCACAGGCTGCTTTCAGTTTTTAGCCTTAGTCGTTTGAATACATCTTCCCAGTTCGAAGTTGCACAATCTGTTTTCATTTTCCGGCCGACAAAAGATTCGCTGTTTCAATTTTTAGGCCACAATTACGTGAGCTCGAAATCGTGTTCGAGCTCAACTCGCAAACTCGACTTGTCTAGCCTATTATTGAGTAGAGCCAAAGCCGGCTCGCGAGCCGGCTTGACTTGGTTTCACCCCTAAACATATGTTAACATAAAATATGCTAGCCAAGATAATCGACTACTAAAAGTTTAATACTTCCGTAACGATTTACAACAGTTATTTATAAACCGCGGCTAGATAATATAGGCAACGACTAAAATAATATTTCTAAAAAATAATATTTTCGGAAGCATTTCAATAACAACATTTAAAAAATCAATGTTAAAACTAAAAATAGTGTCGTTATAATATTCATGATCTCTCCCAATTCCGCCTCCTTGTCCCTCACGTGCCCTAGCTCTCGCTCCTCCAAGCGACCGCCTTGCTACGGGACTTTCGCACAACCAGCTGTACCACCCATCTCTCTTCTTCGTGGTTCTCTGTATTCGAAGAAATAATGTCGACGAAGCGCCCAGCAGATGCGGCCGAGGTGTCTCCAATAATGGATTTCAGAACTATGGATGAGCATGGTACTCTGTTCGTTTTCGTATGACAACGATAAACTTTTTGTAATGTATTGTGATTTCCCCTAGGAATCCGACAAGATATACTCCAACGAAGGATTCACCAACATTGTCACAGTTGCAGGACATGTATGTCGATGCAAGACAAGAACTACGATGCGAGATAAGAGCTGCGATGCAGGCCAACATCGACAGCTCTAAACTTTTGAAAATGATGTCAGCCACTCGTCGTAGTTGCAGGACAAGAACTGTGATGCGGTAGTCAAGGTATATCTATGTAGCAATAAACTCTCTGTTTTAGCATTTTAATGAAGGAATTTGGTTTGGCTACTTATTTTCTTTTTCTATTCATTTCATTAACAAATGCACATGGTAGGTTTTGGTTTGAAACCAAGCACAATAATAAAGTTGAGAATCTGAAAATAAGCAAATCTTTTATGATTCAACCTCTATTCTTTAATTTCCTTTTTCCCCTTAAATTTCACATAAGAAATTGATATTTTGAGGGATTATGATGTTTTACAAATTGTTATTTTTTTTTTCAAACTTCGATGAGAGATGTATCCTGACTTCAGAGAGGAAACCTTCACCGGTTGCTAGACTATTGTCGTCAGAGTTGCTTCTCAGAAATGGTTTAACTCCTCTCTTATCTCCTTTGCTCTTCTTCCTTGTAAACTGATCCCAGCTGCAATATTTTTCACCTCTTTCTTGTCCTTAAATGTAGTGGTGTGTTGTTGCGTTTGTGTTTGTGTTTTGTTTCCTTGAAAGTGAAATAGCTTTTTAATCTGTCAAATGGAAAGTTTGTGTTGTTTGATCCACTTTTTATGTTGTTATATATATATAATATCGAAGATAGATTATTTAAAAAAAAGTATATTATTTTATTGAAGCTTCATCAGATCAATCACCATATCAGTGAAAGTTTTATATGTTTGCATTATATATGTTTGTTATGAATAAAGATGAGTTTGAGTTATTTTCACTGAACAACTATGGATCTAGCAACTGCATGAACATAGAAAGTTCTCTAGAAACTTCCTTATTGCTTTGAAAATTTATTGCATGTACTGACAGTTATTGTTGTTTTTTCTTTTTCTTCAAAGATATGAAATGAAATTTATTCTTCTTGAGATAGATCAGATACTTCGTCCAAGTGGTTATGTGGATGCAAGGAGGTTTAAAATAATACCTAATTTATGTCATTTGTAAATTGCCTTTCTTCCTTTCACTTTTAAAACCTACATATTACATTGATATTTGTTGAGATTTGGTCTCCATCTTGGTGACATGAATTTGAATATGGGGCGATCAAAAAGATGCTGACAATGCGGAGGTAAAGAAATATAAAGTTTAACATCTTAACTTTGTATGAAGATTTAGCACATAATCAGATAAAAGAGAGGGTGTAGCTTTCATAAGAGAACCAGAGTTTTTACATGGAAACCCCAACAAAAAGGAAAAAATCATGGGGTATGCCCCAGTTTGAATGAATATACTAGTATTTGTAGTCGAGTACAAGTGAGGCCCTTCCTTGGGAGGAAGGCTTTGGTTTGATGTAGCAAATATTCATCATACAGAGTTGTTCATGATGGAAATTGGAAGAATCAGAATTGATGTGTTCGTTTGGCGGCAGGACCAAAGTCAACTTGTGACGGATGTCAGAAAGATAGTATTCAAGTGACGGTGGTCGGAAGGACCGTAGTCGACAGACGACGGAGGTCGGAAAGACCATTGTCAGGTGATGTATATCGGAAGAACCATAATCGGCATTCGATAGGTCAAAAAGACTGTTATGCAGGTGACGGAGATCGGAAGGACCGTAGTCGGCAGGCGACGGTGGTCAGGAAGACCGTTGTCTGACGACGGAGGTCGGAAAGACTGTAAGTTTGCTGAAATCGGAGTTCGGATGGTTTCAAATTTAATTACGGAAGTTTCCAACTTGATTTTGTCTCAAGATTCGTGCCCGATCATGATAAATTTTTGATGATATATCATCATTAATCTGTAGAGAATCCATATTCAACAAGTTGTCAAACTCACCAAACTTGATACATGCCTCAAATATAGCAGAAGATCATATAAAATCAAAAATCTCATACGTTTTGTAATAATGTTATTATTATATAAATGAGCAAAAAAAAGAAGAAGTTTTTGTTATATTGACAGATTTTATTATATAAGTTTAATTTTCTAGTTCGCAATCCTACATAGTTCATATAGTATATAAAAATATAGTATTGAGTTGTAATTATAATTTTCTTGTTTACAAGCAAGAACATTCGTCATGCAGCATAAAATTGTTGTACTTGATAATAAAATCATGGTAAATGAATATGGACCATAAAGTAACCCTGATAGATATTGTTTCTGATAGTTTGGAGCTATGACATTTTCTCCGTTAGAAATCTTCTCTTCATAAAACTTGGAGTTTGGAAATTTACTTATAAGTTACGGATGGGTGCATGGCCTACATTCGTTGAGCTGTGAAGTAGCCTAAAAGAATTATAGGCTGTGTAGAAAATAAGTATTGCTTTCTTGAGGTAAAATTTTCCACAAAGACCTGATCGTAGGCTTTAGGAAGATTAAGCTTTCGTTTGGGATAACTTTTTTACTGCTTCTTAAAGTAGCTTTTTAATAAAAATTAAAATATTTTAACTAAAAATTGCTTTAAGAAGCAATAAAAAATTCGTCCCAAACAAAGCCTAAACTTCTAGAAAGGTGCCTGACTTGGTTGGATCAACACATTGTAGCTTCTCGTTGCCTTCATCAACTTTAGATTTAAACTATTTTTTAAGATCTACATTAGAAGTTCATGCTGATATCAAAAAATTCTTGAATACTTTCATCAATTCTATAGCTATATTCATGCATTTGAAAATTGTATAAGGTATGGATTTCCAGCGAAGCTCTTTGCATAGAACCTTAACACGCTCTTCCTATTACTTAGAACGACAATTTTTTTTTTTTTTTTTTTGGGAAACCCACCAACGGGCCTACGCGTTAATATAAGGGAAAATTACAGAGTCCTTAAAGGGATTTCAAGCTCACTACCGCTCAAAGAGCTACAGTCAAAATCAAAAAGAAAACCTAAGAGCCCGAATTCCCTACTAAGAAAAATTACATATAAATCTAGTAACATTCTAAGTTCCCAAAAAAACACAGGAAGGGAACCAAAAAAATAGCCTAATCTCGCAATCAGCACACGTACCCTGCACAAAACGAGCGCACAGCTCCAAAAACCTGCAACACAGGCAAACAAAGGTACTCGAGAAGAGAATAAGCTAACAAAAAGGAAGGAAAAGAAAAACAGAAATTTAAAAATAATTAAAGGAGAAACTCCCAGAGAACCCAGGCAACCAGCCTCAGCCACCACAACCAAGAGGAAAGCACAAAGGCTCAAAACAAACCTCCTCAGAAAGACAGCCATCAACAACCAGAACAGAAAAACCCCCACCCTAAGCAGCCAAAAAAAAACGCTAAACCCGATCTCCAGCAACCATAGAAAACAGCCACAGCAACGAGCAAGAAAAAAGAACACCAGAGAACCAACGAAACACACACAGCACAACCAGACCAGAAACCAACCTCCAGAACCCCACCACCAACGGACCCAGGAACAAACAACAACCACCAAGAGGAAGAGACAACAACCACCACCAACAGCAGCAAAGAACCCCACAAAAAAACCTAAGACAGAGGCTAAACAACTAACCCCCCAAAACATAAGGAACCTTACGCTTATCCAAGAAAAACAGGCCCTGAATATTCACAGGTAAAATATCAAAATTGAGATCAACAATAGCATTAAAACTGCTACCAAAGAACGATAACGCTCTGGCAACAGAGTTAACCTCCACATTGATAACGTTAAAAGAGCAATTCAAGACCTCCCTCAAACCCATAATATGTCTACGCAGGTAAAAACTCGAATGCCCACAGCTGGTACCATCTTGAACCAAGAACATGGTAGGGTCAACAAAAAAATTGCTTTCCACCATCACATTATACAAATCCAAATTAATACAAACAGAAAGCCCATGATGGACAGCAACCAAGAACCCACTCAGCTCATCAAGAGCCTTAGAATCCCCAGCAAAACCAGCAATATAATTCCCAAACGAATCCCTGATTAAGCCACCAATACACCACTTGTCACAGTTTAAACCCAAATGGATATTAATCTTAAAACAGAGGGGATTATGAATAGCCCAGTTAGACCACCTGGAGCCGAAGAATGCAAAGAACCCAAATTATAAATACCAAACACTTCAGCAGTAGAGTAGACATTAGAAAAATTCTTATAAGTAATAAGATTAGCTGAAAAAAGAGCAAAGACTTTCTCCTTAATACGATTAATAGTAGCAAGATGATTCATACGAATGTTATTAAAATGGGAATCATTTCTAGCCAGCCAAATGAACCAAAAAATAAGCATGGGAATAACATTACGGATATGGCCCTTCCTATTCACCATCCAAACCTCATAAATAAAATGCATGGACCGGTTCTGACCCCCACTATTAATCTGAAAAATGTCTTCAAAGTAATACCACACTTTACTAGCAATAGGAGAAGAAATGAAAACGTGATGCATAGTTTCAGTGTTAGAGCAGCATTGACATTTAGAAGTAATATACATACCTCGTTTTCTAAGAATGTCATCAGTAGGGACAAACTTCTTGAGCATCCTCCAATTAAAAACAGAAATAGTGTAGGGAATACTCATATGCCACATTCTTTTAGAAGGTTTAGAAATCTCTTTGCTTTTCCTAAACACATGCCAAGCTTCTTTAGAAGAAAAGTTACCATCTTTAGTGAAATTACAAAGTAAAACATCCTTAGCATTGCGGTTAATAGGAATTTGAGCAATCAAAGTACAAATAAAACCAGGAATAACATTAGCTAACTTATCCAAATCCCAACCACTATCCGAATAGAAGAAGTTAACTTTATCCAGGCTCAAAGAGTTAGAATTAATAAGCGCATCAATAGACATGCCATTAATCCAACGGTCTTGCCAGAAAAAAAGGTTACCCTCACCAAGACCCCAAACAAGACAATGCTCAATATACCACTTAGCTTGTATCATACGCTGCCAAACTTTGGAATTACCTTTAGAATAGGAGCACATGGAAGGGTGAAGCACCCCACAATACTTAGATCTCATGAAATTCGCCCATAAAGAGTTATTGATCCTGAAATTATACCAAAGTTTCAAAGAAAAAATAGTAGCCATATCCAACAAGGGCTTACTATGATGCCCCAGGTGTGAATAGTGAAAGGATTCGTCTGACATTCTGATCGAACTCCATTCCAGTTGCCTTGCTCGGACCTGAAAATTTTAACCACATATAATGAGCTTACTAGCCCAGCAGGTCACCAAAGCCTACAACTGAAATCAAAGCACGGTGATGCTATCAATATGCAGGTCAATCAAGTCAAGTCAATCAATGGTCAATGAGTCTATGCAATACGGAAATCCATCGTCAATGAAATCAATAGTCGATGCAGCGGAAATCAAATCAGTAGTCAATGCAGTACGGAAATCAATAATCAATAATCACAACGGTAAAAATATTCCCCAGCAATCAAATCAGTAAGTGACTGGAAGCCAATATCTATCCATCGTAGCAGTGTCTATCAATCAATACAATCAGTTCCATCAATCGTGTCGTCTAGTCAATCCGATTATTCAATACGATTTACTCGATGTCAATCTACAATATTCAATGACACTACGGCAGTCTCAATCAATAGAGCACTTTCCAGTCAATTATATCTATCGGCTCAAATCCCAATAAACAATCAAATCAATACGGCGAAAGATCAATTGAAATCAAATCAATACAATCAGTTCCATAAAGAAATCTATCGTACGATAAATCAAATCCATACGGCAATAATCCATTCAATCAATCAATCGATAATCGGCACGATGAATCAATGTATCAGTATATCAATAACCTATCAGGATCTGTCGTATCAATAGTATCCATATGTCAATATCATATCTATCAATGTCGATATCGGTATCTATCAATCGATACAATCTATATCAATATCAGTGTCAATATCTATGAATCAATACGCAGAATTCATATCAATATCGGTGCCAGTATCTATGAATCAATCAAGTCGAGAAAATCAATCGGAAAAGTAATACGATAAATCCAATCGGAAAAGCAATACGATAAATCAATAAAATCAATAAATCCGTCAAATCATCAATCAATCAAATCTAGTCTATACTATCAAGTCGATCAAATCAATCGGAAATCAATAAATTAATGCAGATCGGGAAATCTATGCGATGCAATATCATATACATGCAATTTCATACCATGGTCTTACTCGACAAGCACAAACACTAATCATTATCAATAGTGCTGTTGTAGAAATCAACCAGATTAACTGGCTATTATCAATAGTGCTGTTGTAGAAATCAACCAGATTAACTGGCTATTATCAATAGTGCTGTTGTAGAAATCCATATTGCTGTTGTAGATATCCATACGTTGGTTTCTATAACCAACGTTCAACTAGGTTTCCACTTGTCTTTCAGAATCAATCAAGTCAATCAATAGTCAATGTAATAATCGATGCAATAAGCAATATTAAAGAAATCTAGAACGATCATATCAATGGTCATGCACATATCAATTCAATCTATCAATTCCGGGAAAATCAGTAATCGTACGAAAATCGGGCAGAGTAACGGCAGTCGGTCAAATTTACACAAAAATCCTGCAAAAAGGCACAAATTCCAAATCTCTCCAAATTACAGAAGAATATCTATGACATCAATACAAGACTATTATTCTATAGAAACCAAATCAAATCATGTCCTGATATTTTTCTATTCGATTAAAATCGCGTAGAATCAATTCCGACCGGTAAAATCGTCGCAGAATATAGTCAAATCGTGTACAATAATCATATCTATAACATACCAAAAGTTGTGTGATGAAAGTTGTGTCAAATCAAAATCACGTCGAAAAGTCGACTACGAAAACACAAAACGGATCACAACTCGGTCAAAACTCAATATCTTTGAAAACAAAAATAGGGTTCGGAGTTCTTACCACGAGATCTACACTTTTCCCAACAGCGACGTCGGACGAAAAGCGCTCCGCGGCCTCCAAAACCAAGCTTTTCCTCTTTTCTCTTTCTCTTTCTCTCTCCTCAAAATATCTGATTTTATAAAAAAATGATTTTCTCTCTCCTCAAAACGAGCTGATTTTCATATATCATAAAGCAGATCGGCCCGGCCGATCGCCAAATCGTCCCGGGACGATCAGACAAAAAAAAATCGTCCTGGACGGTTCCCAGGACTATTCTCAGGCCGATATTTTCTACAGTGCAGATCGGCCTGGACGATTCCACTATCGTCCCGGACGATTCTGAGAGGAAAATCCAAATCAGAGAGGAACAGTAAGGGAACGAGGTCTCACACTTACAACCAAGATCACCTTCCTGAGTAGTGCCACAACACTTAGACCAGGACAACCAATGTATTTTAGAGTTATTAGAAGAACCCCTCCAAAAAAATCTATTAAAAATCCTCTCAAGCCTCCAGCAGATTTGCTTAGTAGGAAACAGGGCTTGAAAAGAATAAACGGGGATAGAAACAAGCACACTTTTGATAAGAACAAGTCTACCACCATAACTCAAGAAATTCGAATCCCAAGAAACCAACTTTTTCTGAACCTTGGCAATAAGGTCATCAAAAAGAAAAGATCTCTTTCTACCTTTAAATAACGGAATACCTAAGTAAGTTAAAGGCAAAGAAACCTGAGAAAAACCAGTCAAATTCTTAATCTCCAGAACCCTCCTATGATGAACCCTTTTAGAAATAACAAAACCACTCTTCCCTTTATTAAAAATGAGACCACTAACAGCTTCAAAATTGTTAAATAAATCCAAAATTTTAGAAATACCATTCTTAGCAGCATTCATAAACACAATAAAATTATCAGCAAAACATAAATGAGAAATATTAATACCCCCAAGGGTTCTAAAATAGAGTCTAGGAAACTTACAAAACAAATCAGCAATCCCTCTGGATAAGAACTCCACCGCAAGAATAAAGATGGCGGGAGAGATAGGATCACCTTGCCTCAAACCATGAGAGGAATTGAAGAAATCATGCTTGTTACCATTCAGGATGACAGAGAAAAAAGGACTTTCTATACACAGAGTAATAAGAGCAATGAACTTATCATCAAAACCAAAAAGGTTAAGCATTCTGTAAATAAATTTCCAACTAATATTATCATAAGCCTTAGCATTGTCTAATTTCAGAATCATGTTACCCCCTCTGGAGTTAATATCCAGATCCTGACAGAATTCTTGCGCAAGAAGAATATTATCAACTATAGCACGACCTTTAACAAAACCCATTTGGTTAGGGGAAATAAGCTTGGGCAAAAGTAAAGACAGACGATTCACCAAAATTTTAGAAAGAAGTTTATAAAAAACAGTGCACAAGCTAATAGGCCTGAAATCACTCCAAGAATTAACCACATTAGTTTTAGGAATCAAAACGATAGAAGTAGAAGAAAAACATTTAGGAATAGGGTTACCATTAAAGAAATCAACAACAGCATTGTAAACATCCTCTTTAATTAAGTCCCAAGTCTTCTGAAAGAACTTAACAGTGAAACCATCAGGCCCAGCCACAGAATCAGCTTTCATTTCAAAAAGCGTGTTCTTAACCTCCTCCAGAAGAGGACAAACCGAGAGAGCAGCATTATCCTCCTGAGTAACCAACTTAGGGATAAAAGAATGATCATGAATATCAATAGGACAAAAGGATTTATTAAGATGATTCTTAAAAAAATTAACAGCAAGATTAGCAATCTCATCATCATTAACAGCAAAAGAGCCATCCTCACGATCAATTTTATGGATACCATTAATAGCTCGTTTTTTAGAAACTAAAGCATGAAAATACCTAGTGTTGTTATCCCCTTCCGACAAATGTTTCATAGCAGCCTTTTGTTTCCAAAAAATCTCTTCCTGACATTGCAGTTTACTAAGAGCCATCTTAGCCATTGAGATCAGAGCAATTGGCAGGTGAGGGATTAGCTTGGCAAGAATCCTCCAAACCATTGATTTTCTCTTCCATTTCCTTAATATTGGCAAAAACATTTTTAAAAATATGCCGGTTCCACCAATTAAGGACCATCTTTAACCTTTTGAGTTTAGCCCAAAGCCTAGTCATACCAGTAATAGCATTATCCGGATAAATAGGCGCCAACCAATTATTACTAACAACATCAAGAAAGGAATCATGAGTAAGCCACATATTCTGGAATCTAAAACTAGAGTGCATACCCACCTTATTACAATTAACATTAATCAGTAAAGGAGAATGATCAGAAAGGGTACGACTCAAATGAGTAACCTTAGTATTATTAAAAACATTAATCCAAGCAGAATTAAAAAGAACTCTGTCAAGCCTTTGCCAAAGATGCCCCCTATTCCAGGTAAATCTATTCCCAGAAAAACCAATATCAATAAGGTTACAATTCATAATCATATCATTAAAGTCTTCCATAGAATGGAAAATGGGATGAGCACCACCAACACGCTCATCAGGGGAAGTGATGGCATTAAAATCCCCACCCACCAACCAAGGTAAAGAACAAATATTATGAAAATTCTCAATTTGCTCCCACAAAGATTTCCTACCATTACGAGAAGAAGCAGCATAAACAAAGGAAGCAACACACTGAAAGTTAAAGCCTTCAATATTACAATGTAAAACTTGAGCATAATTACCAATCACATCCATTCTCACAAAATCTTTTCAAAACACCCAAATTTTGTTAGACACATTAGCAAAAACATGCTTAAAACCCAAGAAATTAGCAGTAGCTTGAAGTTTATCCATAGAAATAAGAGGTTCCAAGAGAACAAGAACAGAAATATTATTAATACGACATAAATTCTTAATCCGAAGTTTAGAGGAAGGGCAACCGATCCCCCTCACATTCCAAATAATAGAATTAAACATAAAAATAAATTAATGAGCAGTATGTGATCTAGTATTCCTAGGAGAATGCAGAATAACATTCCTAGGCTTACCTCTCTTACCACGGCTTTTAGAGAAACTAAGATCATTATCCAATCGAGCATAACATTTAGCAGTTATTTCAATCTCTGTATCAGTAAAAGCATCAGAATTAAAATGGTCAGAGAGAGGATAATTATTGTTCATCTCACCATCCAAGGGGTAGAAGCCGAGCTTTCAGCTTCCAAAAATAGGACACCATCCTCCTTAGTAGAGGTATTGACCTGCTTTTTATCAAAAACAGTATTACGATGACCAACAGCATTAGTACTAAGAGAGTTATTGGAATTAACTAAAGGACTAGCTTTAGTAACAAGGGCAGGATCATTAACATCATGAGCACTATTAACAGTTTTAAGAATCTCCAAAGAGTTTGAAGAAGCAACAACCCCTTCATTTAAAATAACAACCAACTCATCCGAGCTTTTCACAATTTCAGCATTATCCCACTTACGCTGGTCTAGGATATCAAGTGCACCAACCTCAGAATTTGAGAGTTAAAGAAATGTAAACGCAGATTAGGGAAAGCTAACCAAACCGGAGCAATCGGAGATTCTTCCCTAACATCAAAGTCCGGAGACCATTTCAGAAGCCTCATCTGACAGCCCTGGATATAGTATGAGCGACGAGAAAAAATACGGCTATAATCCAAATCATTAGAAAGTTGGATCGAGACATGTTTCGAATCAAGCAAACCAACCAAAAAGGATCCAGAAAGTTTTAAACCAGAAAGATGATACATGTCATTTATAATACCAACAACAATTAAAAAGAAAATCTCACAATACTTTTATAAAAAGCTACATTAGCCCCAAACAAACTTTTATTCCTTTATACAAAAATGAAAGGTTTATCGGAAAATGAAATAGGAAAGCAACTGGACTACAACGACTTCTTTAGTTTTACTTATAATTATAAATTGCATGCCCATTAATAACACCCCTGCAGTAGCATTATCCATTTGAAGGGGTTTGCCAAATACAGATCATAGCCCGTGAAGGATTTTAGGAAAAAATAAATGAGGCCTTAAGTTAGGGAAATAAACTCAAATAGGCACAATAGGGGATTCCTCACTAATATCGAACATAGGAGACCATTTTATAAATTTCATAATATAATTATACACTTAGTAAAATATTTGACCGAATACCATACTATAGTCTAAATCATTAGAAAGTTTGATAAGCACATGTCAAGGATCTAGCAAGGTAACAATAAAATCACTAGATAATTTCAGCTTAAAGGAAAAATCACAAATGAGATCTAATTTAGGACGCTTGGTGGTGAACTTACCAACCAACGAAACAAAATCCACAAGGCCTTCAAACCATAAATGATAGTTGCCTTAAGAATGGGAAAGAAAGTAGAAGCAATAGATCCATATAAGGCATCCGTAAAAGAGCGAGTTTTTGAATTTCTAGCGAGAAAATCACGATCAATGAGTTTGTTCGCCATGGAAACCAAGATAAAAGTCACAAAAATGAAAAAAAAAAAAGAGAGAAAGGACACTTCTCTGAAGGCGCACAACAGATGTCGAAGGAGAGCAAGTTGAGAGGAAATTGAGTCAAGTTGACGAAGAATGCGTCTAAAAAAATGAAACCAGCACGACGACTCGAACAAATGCAGAGATTGAGAGGAGCGATCAAATTGGGAAATGGGGTAGGCAACAAGGGTGAAAACCTAGCATGCAAGGGACATTTTGGAAATGAATGTTAACTGATCAACTAGATATTAGACCTAATAGATGGCCGCCACTTCCATGATCACTAAGGGATGAAGTTGAAGAATTAGTTAGGTGCATATTAGTTTATTCTTTACTTTTTGAATTATTTCTTGATCTAGTATTGCATAAGAAATAAGACCCATCGGTGAAATTATGAAACTAAATGGATATGCACCTCTAGTAGATCAACTTGAAAGTTCAAAACTTAAGCGCATGTTAGTTGAAAGGGGGAGTAATATATTATGAATCCACGATGCAGGTGCAAACGAATCAAACCGAGCTCGATTCACTTAGCTTTAGATTGATCTTGATTAATTAATTGACTTAAAGCTCGAGCACAAGTTAATTTTACAAGTTCAAGCTAGCTCGTTCATAACAAAAGAGAGAATAATAATGATTCAAGCAATTCTTATGATAAAATTATAAAAAGAATGATAAATTAGAAGATGAATAATAAAGAATCACTTGATATAAGAAAGTGATATATAATTTTTAATATAGTTGAACTCCTAAATTCTAATATGTTTTAAGAGTATTTTCTAGTGATACTTTTTAAATGAGTCAAATCGCAGGCTAAGGAGTCTAGTCAAAGCTAATTCAAGCTTAGCACATTAGCTATTTGTCTAGTTGAGCCCAAGCTAGCTAACATGTAAGCTTGACTCACTTACACCCCTAATCTACAAATAATATCATAAATATGATGTTAAGATGATGTTTAGTAGTTAAATATGATTAATTAATATAGTAATTAGTTTAAGGTAAGCATTGTATTACATAAATAGCCATTGTGGAAATGATGAGAGCATGAGATGAATAAATGAACTCTTTTCTTATATCTAATTTATGTCCTTTTTTTTTAGTTAAAATCCACGATGGGGCCTACGTGTTAATATAAAAAAGGATTACAAAGTCCTTAAAAGGAACCTCCAGCTCACGAATGCTCATAGGAGCTATAAAATAAAGCAAAATAAAACCTAAGAGCAGTTGGTTCCTTATACTAATAGTTACAAAAATACCTAAGAACATACTAGGGCTACAAGGAGACAGCATCCAAAAAAGGAAGAGCATAGGATCAACATTCAGCACGAACTTCCTGCAAAAAATGTGGACCGAGCCATAGATAGCAAAATTGGCTTGTGTGTCCGACGACCCAGCATAAATAAAGTTCCATCAAACATACCTACATAAGAAAAACCTACAATACAAAAGAGTAAGATTGCAATTAAAATAAAACCAATAAATACCATTTGATAAAGCCATAGATCTGCTTTTACAGAACCTGTTGAACCAATCAAAACCAAGAACCAAGCAACTATCAGAACCCTTATGATCAACGATAGTCTAGACATTCAACAAAAAGAACAACTTTTTCTCTAAATTATAGCCTAATAAAATCCCCAACAGGTCATGGTGGTTAATAGGAAAATACACTAGAAAGAGAAAGTAGCTCAGCATAGTACACTCAAGCCCAAACATCATCTCGATCAAAAACTGAGAATGAAAACCCCACCCAACAGTAAAATTAACCTTCCAGTTATGACCACAAAGGCACCACCACCTAATCTCATAAAAAGCTAACACCGGTGCATCAAAAAACTCGACGTTATCAATCCCACCAGTTTTAAGCCTCCAACATAAATTAACATAGCCCACCATCTTAGTCAAAAATTGAGAATGAAAGCCCCAACCAAAAGCAAAATTATACTTCCAATTATGACCACAAAGGAATCACCATCTAATATCATAATAAGCTAACACAGGTGCAACGAAAAAATCCAGGTTATCAATCCCACGAGTGTTAAACCTCCAACATAAATTAACATAGGCCATATTCAACGAAATCCAGTAAAAACAACAATAAAACAACCACTTCCACATGATCCACCTCTAGAAATTAAAAGAAATCCAGCAAAAACAGTAATAAACCAACCACTTCCACAAGATCCACCACCAAAAATTTAAAGAGAAAATAGCAAATAAGGCAAAACCAGAAGGATGCAAATCAGGCTTAAAAATGAACATATCAAACATTACGTATATACGGCAAGCCAGTTTTATCCAAATTAATCATAACTTTCAACATCGGGTGTAATCTCCTGATATCAAACTCCTCATAACTATCAAGATGACAACCCTTATTTGCTATCCAATCCGCACACACATTAGCTTCACGATAAATGCGAGAAATATAATAATTAACAAAGGAATTAGGGAATTCTTAATTTTTCTAATAAGATAAAAGTTTTGAGGATTTCTAGGCACCACATTGGTAAGAATTTGGACAAGAAGCATTGCATCCACCTCAATCCACACAAAATTTATTCTGAGCTTAATACAGATATAAAGGCCATAAGACAAGGCCATAAGCTCAGCCGTAATGACATTGGATAACTGCAAAGGGGTAGGATAAGCATCAATAACACAACCCAAGTGATCACGAATTATTCCACCAGCACCTGCATAAGTAGGCCCCACAGATCCATCAAAGTTGAGCTTGACATAAGGTGGTTTGGGTTTAATCCATTTAACAACCTTATCAACTGAATTCAGAGCCCCAAAACCCGTGGGAATACCAAAAGCAGTGGCCATATCCAGACAATTATGAAAATTCTTAACATAAATAATATTGTAGGAATAAAATTGCAATATTTTATGTCTCACATTCGAAATAATTTGAGAAGAATCAATTTTGATATCATTGTGCTTAGCCTCATTTCCAGCTTTCCAAATGTACCGAAAAATAAGAATAAGAATCAAATTAAAAATATGACCTTTAGAAGCATGCACCCAATTCTCTAAAATAGAAAACACATTATTTTGATTGGTAACAAAACTTTTTTTGGCAAGAATATTGAAATAACTCCACACTTTATGAGCAATATTATCATTCTCAAACAGGTGATCAATATTCTCCACATTAGAACAACACAAACATTTGGAAGGAAGGTTAAAACCTTTGTTTCGAAGCAAAACATCGACCAGAAGATAACCTTTAAGACATTTCCAAACAAAAATAGAGTAAGAAATCGGAAAGTTCTTTTGCCATATAGCAGAAAAAATAAGCGATTTTTCAAATTTGATTCTCAAAGTTTCCCAAACATTATTCAACTGAAATTTACCAGATGAAGAAAGAGTGAATAAAATTTTATCTTTACAATGGCCTTGTAAGGGAATATTCAAAATAATCTCCACTAAAGCCAAAGGAACCACTTTCCTAAGTTTAGTGATGTTCCAACTATCAATAGTAAAAAAAATTAGAAACCTTAACATTATCAATCGAGTGCGTATTTAAGAAAGTATCTATAGAAAAAGGCCCCATCCAGTTGTCTTGCTATAAAAAAAACATCACCTTTACCCAACCCCCAATAAATAAATTGTTCAGCTTCCCATTTAATGGTACACAATCTTTTTCATATTATAGAATCAAAATTTTTATAAAAATATAAAGTCGGATGCATTATTGCAATACTTAACATTCATATAGCGGGCCCATAAACTGATATTAGATCTAAAAGAAAACCACTGTTTATGAGGAAAACCTTGAGAAGTATCAAACAAATTTTTGCATCCTAAACCCCTTCATTCAACACCCAACAATTCTTACTCCAAGAAGACCAATGTATACCATTGCTATTATACTTAGAACCCCAAAAAAACTTATTTATCATCCTCTCTAATCTAGTGCAAGTAGAAGCCCTAGGTTGTGAAGTATGAAACATATAAATAGGAATAGAATTTAAAACCGACTTGATCAGAACCAGTCTACCACCATAAGACAAAAATTTAGAAGACCAATGGGAAAGCTTTTTCTGAAATTTAGTAAAAATATCTTCAAACAGAAGTTTCTTCTTTTTACCTTTATAAATAGGAGTGCACAAATACTTTATAGGTAATTTCTTAGATTGGAAACCACACACTCTTTGAATAGCATTAACTCTGCTCTGATTTATCGAACTGCCAAAAATAAAAGTACTATTGTTTTTGTTAATAGCTAAGCCACTCATATCATAAAAATTGACAAGAAATTTGATTAAAACCTTTATGTTATTAATGTGGAGCATGATCGAAAAGCGTTCTACTTAAATGCTTAACATTAGACATAGCAAAATCAGTAAGCCACTTATTATTAAAAAGAATCCTATCGAGTCTTTGCCACAAATTAGCTCTATTCCAAGTGAAAGGGCTCCCATAAAAACCAATATCATTCAAATTGCTATTGTTAATCATAGTGTTAAAATCTTTCGTAGCTTTATTATTGGGAGGATTACCCCCAACTCTTTGAGAAGCATTAGAAATAATATAGAAATCACCTCCCACACAGCAAGGCCCATTAATATTAGGGCAAAATTAAGTAATTAATCCCAAAGCGTTATACGATTCAATATAGTACACGAAGCATACACAAAAGAGGCATGACAGCTAACATTAAACAAGGTTATATGACTATGAACAACTTGAGGCAAATCAGCGATAATTTTTAAAGACATGGCATTGTTCCACATAATCCAAATTTTATTAGAGCAATTTGCATAGTACTTAGAAAAACCCAAAGCAGTAGCAATAGAAGCAATTTTATTGTTAGCAAGGAAAGGTTCAAATAAAACTAAAAAATGAATATTATGAATTCTACAAAGATTTCTGACTCTAACTTTAGAGTCATTACCTCCAATTAGGGCTGTCAAAAATGGGGCACGGGTCGGGTTTGTGTCTAACCCAAAATTGACACGATATTGTTCAACCTGACCGTTTTTTGCAAACGGGTCAATTTTCGAACCTGAACCCGACCCGCTTCGGGTCCGGGTCAACCCGAACCCGACCCATTTTGGGTATATTTTATTAATTTTTTTTAAATCTAAATCAAAGTAAGGTAAGATTTACTTCAATTAATTTAAAATAAATTAAGATTAATTTAATTTGGGTAACAATATTTATAATTATTTGAAATATCATTTACTTATTTCATAAAAATCCTTTAAAATCCTCCTAAATTAATTAAAAATAGGTCAAATCGGATTGATTTTGGGTTTTCGGGTCAACCCGAACCCGACCCAATTTTACAAACCGGTCAAAATTCCTAACCCGAGCCCGACCCGGTTCGGGTTGACACGAACTCGAAATTTTTGGGTCGGGTCAAATATTGACACCTCTACCTCCAATACCCCTCATATTCCAAATGAGAGCCTTAATCATTGCAATCTTTTGAGGAAGTTTGAGCTCTCGTGTCATGTAAAATATTTTTAGCATGCTTAACTTTCTTTTTAACAGTTTTAGTGAAACCGTCCTCATCAGAAATTTTATGAAAGTTTTTATCATGGTTGGAAGAGGAGGTAGTTTCCTGATTCACATTTATAGGATCAGAAGAACATGGAGGAATAAATTCACCTTCTTCACAATCCTCTTAGATTCAAACATGTTTCCCACAAACTCAGTATCATTCAAACCTTTTCCATTGGAGTTAGAGATCAAACATGGTCCATTAAAATTAGGATTATCAATATCATTGAGCATAGATTCAATAGAGATAAAGAGATTAGGGTCTTTTTCAGTATTAATGTTAATAGCATTCACATCCTCCTTATCATTTAAAAATTCCATCTTATTTTCCTGAATATCTGCATTGGGGCTTACAACATTATCCAACTTCCACTACAGGAAAAACGCTGAAAACCGGCAGTTTTTTCCGTTATGAACATAATTCTCATTACCAGGAGGTGGTTCCACCTGATCAAAATGGAGCAATTCGTTATTATCCACGATATGAACATAATTTTTTTTTCGGTGGATCCAGGCTTCCCATTAATCGTAGCAGTTGAATTTTTTAACTCCAGGTGCAGCTTAAAATATTCAGGTTGAGCATGTCCATGAGTTTTACAGTGAGAACAGAAATCAGGAACTTTTTCAAACTCAACTTTTTGAAAATAACCAAAGGCTTTGGATCCAACCCAAACTTCATTGGCATGTTTTTTGGAAATCTCAACCTCAACTAGAACTAGCCATAAATGGCCGAGTACTAGAAGCACTTGCTTGATCAGTCTGGAGAGGTCTCCCAAAAATCGAATCCAAAGCATGTAGGACTTTTGGGTTAAAAAAATGAAGGCGCAAGTTCAGAAATGAAATCCAGATCAGAACAATAGTGGATTCTTCCTTAATATTGAAAAAGGGGTCCATTTCAAAATTCGCATTTGACAGTTATAGATGAAATAAGAACGCCTAGCAAAAACTCTATTATAGTCAAGATCGTAAGATAGCTGTATAGCAACATGCCGTGATCAGTCGAACAAACCAACCGAAAAAAAACTCGTAATTTTCAAAGTAGCGAAAAATTGGCGTATATAATCAAGGTTAGGTCTACGTAATCCAAATTTACCAACCAAAGTAAATTGAAAAGGGGAAGCCAATTTCAGGACTTCATCATCAGATAACAAAATTGTTGGAACCCCATTGAAAACCGTTTGAGTTAAGGTAGGAAGAGCATCACCTACAGAGGAACTATCTGATATAATCTCTTTGAAAGATCGCGATCATAAAGGAGATCCATCACCATCCAAAGTAAAAAAAAAACCTTTATTCTTATTCAGCGCAGGCTCAGTAGCGTTCCCCCACGGGGTAGAGGAAGAGGCTCCTGCCATAAAAAACTCTCCCGAAAGGGGCAAGATCTCAAAGAGAGAACCCCAAAACCCTCAGATATCAAGACGAAACAACAAAAGACGAGATGAGAATAAAATAAAACCAATCACATATGTATTATTAATTCCTTTTTCACCTATTTTCAAATCATTATTTATGCTTTTCTCACTAAGTGTTTATTTTAAAAACTTAATTAAAGAATTTTAAACTTTAAAATTATCAAAATAAAAAATCTTAAAATCTTTGTATAAGTTTTTGTATATGTAATAAAAGAGAATCAATCATGTGTCCTCTTTTTCATAAGAAGGATCAATTAATCTTAACTCTGTTTTTTACTACAACAACTTAGCTTAATGTTTTAAGAAAAAAGGATTATCGGGTAAAATTGTGAAATAAGATAGAAGTTAGTTTTCTCTTAAAATAAATATTATGAAGACAAATTAAATTGACATATAACAATATCTATATTATTAGATTATTTACCAGTTAACTACACATAGGGCTGCAAGCGAACCAAACGTTCGACGAGCTACTTATTGTTCGGTTCGATTAAAGCTCGTTTGTGATCATTTAATTAACTAAACAAACAAACTTGAACAATATTTTAAATACTCGATTCTTAAATAAACAAACTTGAACACTAATGCGTTTGGCTCATTTATGTTCGCGAACAACATCATTTGAAGTTCGTGAACAAGCTCGACATTAAGCTCGATAAGAAGCTCGATAAAAGCTTGATTCGTGTTCAATTTTGAACTCGTGAATAAGCTTGATAAAAATAATTAATATTTGACTAAAGAATTAATATATATAAATAATCATTGCCTTTGTTACATAGACTATTGCTTTTATTATAAATGTGTTTGTTCATAGATATGTTCATGAACATGTTTGTTTGATAGTTAAAAAAAATTCATTAAATATGTTCGCGAACAAGCTCGATAAGCACTAAACAAACAAACATGAATTGAACATGAACCGAACATGAACACTCATTAATTTAAATGAACCAAACATGAACACAAACAATAAAGCTCGAACAAACATGAATCAAACTTAAACAAGCTGATATTAAATGAACACAAACAAGAACACTCACATACTCGGCTCGGCTCGGTTCGTTTGTAGCCCTAACTACACAAAGATGTTGAGCCAAAAGAGCCATTTATCTAGCGAGTGGATGTTAAACATTTGAAGGCTAAGTGCATATCAATTGACTAGATTATCATCATTCAAATATCAATCTATGAAATTATACGTTGGCATATCTAACAATGGTAACAATAATCATATTGACATTGTTTGTTACTTGTGTTAGATCATGTGCTTCATTGTACTTACTTAAATTGGAGCTCCAACATTCTACAACTTGTCTTATAATAGATTTTAGGAGGAACAACATACAATTAATTTTAACTAATAACTCATGCAAGACTTACTCTTATGTAATTTCACTGCTTGATCGAAATAATTTTACGGGTATCTATGACTCTTCCTATATATATATAACTATATATATATAGTTTTTAACTTCTTAATTTTCTAACTTAAAATGTATTTAGGATTAAATTCTTTAATTTCTTTATTATTTCAATAAAATTTAATAAAATTATAACTTCTTGTTCAAATTTAAATTTACTAATAATTTTAATTTTTTATATAAAATTTTGATTAATAAACTTAAATTCATTAAATTATCATAATTATAAAATATAATTAAAACTAATAAATTTAATATAAATCTAAATTTTAAACTTAAAAATGTTTTTTTTTTATTTTCTTCCGAAGCACAAATTATATAAAATTAATTTTTTTAAAATATATATTTTTATCAGTAGGTCCAGCCATGGACAACTTGCCTCCTTCTTATCTTTTTTATTTACATAAAATATTCTTTCGTAATTAAAAAATTTAACTCAATTTTTGAACCGTAGTTGATTAAGGTGTATGTGAGGGTAATTTTCTTTTATTAAGCCATTTAATTTCAGGCAAAAAAAAATAAGATATAAAAATTTTATAGAAGACTTAGCATTTTAAATGATGAACATAGTTACATTATCTCCTGTTCATGAAAAAGTATTTTCGACTAAACATTTTAAAAAGGAAATATTTTCCAGTTGAGATCAATCTTTCTGTTAGCTATTAGATGTTAGTTAACGTTAAATTTTCAAAATCGTATCTTTTTGGATTTGCTTTCCAAATAAATCTCCGCTTCAATTACACACACGCCTAATACACACGCCTAATTTGCATTAATTAAGGTGCATTAATTAAGAGGGGATCGTTCCACGACCTCGCCACAGGAGAAATCATTTCTGAAAGTGAAAGTGGAGTGAGTGCATTGCGAAACCGCACAACGTAAGATGACGAGTACTTGTTGCTCTGGCTCGAGCAACGCTACGGCGAAGCGGAAGCGCGGCCGCAAGCCAGGTTCGAAGAATAAGCCTAAGAATATTCCGGTAGCCAACTGCATGCCGCAGGTCGCCACCCTCCATCAACACGTACTCGAAATCCACGCTGGCGGCGACGTCGCAGAAACCATCGCCGCCTTTGCTCGTGGCTGTCGCAATTTCGGAGTCTGCGTCCTCTCTGCCTCCGGCCCTATCGCAGCCGCCGTCTTGTGGGAGGCATCTCCGTACCCCTCAACACTCACATTCCAAGGTAGCTTTTTTCTTATTTCTTTCATGGCCACATTTCTTCCTGGAGGTAGCGAAGGAAGTATGGCGGTGACTTTAGCCGGGCCACACGGTCAGGTGTTGGGTGGGGTGGTGGCAGGGCCGGTGGTGGCTGCTGGAACGGTGATTGTGGTGGCGGCAACCTTCGCCTTGTCGAGATTCCTCCGCTTTGGTGCTGTGAATAATACATCGGCCTCGATCATGATGCCCGTAGTCGGAGGCGAAGAAGGATGTGGTAAAAGTTCGGCGGCAGAGAACTGTGAAGTGGAGAAATCGGAGCAAGACAAGCTAAATAAGTGCTTAGAGGAATTAGAACTGTTTCTTGACTTGCCGCCGGAGGTAGACGGTGTTTTCATCGGTGACGGCGCTTCAGCGGAGAAAAGAGGGCTTGACGGCGGAGGGGAGCAGGTGGATGGAAATATGCTTGAAAATTATCTAAAAGAGTTAGAGCACTGCCTCGAGGTGCCGACGGATGTAGTGGAGACGTCATCTGGGCTCGATGGAGACAGTGGAGGGGAGGGTGAAGGAGATTCTTTTAATGTTGAGGAGTATCTTAACTTAGAGATGATGGTTGACGATGCATTTGGAGGCAGCCGTGATGGTTGCGGGGAGCATTTTAAGTTTGATGCGTTTAGGGTTTCCGGCGCATGCCTTCCTCTATATTGATTGGCGCCTCAAATTCAAACTCTCTCTGATTGGATAATAATGATTCGGAATTGTAGAGTCCACAAATGTTGGAGGGCAGAATTGTATTCATGTTGATTGTGAACATTATTTTGATTTCTGTAAAGAACACTTCTGCAACATAATATAATTCAGAGAATATTTTTAGAACAATGTGGTGAAGAATGTTTTGTAAATCGTCTTCTTTTTAAATAATTTTCATTGATGGATGCTTATTGATTATGTTGCAATGATTATCTACTCTGTAACTAAACTAACTGTGTTCCAATTTTCTTCCTGTGACGCAGGCATATAAATCTTCCAAATTCGTTGTCTTCATGTAAAGTTATATCAGCAAAGCAAAGTTGTGTAGTGATTCATGGAACTGTAGAGTTTATTTTCTTAATAACATTACCGGAACGGCTGATTAAACTTCAAGATCTTCAAATCTGATAAAATTTTAGAATTTTTTTCTTTGACAAAATTATGTCATTTTTAATTAATGTAGTAGTTCCATTCAAATCTTAAGACATCCGAACATCTATATATATATATATATATGTAATCGATGTGTGGCCGCCAATAGCTCTTAGTAAATTTTCGGTAATTTTAACAACATATCTATAAAAAGTATTTTAGATAAACCACATTCTCACTAGCTAGATTATTTGCCATTCGTGATCGTTGCTTACGAGATATTATATAAATTATTATTTTTGATACTTCATAAAAATCATCTTAATTTGACACAAATCTTGATGCATATTCAACTTGTCAATTACCAAATTAAATTTCGGATTACCCTAACTCCAATTTCATCAAACTTCGAAGTCAAATTGAATAATTCAGTGAGACGAGCCCAACGGCACTAAAATCAGTCCAATCAGGATCAAAATGAGTCCAAATGAGTGGCTGTAAACTTATTTGAAAGGCAAAGTGGCTATCAATAACTAGATTATCATCATTCAAATATTAATATGTGAAATTATAGGTTGGCATATGTTGTGAAGCCGATTGTTAATGAAGGTAATAATAATCATATTGACATTGTTTGTTACTTGTGTTAGATCATGTGCTTCATTGTACCAACTTAAATTGGGGCTTCAACATTCTACAACTTGTCTTATAATAGATTTTAGGAGGAACGAAATACAATTAATTTTAACTAAGAACTTATGCAAGAATTAATCCTATGCAATTTCTCTTCTAGATTGAAATAATATTATGGGTGTCAATTAAATGACTCTTCTTATATATATATATATAGTTTCTAGCTTTTTAATTTTCTAAGTTAAAATGTATTTAGTATTAAATTCCTTAATTTCTTTATTATCTCAGCAAAATTTAATAAAATTATAACTTCTTGTTCAAATTTAAATTTACAAATAATTTTAATTTTTTATATAAAATTTTGATTAAAAAAGTAAAATTCATTAAATTATCATAATTATAAAATATAATTAAAACTAATAAATTTAATATATATCTAAGCTTTAAAATTAAAAATGTTTTTTTTTTATTTTCTTCCAAATTACAAATTATATATACTAAATTTTACTAAAAAATATATTTTTATTAATAGGGCTAGCCATGACCAGCTCGCCTCCTAATATTTTTTTATTTATATAAAATATTCTTTCGTAATTAAAAATTTTAATTCATTTTTTGCACACTAGTTGATCAGAGTGAGTGTGTGGGTAATTTGCTTTCCAAATAAATCTCCGCTTTAATTAATAAGAGCATCGTTCCACTACCTCGCTACAGGAGTAATCATTTCTGAAAGGGGAGAGAGTGCTTTGCGAAGCCGCACACCGTAAGATGACTACTTGCTGCCCTGCCTCCAACAACGCTACGGCGAAGCGGAAGCGCCGCCGCCAGCCAAGGTCGAAGAATAAGCCGAAGATTCCGGTGCCAACTGCTTGCCGCACGTACTCAAAATCCACGCTGGCGGTGATGTCGCAGAAACCATCACGGCCTTTGCTCGTGCCTGTCGCATTTTCGGAGTCTGCGTCCTCTTCAAAGTCCGCGACTCCACCGACGCCTCAAAGATCGACGCCATGGTCTCCTCCCATCGCTCGCTTTCCTCCCTTCACTTCGTCCCCCACCTCGCCGCCGGTCCCATCCACCGCCGCCGATTTCACTCACTTCCTACACAGCCGCTTCTTATCCAAACCCGATCTCGCGGCCTACACAGTCCATCCCTCCCACCTCGCCGTCGTCCACCAGAACGCCCCGATCATCGAAGACATCTTCGCTGTTGATTGGGCCGCCGATTTAGACGGCGAGATCGTCCCGTCACCGGGATCGGCGATGCGGTTTCTGATTGCGAAGCCGCGGGAGGGGAAGCAAGCGGCGGAGATCGTGAAGGCTATCGATGAGGTTAGGGTGTCGAACTTAAGCTGGGGGGTGAATCGCTTTTGGAGTTTGTGGCGATTGAGGAGAGGATTGGGGACTTTGTTGACAATGTTATTGTGATGAAGGTCGTGGTCCCGTTTTCATGTCTCTAATGGAGTTTCAAAAAAATAAAATTAAAAGTTATGAATAAAAAAAACCCTACAAAGAAGATTAACTTTAAAAAAAAAAAAAAAAAAAAAAACTTCTACCTTATTTTGCATTTATATCTTGACAATCTTTACTGATAAAACTCTAAGCTGAGTTGTTGAATTCCAAGTAGAGTTACGATTAATTGAATCAATCTATCAAAAGAGAACATATGATTGATTCTCTTTTGATAGATTGATTTGTATAAATTTCAATTTTAAAATTATTTAATTAAGCTTTTAAGTATATTTTTTCATCTTTAAAGTTTAAAAGTTTTAAATAAATTTTAAAATTCATCCTAACATGAGTCTCGAGGTGCAAGTATAGGTTTTCAATAACTGCAACATGCTTAATTACTAGCCGTAGGCTCTCTCATTCGGCTCAGTACTTACCAATGGGCTCGCGACTCGGCTGAACCTACTTGGCATTACTGAACTCACCCTGAAAAATTATAAAAAAGAAGACATTTTAAAACGCATTCTTCAACACAATGTACTAAAAATATTTCTTAAATTTTATTATGTTGCAGAAATATTCTTTATAGAAATCAAAACAATGTTCACAATCTACATCAATACAATTCTTGCAATTATTTTAAGAAAATCTGCTATTATGCTCTCCAGCATTTGTCAACTGTACAATCAGAGAGTTTGAATTTGAGACCCCAATCAGTATTGAGAAAGGCAAGCGCCGGAAACCCTAAACGCATCCAACGCAAAATGCTCGCCGCAACCATCACGGCTGCCTCCAAATGCATCGTCAACCATCATCTCTAAGTCAAGATACTCCTCAACATTAAAAGAATCTCCTTCACCCTCCCCTCCACTGTCTCCATCGAGCCCAGATGATGTCTCCTCTACTCCGCCACCAACGCAATTGAAAGCATCCGCCGGCACCTCGAGGCAGTGCTCTAACTCTTTTAGATAATTTTCAAACAAATTTCCATCCACCTGCTCCCCTCCGCCGTCCAGCCAAGTTTTCTCCGCTGAAGAGTCCCCATCGATGAAAACACCGTCCACCTCCGGTGGCAAGTCTAGAAACTGTTCTAATTCCTCTAATCGCTTCTTCAGCATGTCTCGATCCGATTTCTCGGCTTCACACTTCTCAGCCGCCGAGCTTTTACCACATCCTTCTTCATCTCCGACTACGGGCATCATGATCGAGGCCGATGTATTATTCACAGCACCAAAGCGGTTCAATGCCGAGGAGGTGAAGGTTGCCGCCACCACAATCACCTTTCCAGCAGCCACCACCGGCCCTGCCACCACCCCACCCAACACCTGACCGTGTGGCCCGGCTAAAGTCACCGCCATACTTCCTTCGCTACCTCCAGGAAGAAATGTGGCCATGAAAGAAATAAGAAAAAAGCTACCTTGGAATGTGAGTGTTGAGGGGTACGGAGATGCCTCCCACAAGACGGCGGCTGCGATAGGGCCGGAGGCAGAGAGGACGCAGACTCCGAAATTGCGACAGCCACGAGCAAAGGCGGCGATGGTTTCTGCGACGTCGCCGCCAGCGTGGATTTCGAGTACGTGTTGATGGAGGGAGGCGACCTGCGGCATGCAGTTGGCCACCGGAATATTCTTAGGCTTATTCTTCGAACCTGGCTTGCGGCCGCGCTTCCGCTTCGCCGTAGCGTTGCTCGAGCCAGAGCAACAAGTACTCGTCATCTTACGTTGTCCGGTTTCGCAAAGCACTCACTCCACTTTCACTTTCAGAAATGATTTCTCCTGTGGCGAGGTCGTGGAACGATCCCCTCTTAATTAATGCAAATTAGGCGTGTGTATTAGGCGTGTGTGTAATTGAAGCGGAGATTTATTTGGAAAGCAAATCCAAAAAGATACGATTTTGAAAATTTAACGTTAACTAACATCTAATAGCTAACAGAAAGATTGATCTCAACTGGAAAATATTTCCTTTTTTAAAATGTTAAGTCGAAAGTACTTTTTCTTGAAGAGGAGATAATGCAACTATGTTCATCATTCAAGATAAACAATAAAAGAAAATTACCCACACATTCACCCTAATTCACTAGGGTGCAAAAAATGAGCTAAATTTTTTAATTTCAAATATTTGTATAAAAATTGAAATTACTAATAAATTTTAAATTTTTACAAGAAGTCATAATTTTATTAAATTTTGATGAAATGAAAAAGAATTTAAGGAAATTAATCCTAAATTCATTTTAAGTCAGAAAATAAAAAAGTTAAAAACTATATATATAAGAAGAGTGATAGATACCCATAATATTATTTTGATGAAAAAATGAAATTACATAATAGTAATTCTTGCATAAATTATTAATTAAAATTAAATGTATGACATTCCTTCTAAAATATTTTATAAGACAAGTTGTAAAATGCTCGAGTCCCCAATTTAAGTAGGTACCACGAAGCACATGATTTGTATTAACACAAGTAATGAGCAATGACAATAACTTTATTGTTACCTTATACCATTTGGCTTCACTACATATGCCAACCTATAATTTCATAGATTGATATTTGAATGATGATAATATAGTCAATTGATATGCACTTAGCCTTCGACTGTTCGACATCCACTCGCTAGATAAAATGGCTCTTTTGGCTCAACATCTATGTGTAGTTAACCGGTTAATAGTCTAATAACATAAATATTGTTATATGTCATTTTAAAATTTTGTCTTGATAATATTTATTATAAGAGAAAACTAACTTCTATCTTATTTCACAATTTTATCCGACAATCCTTTTTTCTTAAAACTGTAAGCTAAGTTGTTGTAGTAAAAAATAAATTTAATTGAACCTTCTTATGAAAAAGAGGACAATGATTGATTCTCTTTTATTACAGATACAATAACTTATAGAAATATTTTAAGATTTTGCATTTTGATAATTTTAAAGTTTAAATTCTTTAATTAAGTTTTTAAAATAAACACTTGGTGAGAAAAACATAAATAATGATTTGAAAATAGGTGAAAAAGGAATTAATAATATATATTTGATTGGTTTTATTTTAAACAATATCTCAATTGTCAAAAAAAAAAGAGTAAAATATTGTACATGAGCTTTAATTTTTGTGCCATTTAAAAATTTTTAAACAAGAGAAATATGAGCTTTTATATGATAAGATAAAGAAAATTTGAAAAGGATAATTAAAAATTTATTAGCTAAACAAATTTTAGATTAATTAATTAATATAGGTGAGAATTGAATTTTATATCTCATACTTTGTGAGATCTATGTGATGTGATTAATATTAGCTAGCATACCTAATATTTATTGTTTAATTTGTTAAATGCCTTTAATTTAAGCGCAAAACAAAAATTGGATTGCTCTAATTCTATTATGCTTTTTCTAACTTCATATGAGAGGCTTTAATTGCTGAGATTTACGCGAAAAAATGATTTATTATAATGTAAAAAAGAGATGGAAGAAGTTAAAAAATAAGTGAATAACCACAAAATAGTTGAAATGATATTGATATTAAGTTGTTAATGACTCATCTTATGATAGGATTATCAATCCTAATAAAGTAAATAGAGATTGCTCAATCTCCAAAAGAAATAAGAGAACATAAATTAGATATAAGAAAAGAGTTCATTTATTCATCTCATGCCCTCATCATTTCCACAATGGCTATTTATGCAATACAATGCCTACCTTAAGTCAAAATTATATCTCACTTTCTTATATCAAGTGATTCTTTAATATTCATCTTCTAATTTATCATTCTTTTTATAATTTTATCATAATAATTGCTTGAGTCATTATTATTTTCTCTCTTTTGTTATGAACGAGCTAGCTTGAACTTGTAAAATTAACTTGTACTCGAGCTTTAAGTCAATTAATTAATCAAAAACAAGCTAAAGCTATGGGAATGTCGAGCTCGACTTGATTCGTTTGCACCTTTTATCGTGGATTCATAATATATTACTCCTCCTTTCAACTAACATGCGCTCAAGTTTTGAACTTTCAAGTTGATCTACTAGAGGTGGATATCTGTTTAGTCATAATTTCACTGGTGAGTCTTATTTCTTGTGCAGTACTAGATCAAGAAATTATTCAAAAAAGAAAGAATAAACTAATATGCACCTAACTAATTCCTCAACTTCATCCCTTAGTGATCATGAAAGTGGCGGCCATCTATTAGGTCTAATATCTAGTTGATCAGTCAACATTCATTTCCAAAATGTCCCTTGCATGCTAGGTTTTTTCCCTTGCTGCCTACCCCATTTCCCAACTGATCGCTCCTCTCAATCTTTGCATTTGTTCAACTCCTTGTGCTTGCATCATTTTTTGAGTCGCATTCTTCGTCAGCTTGACTCAGTTTTCCTCTCAGCTTGCTCTCCTTCGACATCTGTTGTGCGCCTTCAGAGAAGTGTCTTTCTCTCCTTTACTTTTTTCATTTTTGTAATTTTTGTTTTTGTTTTCATGGCGAACGAACCCGTTGATCACGATTTTCTCGCTAGAAATTCAAAAACTCGCTCTTTTAAAGATGCCTTCTTTGGTCTATGGCTTCTCCTCCTTTCCCAATCTTAAGGCAACTATCATTTATGTTTTGAAGGCCTTGTGGATTTCGTTTCGTTGGTTGGTAAGTTCACCACCAGCGTCCTAAATTAGATCCATTTGTGATTTTTTCCTTAGCTTAAATTATCTAGCGATTTTTTTGTTACCTTGCTAGATCCTTGACATGTGCTTATCAAACTTTCTAATGATTTAGACTATAGTAAGGTATTCGGTCAAAAATTTTACTAAATGTATAATTATATTATGAAATTTATGAAATGATCTCCTATGTTCGATATTAGTGAGGAATCCCTTATTGTGCCTATTTGAGTTTATTTCCCTAACTTAAGGCCTCATTTATTTTTTCCTAAAACCCTTCATGGGCTATGATCTTTATTTGGAAGACACCTTCAAATGGATAATGCTACTGCTCAGGGATGTAATTAATGGGCATGCAATTTATAATCATAAGTAAAACTTGAAAAAGTCATTGTAGTCTAGTTGCTTTCCTATTTCATTTCCGATAAACCTTTCATTTTTGTATAAAGGAATAAAAGTTTGTTTGGGGTTGCTATAGCTTTTTATAAAAATATTGTGAGATTTTTTTTTTTAATTGTTGTTGGTATTATAAATGTCTTTCATTTTGAAAAAATGGGTTGCATCTTTCTTTTAGCTCAAGCACTTTAATGGAAATAATAAGAAAATAATTCCCCACCATAAAATTTTTAAAGAACACTAAGAAAATAATAAGAAAGCAATTGTCAAATCGATGTATGATTACCATATGGAAAGTAAAATAGTCAAAAGCTGCACCAAATTGATTCTAATATTTTATTTGAGATAATTTGTTACAGCTTTTTAAAACAACTTTCTAGTATTATAAATACAATTTTGACCTAGAAGCAGTCATAGATGGACTTAAACCATAAATTGCAAATTATTTCTTGTCTTACTAGATGCCATAATGATCGTTTTAGTTTGCTTAAAAATATATTGACTCTTTGGTTTTAACAAATCGATCTCTATTTGCCAATTTGGTAAGCCATTGATCCTAACCCATCTAGTTATGTGGAATTGGATAGGATTAAAAGTTTGATTTTACAATAATTACCAGATTTATATTTTATATATGATATAAACAGAGTAATTTCTATTTACATTAAATCCTTCATATCATCAAAGAACAAAGTGCTCAAGTTTGCTCAAATCATGAGAACTTTATCTTCACCCAAAGCCTGAGGGCATTAATAATTGAATAAACTAATGCATGACCAGAACATAAGAATAAGGAACTCCTAATAAATCAAGCTTTCGCAATATTTTTTAGTATCAACTGTAATTTAAACACCTACTATAATTTATTTATAGCTGTTTAAGAACCGTTGTAAATTAATTGTATTTGCGTTCGTTGAAAATACTTTAGCAGCAGTTTTACGAGTGCTATTGTAGGAATGCTTTAGCAGCGCTTTTAACAGGTGTTGAAACTACTGCTAAAGGGTATAATATATTAAAAAAATATGCCAAAAAATCAAATTTCATGATCAGATTACAAATATCAATAAAATACTATACAAATATAAATTGAGTGAATATTAACAACACATAAATCTACAAGTACTTTAGTACTTGCTCTTCTACAAAAAAGATGTAGAACTCTTATTTGTGCACCTATAAACACCGCTGTTGTTGAAGTTGCTTCTCGCTTCTATAAGCTATTTAAATATGAAATATCCATGGGAAAAGTTGGCTAACTTCTCCATGGGAGACATCTTGTTCGCGAATAGCACCAGGATGAAAATTGATGATGATCTCTCATAATTTTTTTCTAGAACGCAGAACAGAGATTCTTCTTGAAAAGTTTTTCAACCTTGTAACATGTTGGAGGCATCTGGTAAAAAGTTTAGTCTTCCTAAAGCTTACAATCAAGTCTTTGGTGAAAATTTTGCCTCAAGAAAGCAATACTTATTTTTCGCATAGACTGTAGTTCTTTTAGGCTACTGAACATCATAATGTGGAATCCACTAAAGTTTTTTATTGTTTATGAGGCTGCACTGCTCAACGAATGTAGGATGCACCCTGTCACGACCCGACCCGAGACGAGACGGATCCCGCCCGCGCCGGATCGCGACGGAGAATAGCTAACCAGGATCTAGCTTTGGAATTTGGTTCGGAACTGAATCTTCCAATCAATTAATTCAAACAGACAAACAAACACAGAGCTACTAAAAACATCAAATGCAGCGGAACAAAACGTCTATCTGAATTCATTTCCTCAAAATAATCATCTACAGAACAGTACATGGCCTTCAACAGAAAGAAAGACAGAACAGAAAAGCCATGACTGTACAAAAATCAAAAGTACAAAAGTACCTAATCTGATCAGACTCTGAAATCTAATCCTGGACTTCCTTGCCCTTCCCAGAACCTGAAAACCACCAGAAAGCAAGGGTGAGCTCAACAGCTCAGCAAAGCAACAAACCTCCGATCAAAATCCTCAGAAACTCAAAACCAATACAGCAGACAAATCCGTACAGAAATCAGAACGGAATCGGACAGATATCAAATCAACAGAACGGTACGGAAACAGAAGTCGTATTAAATCAGAAACAGAACAGATCAGACATATCAGATCAACAGAATCAGATTCGTACAGATCATATCAGAACAGAATAAACTCAGCATATATCAGATATCAGATATTTAATTAATAGCTAAATGTGCCCCCGGCACCAGGATAATAGCTGAGTAATTAATAGCTAAGTGTGCCCCCGGCACCAGAACAAATGTGCTTATAGCACCAGAACAGATCAGATGTGCTTCCAGCACCAGAATATATAAATAGTGCATATAGCACCTAAACAGATTTTTCCTCGGATCCGGAACAGAACAAATATCAAAATTTTAGATTGAGCTCATTTCAGATTTCCCGTTTCACTAACTGAATCTCATAGGATCCAGGCCCCTTATAACTCCCTTTCCATAGCATATACAGATAGCATATCAATTCAGAGAAAATCCGGACAAATCAGGAATTACTCAAAAATCGGGCAGCACAACGGCAGCGTACAGAATTTACACAATTTTCCAGAAAATCAAAATTCACCAAATTCGCACAGAATATAGATATCAACATTTCAGAACATTTATTCTACCGCACAGAGAATTTCCAAGTTCACAGAAAAATCCAGTCGACTAAAAACACAGTCGAATCAAAAATATCCGGACAAAAATCTTCAAAATATAGTTAAAACGTGCACACCCGGCACGGCAACGATATACAAAAAGTTACGCGGTAAAAACTGAACCGTTCAAAAGATACGGACGAAAATCGCTAACGGAAACAAAATCCGGACAGAAAATACCGCCAAACACGACGGTTCTGAAAATTTAGAAAGTCGGATTGTGCCTTACCTCGTGCACAGCAATTTCCTCAACAGTCTCCTCGGACGAAAACAGCTCGGCGTCGCCCGAAAATCCGCTTTTCCACTCTTTCCTTCGTTTTTCTCTCTCCTCAGCTTTTTCTCTCTCTTCAAAATATCTCATTTCTATATATATCCAGACTGATCGTCCTGGACGATCGAGCTTCGTACCGGACGATCCATGAAGAGAAAAATTTCGTCCAGACGAAAATTACGTATCGTCCCTGGCGAAGGGTTCTCTGACTTATTTTCGTCCAGACGATCCCGATTTCGTCCAGACGAACCATACAGCCAAACATGATTTCTCTACACAACCTGCACCGATCGTCCCGGACGATCCAACTTCGTCCAGACGAACCTGAAGCAAAAACTGATATTACAATCTCCCCAACTTAAAAAAAAATGTCGTCCTCGACATTATCCAGTCTAAACTCAGTCAAAACAAGTACGGGTACAACCGTCTCATGTCAGACTCCTTCTCCCAAGTGGCTTCCCGTGCAGTACGGTGCTTCCACTGGACTTTAACCATAGGAATCTGTTTACTTCTTAGTTTTCGGATGTCGTATGCCAAAATCAACTCTGGCTCTTCCTTGTACACCAGATTCTCCTGAATCTCAACTTCATCAGCAGACACCTTCTTCCCAGAGTCGGATACCCACTTCCTCAGAGTGGATACGTGAAACACATTATGCACATCAGGCATAGATTCAGAAAGTAATAACTTGTAAGCAGCTTTTCCAATTCTTTCCAAAACTTCAAAAGGTCCAACATATCTCGGACTAAGCTTGCTCACCTGACCAAATCTGCTCACACCCTTCATCGGACTGACTTTGACATACACAAAGTCACCAACCTGAAACTCAACAAATCTGTGCTTCTGATTGTAATACTTCTGCTGTCGATCTTGAGCAGCTTTCAATCTTTCTCTTATCAAACTGATCTTCTGAGCAGTTTCATCCGCAAAAGTGGCCCCCAAAGCCTGTCTATCTCCGACCTCCGTCAGAGTCAAAGGAGTACGGCACTTCCTGCCATACAAAGCCTCGTACGGTGCCATACCGATACTGGACTGGAAACTGTTGTTATAAGCAAACTCAATCAACGGAATATGATCTTCCCAGCTTCCGCTAAAGTCCAGAACACAAAGTCTCAACAGATCTTCCAGTACCTGAATAGTCCTCTCAGACTGTCCGTCGGTCTGAGGATGAAAGGCTGTACTGAAATGCAGTTTCGTACCCAAGCCTTGCTGAATGCCTTTCCAAAGTCTGGAAGTAAAACGTCCATCTCGATCAGATACGATCACACGAGGCACACCGTGCAATCTGACTATCTCCTTCACATAAATCTGTGCCAAGCGATCAACTGAATCCGTCTGTCTGATCGGAAGAAAATGGGCTGACTTGGTCAATCGATCTACAACCACCCAAATGGCATCATGTCCTTGTCGTGATCGAGGAAAACCCATCGCAAAGTCCATTGTTACCTCCTCCCATTTCCACTCAGGGATTGGCAACGACTGCAACAGTCCACCTGGTCGCTGATGCTCTGCCTTCACCAACTGACAGGCTTCGCATCTCGACACAAACTCTGCTACATCTTTCTTCATTCCAGGCCACCAGAATAAAAGCTTCATGTCAGCATACATCTTACCACTGCCTGGATGTACAGTGTAGCCTGAATGATGAGATTCACACAGAATCTCCTGCCTCAAGTCTCCAAACACAGGTACCCACAACCTATTCTTACAGAAAATAGCACCAGAATCAGAAATTCGAAGTTCAGGAGTCTTACCAGATCCAATCTGTGCAATCAACTTCGAATAGTCCGAATCTGACTCCTGGGCTTCTTGAATCCGTGCTTCCAAAGAAGACTGAATACTCATCTGAGCCAACTCCAAATCACTGGAGGAAATCACCTCCAACTGCAATCTCTCCAAATCACGAACCAGAAAGTCATCACAGGTAAGCTGAATACCTGATAATCCAAAAGACTTTCTGCTCAAAGCATCTGCTACCACGTTCGCCTTCCCTGGCTGATACTGAATAGTCAAATCGTAGTCCTTGATCAACTCGAGCCACCTTCTCTGTCTCAGATTCAGATCCTTCTGAGTAAAAATGTACTTCAGGCTCTTATGATCAGTAAAGATCTCACACCTGACGCCATACAAGTAATGACGCCAAATCTTCAAAGCAAAAACTACTGCAGCTAACTCCAAATCATGTGTCGGGTAATTATTCTCATGTGGCTTTAACTGTCTCGAAGCATAAGCAATTACCTGACCATGCTGTATCAGGACACATCCCAGTCCTTTCAGTGAAGCATCACTGAACACCTGAAAACCTTCAGTACCTGACGGAAGTGCTAGTATCGGAGCTGAAGTCAGACAATCCTTCAATCTCTGAAAACTCGTCTCACACTCCGGTGTCCAAACAAAAGGAACTGACTTCTGAGTCAGTCTCGTCAGAGACGTCGAAATCTGTGAAAAACCCTTCACAAATTTTCTGTAATATCCGGCCATACCCAAGAAACTACGTACCTCAAATACCGTAGTCGGCCTTGGCCAATCAGCAACAGTCTGAATCTTCTGGGGATCTACAGAAATGCCTTCTCCGCTAATCACATGCCCCAGAAAAGAAATGCTCTTCAACCAGAACTCACACTTGGAGAACTTGGCATACAGCCGATGCCTCCTCAAAGTCTCCAACACAATCCCCAAATGTCTGGCATGATCATCCTCAGATGCAGAATATACCAGGATATCGTCAATGAAGACGATCACAAACTGATCCAAATACTCCCTGAATACTCGGTTCATCAGATCCATAAAAATCGCAGGCGCATTGGTTACCCCAAAAGGCATAACCAAAAACTCGTAGTGCCCGTACCGAGTACTGAAAGCAGTCTTCACCACATCAGTTTCTTTCACCTTCACCTGATAGTATCCGGATCGCAAATCAATCTTCGAAAATACCGAAGATCCGGAAAGTTGATCAAACAAGTCGTCAATCCGAGGCAAAGGGTACTTGTTCTTGATCGTGACCTTGTTCAAATCTCTGTAATCAATACACATACGGAGTGTACCGTCCTTCTTCTTCACAAATAATACAGGTGCTCCCCAGGGCGAAACACTAGGACGTACAAAACCTCTGTCAACCAACTCCTGAAGCTGAACTTTCAACTCAGAAAGTTCTTTCGGTGCCATCCTGTACGGAGCTTTCGATATCGGAGCGGTACCCGGAAAAACATCGATAGAGAACTCCACATCTCTATCCGGAGGTAAACCAACCAACTCCTCAGGAAAAACATCAGCAAACTCCCGTACCACAGGGATCTCAGAAACAGAACCAACCTCTAGGTTCAGATCCCGCACCGAAGCTAAAAATACCGGACATCCCTTCTTCCACATCCTGCTTACCTCCAACACAGAAACCAGACTGGAGAGAACACCTCGTAATCCCTGAAATAAAACTCTCTCTCCAGCCATAAGCAAACTCACTTGCTTCTTCAGACAGTCTATCTGGGCTTCATACTGACTCAGCCAATCCATGCCCAGAATCACATCATACGACGAAATCGGCAATCGAATCAAACTAGACTTCCACTTCTTACCAGAAATCTCGATTTCACACAAACAAAACTGTCGAGCAATCAAAGGATTCCCAGCCGGTAAAATCACAGATAAAGAAACCGGAAGTAAAAGAGAATCCAAACGTAAAGCCTCAAAACAGTGCTCGGACAGAAAAGAATGACTCGCTCCAGAGTCAAACAAAACACGACAGGGCTGATCAGAAATGTAAATCATACCTGTCACAACATCGGGAGCATCTCGAGCCTCCTGCTGACTCAAACTATAAACTCGGGGCTGAACTGGAACAGGAGCTGAAGCAACAGAACTACTCTGCTCCCTCTGAACAGTAGGTGGTCTCCGCGGTGCAGAACTAGAACCACCACCTCTACCAGCAAATCCCTCAGGGCGAGGAGGAACAGTCCTCGGTCTTCCTGCTGCTGAACCGGCAGGTCTGACAAAGCCCTCAGATCGGAACTCAGAACGCTGATCAAATCCCATCTGCGGACATTCTGCAATCCGATGTCCTGACTGACCACATCGAAAGCACAGACCAGCCATCCTGTAGCACTGGCCAAAGTGTCGTCGTCCACAGTTCTGGCACACAGGTGCCGAACTGACTGATCCAGAACTCGTCGTACTGGTAACAGTACCAGACGACCCTCCGCTCCTCCTGAAATCTCCAGATCCAGATCCAGAAACGAATCTCCTCTTCCCAGAGGAACCACTGCCAGATGTATCTCCTCCAAACCTCTTCCTACTCGCAGTCCACCGCTGCTGAGTAGCCATCAAATCGTTCTCTATCAGACGAGCTCGTTCCACAAGCTCAGAGAAATCGGTGATCCGGAATGGTATCAGGGGCTGCCTCAAAGTATCTCGCAATCCCCTCAGAAATCTGTAACACCTCTCAGCAGAAGTGCTCACTAGCTGCGGAGCGTACCTGGCTAATGCAGTAAACTCAGCCTCGTACTGCATCACCGTCTTGCTCCCCTGAACAAGCCTCAGAAAGTTCTCCTGCATCTGCTGTCGTGCAGAAGGGGGAACAAACCAATCTCTGAATACCTCAGTGAACTCTTCCCAAGTAATCAAAGAGTTCAGTCTGCCTTGAAATCTGGCTGCCTGCTGGCCGTCCCACCAGTGCTCAGCCTCTCCGTCCAACAGAAAAACTGCCAATGGTACCTTCCTGTCTGACGGACACTGCATCCCGTCAAAAGTCTTCTCTACTCTCCTCAGCCACTCCTCAGCAGCTCTGGGCTCAATAGCGCCCTCAAACCTCGGAGGTTTCAACCTCAGAAATAACTGCAAATGTCTGTCCAAGTCATCAGATCTGATAGTAGAAGCTCTACTCTGAGTCTCGCTCATCATCTGAGCAACAAGCGAAGCAAACTGTGAAAGCGTATCAGCACCGACCACTGGGGCTGTACTCCCCACTGGTGCTGCCTGATCGGCACTCTGACCTTCTGTCATGTCTGGGTCTGGCTGATCCATACAGAAAATCCAGAAAAATCCGGAAAACTATCACAAAAACAACACAATAAAAAGCCGAACAAACCAAAACTACCTCCCAGACAAACTCACTGATCACTTCCTATAGCTCTGTTTCACAAAATTTCCAAATTCCAAAACAATGCTCTGATACCAAAAAGTTTGTCACGACCCGACCCGAGACGAGACGGATCCCGCCCGCGCCGGATCGCGACGGAGAATAGCTAACCAGGATCTAGCTTTGGAATTTGGTTCGGAACTGAATCTTCCAATCAATTAATTCAAACAGACAAACAAACACAGAGCTACTAAAAACATCAAATGCAGCGGAACAAAACGTCTATCTGAATTCATTTCCTCAAAATAATCATCTACAGAACAGTACATGGCCTTCAACAGAAAGAAAGACAGAACAGAAAAGCCATGACTGTACAAAAATCAAAAGTACAAAAGTACCTAATCTGATCAGACTCTGAAATCTAATCCTGGACTTCCTTGCCCTTCCCAGAACCTGAAAACCACCAGAAAGCAAGGGTGAGCTCAACAGCTCAGCAAAGCAACAAACCTCCGATCAAAATCCTCAGAAACTCAAAACCAATACAGCAGACAAATCCGTACAGAAATCAGAACGGAATCGGACAGATATCAAATCAACAGAACGGTACGGAAACAGAAGTTGTATTAAATCAGAAACAGAACAGATCAGACATATCAGATCAACAGAATCAGATTCGTACAGATCATATCAGAACAGAATAAACTCAGCATATATCAGATATCAGATATTTAATTAATAGCTAAATGTGCCCCCGGCACCAGGATAATAGCTGAGTAATTAATAGCTAAGTGTGCCCCCGGCACCAGAACAAATGTGCTTATAGCACCAGAACAGATCAGATGTGCTTCCAGCACCAGAATATATAAATAGTGCATATAGCACCAAAACAGATTTTTCCTCGGATCCGGAACAGAACAAATATCAAAATTTTAGATTGAGCTCATTTCAGATTTCCCGTTTCACTAACTGAATCTCATAGGATCCAGGCCCCTTATAACTCCCTTTCCATAGCATATACAGATAGCATATCAATTCAGAGAAAATCCGGACAAATCAGGAATTACTCAAAAATCGGGCAGCACAACGGCAGTGTACAGAATTTACACAATTTTCCAGAAAATCAAAATTCACCAAATTCGCACAGAATATAGATATCAACATTTCAGAACATTTATTCTACCGCACAGAGAATTTCCAAGTTCACAGAAAAATCCAGTCGACTAAAAACACAGTCGAATCAAAAATATCCGGACAAAAATCTTCAAAATATAGTTAAAACGTGCACACCCGGCACGGCAACGATATACAAAAAGTTACGCGGTAAAAACTGAACCGTTCAAAAGATACGGACGAAAATCGCTAACGGAAACAAAATCCGGATAGAAAATACCGCCAAACACGACGGTTCTGAAAATTTAGAAAGTCGGATTGTGCCTTACCTCGTGCACAGCAATTTCCTCAACAGTCTCCTCGGATGAAAACAGCTCGGCGTCGCCCGAAAATCCGCTTTTCCACTCTTTCCTTCGTTTTTCTCTCTCCTCAGCTTTTTCTCTCTCTTCAAAATATCTTATTTCTATATATATCCAGACTGATCGTCCTGGACGATCGAGCTTCGTACCGGACGATCCATGAAGAGAAAAATTTCGTCCAGACGAAAATTACGTATCGTCCCTGGCGAAGGGTTCTCTGACTTATTTTCGTCCAGACGATCCCGATTTCGTCCAGACGAACCATACAGCCAAACATGATTTCTCTACACAACCTGCACCGATCGTCCCGGACGATCCAACTTCGTCCAGACGAACCTGAAGCAAAAACTGATATTACACACCCATCCTAAAGTAAATTTCCAAACTAAAACTTTTATGAAAACAAGATTTCGGAGGGAGAAAATGTCATAGCTCCAAACTATCAGAAACAATATCTATCATGGCTACTTTATTGTCCATATTCATTTACCATGATTTCATTATCAAGTACAACAATTTTATGCTGCATGACGAATGTTCTTGCTTGTGAACTAGAAAATTAGAATTAGAAATCAATAGTATATTTTTATATACTATATGAACTATAGGCTTGTGAACTAGAAAATTAAACTTATATAATAAACTGTCTATATAACAAAATGTTTTTTTTTTTTTGCTCATTTATATAGTAATAACATTATACTTTGGCAGAATTACTATGTTAAATTTTATTTTGTTATTACGAAACTTATGAGATTTTGATTTTATATGATCGTCAACTATATTTGAGGCATGTATCAAGTTTGATGAGTTTGACAACTTGTTGAATATATATGGATTCTCTACAAATTCTTGAATAGGTTGTTCTTTACTGTCATTGGAAAGTAAGGCTCTAATCATTTCCTCTATTGTGATCTAAAAGTCACATGTTCCAACAATCAGTTAAATCTTTTTTTTTTTTAAATTCATGGAGTTAGAGAACTTAGAACGAATAAATGAGAACAAGTAGTTATCAATTTAGTTTTTTGTCAACATCCTTTTTATTGCCCCATATTCAAATTCATGTCACCAATATGGAGACCAAATCTCAACAAATATCAATGTAATATGTTGGTTTTAAAAGTGAATGGAAGAAAGACAACTTACAAGTGACATAAATTAGGTATTATTTTAAACCTCTTTGCATCTACATAACCACAGGGACTAAGTATCTGATCCATCTCAAGAAGAATAAACTTCATTTCATATCTTCAGAGAAAAGATAAAACAATAGTAATTGTCATAACATGCACTAAATTTTCAAAGCAAGAATGAAGTTTCCAGAAACCATTCTATGTTCATGCAGTTGTTCAGTGAAAAGAGCCCAAACCCATCTTCATTAATAACAAACACATATAATGCAAAAATATAAAACTTTCACTGATGTGCAAATTTATCTGATGAAGCTTCAATAAAATAAAATACTTATTTTTAAATAATCCATCTTCGATATATATATATATATATATATATATATATATATATATATATATATATATATATATAGAACAATAGAAACAGTGGATCGATCAAACAAAACAAACTTTCCATTTGACAGATTAAAAAGCTATTTCACATTCAAGGAAACAAAACACAAACACAAATACAACAACGCAACACTACAAATAATATTAAGAAAGAGGTGAAAAATATTACGGTTGGGATCAGTTTACAAGGAAGAGGAGTGAAGGAGATAAGAGAGAAGAGTTAAACCCTTTCTTAGAAGCAACTCAGACTGTTAATAGTCTGGCAACCGGTGAAGGTTTCCTCTCCGAAGTCGGGATACGTCTCGTGTTTGAAAAAAAAAAACTGTAAAACATCATAATCTCTCAAAATATCAATTTCTTCCATAAAGTCTAAGGGAAAAAAATGAGATTAAAGAACAGAGGTTGAATTTAACATAAAAGATTTGCTTATTTTCAGATTCTTAACTTTATTATTGTGCTTGGTTTCAAACCAAAACCTACCATCTGCATTTGTTAATAAAATGAGAAAAAAAAAGTAGTCAAACCAATTTCCTTCATTAAAATCCTAAAACAGAGAGTTTATTGCTACATACATGTACCTTGACTAATGACTACCGCATCGCAGTTCTTGTCCTGCAACTACGACGAGTATGGTTGAAATCATTTTCAAAAGTGTATCGCCGCCGATGTTGGCCCGCATCGCAGTTCATATCTCGCATCGTAGTTCTTGTCTTGCATCGACATACATGTCCTGCAATTGCGACGATGTTGGTGAATCCTTCAATGGAGTATATCTCATCGGATTCCAAGGAGAAATCACAGTACATTACTAAAAGTTTATCGCTATCATATCGAAGACGAACAGAGTACCAGGCCTCGTCCATACTCTGAAATCCATTATTGGAGACACCTCGTCCGCATTTACTTGGTGCTTCGTTGACATTGTTTCTTCGATTACAGAGAACCACGAAGAGTAGAAATGAGTAGCACAGCTGGCTGTGCGAAAGTCCCGTAGCGAGGCGCTGGCATAGGAGGAGCGAGAGCTAAGGCATGGGAGGAGAAGGAGGCAGAACTGCGAGACAGAGCGGGAGCGGGAGCTAGGGAATGGGAGTGAGAGCAAAGGAGCGAGAAGAGAGATCGCGAATATTATAAGGGCGTCTCCAACCAAATTCCAAACGAAAGTTGGTTTGCTCCGTTCGAACGACAAAAAAATTGTTAATTGGTAGAGGTTGAACACTATGATGTCAATATTTTGTTGCATTATTCACCTATTTGATTTTTTTGTCTTAATCATATTTGCCTGAAGAAACAAATGAAAGAGGAGAAAACGGTTGAATATTTGTCTAGGGGGCTTACTAATCTGTTTTGTAATTATCCTAGTCTGTATTTCAGAGCTTTGGGTGGTATTAATATTTCTCATTTATGTTTTGCGGATGACTTCATTATTTTCTCTAATGCTTCGAAGAATAAGATTTCCAAAATCATGCAGTTTTTTGATCAGTTTGAGAAGGTGAGTGGCCTTGTTTTTAACAAAGATAAAAGTTGTTTTGTTATTTCTAAATATGCTGCTTCTAACAGAATTGTGGAACTTAATAATCTTACTGGTTTTTCCCAAGTTTTCTTACCTATCCAATATTGAGGCATTCCTTTGTTTAAAGGTAGAAAAAAGTCTTTTCTTTTTTATGGTCTTATTGCGTTGATTCATAAGAGGCTGGCTACTTGGGATTCCAAGTTTCTGAGTTATGGTGGTCGTTTGGTGCTGATTAAAAGTGTTCTAGCTTCTATCCATGTTTACAACTTTCAAGCTATTTATCCTACTAAAACGATTTGCTCTAGGATTGATAGAATTTTTAACAGATTTTTTTTGGAGAGGTTCGGCTAGTAATTCTAAAATTCATTGGTCCTCTTGGGGTAAGTGTTGCGGTCCGTTGCAGGAAGGTGCTTTGGGGTGTAAGACTATGACTGATTTAGCTTCTGTTTTTTCTTTTAAATTGTGGTTTAAATTCAGGGAAAAGGTGTCCATTTGGGCTAATTTTATGACGGCTAAGTATTGTGGGATTAATCATCCTACCAAGTGTTTTTTTTCTAAAGGTCAGTCTAAAGTTTGGCATCGTCTTTGTTTAGTTAAATGACATGCTAAGCCATTCGTTTCTTTGGGGATTGGTACTGGTAATGTGTTTTTTTGGCAAGATAAGTGGATTAACGGTCATTCTTTGGAGAATTTACTTAATACTATTTCTATTGATTCTGTTAAGGTTAATTTCTTTTTTAATGCCAATGGTTGGGATATGGTTAAGCTTTCTAATGTTATTCTTGCTTCTTTTATCAGTTTGGTTACTAACATTAATTGCTCTGAACCGGGAGTTAAAAGATGTCTTACTTTGTAGCTTTACTAAACATGGGCTCTTTAGAATTAAAGATGCTTGGAATGTGATTAGAACGAAGAAGGATTCTTCTAAAATGTTTAAAAAGATCTGGCATAAGAGTATTCCTTCCACGGTTTCTATTTTTAGTTGGCGGCTTCTCAATAACTTTATTTCCACGGATGACCTGCTTAGGAAAAGAGGGATGTTTATCACTTCGAAATGTCAATGTTGTTTGAAAGGTGAGACCTTGCATCACGGTTTTATTTCATCTCCTATTGCTGTTAAAGTTTGGACCTTTTTTGATAACATTTTTCGGTTTAGTATTTTTAATCCGCTTGTTAATGTGCACAATTTGTTTGAGGATTGGATGGTGAGATTTAAGGATCACATTCGTAATGTGGTGCCTACTCTCATTGTTTGGTTCATTTGGTTGGCTAGAAATGAGTCTCGTTATAATGGTATCAAAATGGATTATCATTCTATTATTGTTAAAGTTTTGGTGAAGGTTAAAGCACTTTTCTCTGCTAATCTTATTTCTGTTAAGAATTTTGAGAAGTTTTATTTTGTGTTGGATGGTTTTGGTATTCTGGATTTAGTACATCAGTCTTATGCTAACAGAGTTTCTATTTGGGTGAAACCTCAGCTTCCTTTTGTTAAACTGAACTTTGACTGTACTCTGGAGGGTCTTGATTGGTGTGTGGGTGGTATTATTAGAGACTTTAAGGGTGAATTTGTTTGTGGTTTTGCTGGGATTTTCGGGGAGAAGGATAAAATTGGGGGGCTGTTTATGGCTGTTTTACATGGGTTAACTACTTGCTTTCGGTTGGGTTTGAAGAACATTATTTTAGAATCAAACTCTATATTGATTTAAAGGCTATCCTGGATTTGGATGGCAGTAATTGTTTCTTTTCTCTGTTCTATACTCGTAGAAAAATCAGAGAGCTTTTAGCTGGTATGAACTTCTCCTTTGCTTCTGTTCCTTCTGCATCGAATTCATGTGCCCAGGTTATGGCTAAGCTGGGTAGCAGATTTTTTAATATTACTAATTTTGGTTTTCAGAAGTTGCCTATTCCGATTCAAGGGATGATTAAACTGGATCAAATCGGTTTGCCTTATGTCAATTGTCCAGAGCTTGTTGGACGATGCTAGTCTTTTTCTTTTCTGGGTGTTCGTGGTCTCTTATGTGTTTTTGGTTTCTCTGACTGCTTGGTAATTTTGTGGTCGTTCCTACTGGTGTTTGTTTCTGTGCTTTTTCTGGTTATTTCTGGTTGGGTGGCTGTGGTTGGTTATTTCTGCAGGTGCTAGCCGTGGTGTTCCTTCTTTTTGGGTTGTGGATTGGTTATGCGGGCTGCTGGTTCTTTCTGCAGCCTTCTGCTCTTTCTTTTTGTCGGCGTTTCAAGTATTTTTGTGGTTGTATAGCTTGTGTTTCATGTTATGTGTCTCACATTTGTTTTTGGAGGTCTCCTTATAGGAATCTTATGAATCCTCATGGTACAAGCTGCAATGATCACGTGGTAATCTTTGTTTGGTTTTCGAATATTTTTTTCTGTTATTTTCAATTTTTTTGCAGGAAGATGGAGCTGAATGGTCATTTTATGCTCTTCTTATTTTGGGTGCTGTTGACTCTCAGACCTAGGTCCTTAGGTTGTTCTTTTTGTAATTGTAGAAAAAGGATCCTCCGGCTTATAGGTTTTTCTTTTTCTTTTCTTTTTTGTAGCTCTTTTGAGCAGTAGTGAGCTGGAGGATCCTTCTAAGGATTTTTGTAACCGCTTTTTGAATATTAACACGTAGGCCTATGAGTGGGTTTTAACCAAAAAAAAAAAAAAAAGACAAAGAGGAGAAAATGGTTACCTTCACAGAAGCGTGTAAAATGGAGTTCGATTGGAGATGAATCATGGCATTTTTGAGTTTCACTGCATTTTAGAGTGAAAAATGAAATTTTCAGTTGGAGATGCCTTAAGGATGCCTTTTTTATTTTTAACGGCAATTTTTAAAATGTTATTATTGAAATGCTTGGGAAAATAATATTTTTTAGAAATATTATCTTAGTCGTTGCCTATATTTATTTATAGCAGCTGTTGGTTTATAAACTGATGCTATATAAATTGTCATGTAAATATTAATTTTTTATTAGTCGTTTATCTTGGCAAGCAGGGGTGGAGCCAAAAAAATTTTTTAATGGGGGCACAAATTAGTACTATTCATTAAATTACTCTCAAAATATCAATTTTCTTTTATGTAATCGAAAATCATGAGATATGTTTTTAATAAAAAATTATAAAAAAATACAACCAAAATTATATTTGAACTCATTAAAAGAATAGATATATCACTCTCTATCTTATTATTCATTAAAAAATTAATATTTTTTCCATAACAATGTTAATGAATTAAGTTCAAATAAATTAATTTTATATTTAGGATTATTTTATTTGAATTAATTTAAATAATTCTTAATTTTAAATTATATTTAAATTATAAGATAATATTCTACCTAATTCTAAATTAATTGCTAATTAAATTAATCTGAATAATGATTAACATTTTGTTAAAGAAAATTATAAATAATAATAAAAAATAAAGTTAACCTTATTAAATTAATTACTTTACTCACTAAGATTTATTATTTATTTTTTTTTTGGTTAAATGCGGGCTTAGCTGAATTTCATTAAGAAAAAGAACAAGTTACATGTGTAAAATGAAAAAGGAGAAAAATTTGTGAGAGAGCTACACAGACAGCAAGAGAGATATCACCAATATTAATGTGGTGCAAAAAAAAACTGAGGAAGGGTGAAAGAAAAACTGCTCAGTTCTAGTAGATTGCCTCTGATAGACCGAAAAAGAAGTCCCCCAGTTGCAGGAGTTGCCATCTAAGTAAATAGTTGCAAAAATCATCGTCCAGGGGGAGAGGATGACAATCCACCCATCATAGCCCCCCACAACCTCAGATCCGAAATCCAGCAAACAGCAAAAAAATGAGAAGGAGATCTGGCGATAATAAAACCAAGTCTAAAAACTAGCCAGAGAATGAGAGCTATAGAAGCTGACGGTAAACGTCACCATTTTTCCATTTTTGAACCTTTATAGCAATCACCTTTTTGATATGGATTTTCAAGGTGACCAGTCTCTTGTGATAGTTAGAAAATTTTCTATCATTCCTCTCTCTCTATATAGAGTAAACGGTAGCCCAAAGCTTTAATAAATTGAAACATAACCTTTCCGAATTGAAAGAGCCATCAGCTTTCATAAATTCCAAAATCTGGTGTAAATTAGGTCGCATAAGAAAGGAGTTAAGAGAAGGCAGCATTTCACTAATGAGACGGTGAGTGAAATCACATTCAAAATAGAGATGAGAAAGAGATTCAGAAGTATCCAAGCAGAAACAGCATTTTGGATCCACCAAAATATTCCTTCTGATAAGACTATCCGCCGTCTTTAATCCCCCAACAAGATAGAGCCACCCAAATATATAATATCTTAAAGCATAGTGCTTGTGCCAAACAAGTTTATGCCAAATCACCTCATTTTCAAATTTATAAAAATCCTTCACAAAATAAGCAAAGCAATGCTTACCTTCAGCCCGTACCAGAGACGGAACAGAGCCATCCCTAAGAATAGGGATGGATCTAATAGCATTGGCAATAACTTCATGGAAGCCATCAGGAATAACCCACCCAGCTTCATTAACCAGCAAATTAAGAGGAGCATTATCAGAAAAATGCTTGAGTAGAGATTGGTGGTAATCAAAATCACATAAACTACAACCACCACACCAATGATCCCATTTAAGAGAAGTCATAGAGTTAACAGTAACTCTAAAATTCATATTTGGTTTAGCAAAATTTGCCATTATGCAAATGCTCTTTCACATAGAGGAGGAATAGATGGGTAGACATTTCCAAGGAGATCCGTATTTAATGAAAAACCATTGCGACAGTAATGCATCACCATTATAAATCCTCAAAATTAATGAACAATCAAAAGCATAACGGAGAGCTTGAAACGATGACAGACCTAGACTGCCTATAGGTTTAGGTTTACAGGTGTTGGCCCACGACACCATACGATGTCACCAAAATAGAGGAACCTAGCGGATAATTTAGCAATTTGCTTACAACAGCTTTTAGGTATGATAGCCCCTCGTATCCAGTAGGCAATAGAGTTCCAGATGGTGAAGCGTAAATACTGAAGTCTACCTACAAAAGAAAGGGATTTCGCTTTCCAACCCGATAACTGATTAGAAATAATATCAAGAAGAGAAGAGAAATCAGAAATGAGGATTCTCTTCATGGAGATGGGCACCCTAGATAAATAAGCTTGTGATAGAAGTTTGGAATATTAAGAGAGTCACAAACATCCTTGACTTGATGATTGTTAGGTTGCACAATAATAGAGCTCTTATTCGGCTGACTATGAGTCCAGAAGAAGTAGCAAAAGTGGTAATTAAGAATACCATTAAGGACATTGCAATTAGCAGGAGAGGCCTGTCCAAAAATAAGAACATCATCAGCATAGAGAAGGTGAGAAAAACGGAAACCACTAATATCCACCGGTTGAAAGGAGATTCCTTGAGCTTGATCGTCAAGCAAACAAAAATGGGCATCCATGGAAAAGCAAAATATGTAAGGACTAAGTGGACAACCTTGGCGCAGACCAACAGAGGAAGAAAAATAACCTTCAAGATTACCATCAATGCAAATAGAGAATTTGACGTTAGAAATACAAGCCTTCACCCAATTAATGAAAATATGAGGAATCCCCTTTTGAGCCATTCTTTGAAGGACAAATTCTCTAGAAAGAGTATCAAAAGCTTTTTTGATGTCCAACTTGGCGCACATGTACCTAATATTGGTACATTTCTTAAAGAGACCCAGCATTTCAACATCCAAAATGACATTATCAGTAGATACCCTTTTGTTTATAAAACATGCTTGATCCATATGAATAATCAAAGGCATAATATTCTTAAGCCTTGTCGCAAGGATTTTGGCTATAATTTTGTATAAGGTATTACAAAGAGAAATAGGTCGGAAGTTAGATATAGAGCTAACATGAGCATATTTGGGGATTAGAGCAATGGCAGAAGCTTTTAAGCAGTTAGGAATGTAACCTTTGTTGAAAAAGGAAGAAATAGCCTTACAGAGAGAAGGCCCAAGTATGTGCCATCTGGTCTTGTAAAAGTGAGATTAAACCCGTCGGGACCAGGGGAGGAGGTAGAGGCTCCCGAGAAGACAGCATGCTTAATTTCATCATAAGTAACCAGGGCAACCATAAGAAATTTTAAGTTTTTCGGAACCTGCTTACCAACAGGAAAAGAGGCAATCTCAGGGATGATTGGGGTAGTAGGATTGAGAAGATTTTGGAAGTGCTGAATGATGAAATCTTTGCCATTAGCAGAGGACTCATGACTATTGTCCGTCACAGAGAGAAGAGCAGAACTATTAAAAGACCTAAATATTCTAATTCTATAATAAAGAAACTTGAGGTTGTCTTCACCATCCTTAAGCCATTTAATTTTTGCTCTTTGAGAAGCCCAAGAAGCCCAGCTTACAATAAGATCCGCAATGTCCCTATTACCGATTTGAGAGAAGAATTAATATGCTGATTTGTAGGATCGGATTTAAGTGAAAGTAAAAGGAAGTTTTGCTTCTCTCGAAGAGTATTCTCCATAGGCCTAGCAGATGCCCACTCTTTTGCTTTGATGAAGCTTTTAAATTTCCTTAGTTTTTCAATGAAGTCAACAAGGGGATTACCAGCACATGGCTGCATAAAAATTTGAAGTAATCTGCCTCAATAATCATCTGTAAGGGTCCAAAATTCTTAAATTGGAAATGCTTGGCAGTAGAGAGAGTATTACCATCCAAAAGAATAAGGGGTGAGTGATCAGAACATAGGGGGTCACCAACCAGATAGTGAGCTTGAGGATAGCTAGACAGCCAAGCTTCATTGACCAGAATTCTATCCAATTTGATTTGGGTTGGATTGTCCGTTTGCTAATTAAACCAAGTAAAGAAGTGACCAGTTGAATGAAGGTCAACCAATTGATTGTCAAAAATACTGGTATTGAAATCTTTAAGACGGCTAAATTGCAGCGGAGAGCCACCCAGTTTTTTCATTTTGATATCTACAACAATTAAAATCTCCCATAATGATCCAGGGCATATCAGTAGACGGAGCATTGTTTATAAGTTGGTCCCAAAGAATAGTTCTATCTTCAACAGAATTGGACCCATAAATAACAGAAATAAAGAAGCATTTAGAAGGAGCTTGAGTGAGCTGACCAATAATCATTTGAGAGGAAATAAAGGAAGGATAAAACTTCACTTTATTGGAATCCCATTTGATCCATATTCTACCAGAAATAGAGTAGTCAAAATTATGACAACTGTCTTCATAGTCAAAAAGTGCATGAGATGCTTTGAACCAAGGGTCCATAATAGAATTCAAGTGAATTATGTTTTCCAAAAGACATAGCATATCCAGCTTGTGAGATTTAATGAGATCCTTGCAAACGATAACTTTGCTGGGGTTATTAAAACCCCTTATGTTCCATGTGGCAATGGTGGGGATGGTCATTGGGATTTTGTAGAGGTGGCTTGAGGCTTTTTGGATTACTTGCCTCTAGTGTTTTTGGGCTGAGTAGAGGATTGGGGAGGTTGGTGCGTAATAACGACCTTTGAAATTGGTGGGAAATCTTTAGTAGAGAAGTCAGTAACAGTTGAACGAGCAACCGGCTGGTCTTCCAATAGGGCGTCAAACTTATTAGGAGAGATGATGGATTTTGGTGCATTCTCGGGGATGAAGGAGTTATCTCATTAAGTATAGATTCCTTCGTGGGTGAATTGAGGTTAGGGATGGATTCGGTATGTTGAAGATTCGATTGGGAAACATCGGGTGGAGCTTGAGCTGAGGAAGTTGTAGCAATATCTAGGCCAATGGTAGGAGGGAGGCTTGAGGATGGTGGGGCTGAAGTAGCAGTATGGGAAGAAGAGTTTGGAGATGTGTTTTTATTTGGGGATTAAGCAATGGAAGAGAGTCTCGGTTGAGGCTGGGGCTCCTTATGTTGTTGAGAAGTAGTATAAACAGTGGGGTTACGGTTTCTGCTACGGAAGCGTGCTCGGTTCAGGTTAGGAGCGCGAGATGAGCTCCTACCTCTAGCAGCAGCTCCGGCATGAAGTCCTGGGTTACCATTCAGTTGCACATTATGACCAGCCAAGGATGGACAATCAGCAGATGAGTGAAATAGTGACTCAGTTAGTCACTGTTTTCACATGAATTTGGTCTCCACTCATATTGGACTTTCAAATTAATCACTTCATCTTCAATAGAAATGGGGATGAAATCAGGGTAAGAGGATTTACTATTAACCTGAACACATACCTGAGCGTAAGTCAGTCGTGATTTTTGCACTGTTAAGGCATCTACGGCTAGGGGGATTCCCACCTTGCTGGCTATTCTAGAAATTCCTTCTGAATTCCAAACACAGAGGAAGATCCAAAAGCTTTATCCAAATCAGAACGGTAGTGAAGTTTTCCCTCTTAGGCTTAAACCTAGGAAACCATTTTTGAAGCACAAATGGTTTTGCTAGGATGTACCACACACCAATGTTCCAAACCATATCATAATCCACATGAGATGAGAACTTTATTAGGAAAAAACCATCGCTCATGTTAAACAGTTGGATATTACTTTGGAGTTTCCAGATTTTTCTGGAGAGCCGCCAGAAGGGATTCGTAATAAGGGCGCCTACCTACTGAAAAGCCAACCAAGGAGAGGTTCCATTCTTCAGCAGCAACATCCGTCTTTTCTCTTTGAAAAACTAACACCTCGTCGGGTTCTTCACGGTGGAAGATAGGAATGTCTTTGGAAGAAAGACATTCAAGGTTGACGAAATTAGCCCAAACAAGCTGCGACTGAGGGATAGACGCAGGGGAATGAGAGAGAGGGGGAAAATCATGTGGATGAAGAGGGGAACCCATAAAGGAGGGTCCCCTTAGATGGGGAAGAAGAGCGGCGACAAGAAGATCGCCTAGGGTTTCCCTCTTCCTCACAAGCAAGCCTCTCTAAATAGGAGAAATGTACATGTTAATCTATTTTTCAATTAAAAAAATTATTAGTTAATTAAGTTATTGCAAAATAATTCAACCAAAAAATAAAGTGAAGAAAAAGAGAGCAGCTATGTCTACGTCTCTACTTCCAAAAAAAAAAAACCTGTAATGAGAATGGTAACCTTGGGCCTAAGAATAATTAAGAATCTACATGACTTTGGTTCAAGTTTTTCTATTTTGCTGAAGAAGAACTATTTTTTTAAGCTACTAGCTTAGCATTGCTGTCTTGCTATGTGCTATTGAGTAAATTAGATAATTGCTGGATAAAATATGTTTATGTGCTACAGAGATTTGAGGAAGCTAAAGAAGAATAAACAGTTGGTGTATTTTCAGTTCTTGAAGGAGCTGAGGTTATATTCACAAGATAAAGACTGACATTAGATGGTATATCATTTCTCAGCATTATCCATACAGTATATTATAAATATTATGAAGTTCTATTAAATTCTCCGTTGAGGAAATTGGTGGAAAGCCCACAAAAGAAGTATTATAGAAAACTAATATGCGCTAAGTTTTTTTTTTTTTTTTCCTTCTGTTTTACAAATCATAAAAAAAGATGGAATATTAAAGAAGAAGAAGAAGAGAGGTTAAAAAGAAAGACATTTGATTTTATGAAAATTTTTCTAGCAGAAAATTTAAATGTATTTTACCTTTGATTTTGTAGGATCTGTTTTTTCGCTGAAAAAGAAATGATACTATTTCAAGCAAAGAAAATTTGAAATTATACAATCAGAGAGAGTTCAAATTTGAGGCGCCAATCAGTATAGAGGAAGGCAGGCGCCGAAACCCTAAACGCATCCAAGGCTAAATGCTCGCCGCAATCACCAGGGCTGCCTCCAAAATGCGTCATCAACCGTCATCGGTAAGTCAAGATACTCCTCAACCTCAAAACAATCTCCTCCGCAGTCTCCATCAAGCCCAGCTATCGTCTCCTCTACTCCGCCACCAACGCAATTGAAAGCACCGCCAACATCTGCCGGCAACTCGAGGTAGTGCTCTAACTCTTTTAGATAATCTTCAAACATATTTCCATCCACCTCCTCCCCTCCGCCGCCCAGCGCTGTTTTCCCCAGTGAAGCGCTGTCACCGATAAAAACACAGTCCGCCTCCGGCGGCAAGTCAAGAAACTGATCTATTTCCTCTAAACAGTTCTTCATCATGTTTCGATCCGATTTCTCCGCCGCCGAGCATTTCCCACATCCTTCTTCGCCTCCGACTACGGGCAACACCGAGGCCGATGTATTATTTACAGCACCAAAGCGGTGAAATGCCGACGACGCGAAGGTTGCTGCCAGCACAATCACCGTTCCAGCAGCCACCACCGGCCCCGCCACCGCTCCACCCACAATCTGACCGTCAGGCCCGGCTAAAGTCACTGTCAAACTGCCTTCGCGGCCACCAGGAGGAAACGTGGCCGTGAAAGAACGAAGATAAAAGCTTCCTTGGACTGTGAGTGTTGTGGGGTACGGAGACGCTTCCCACAAGACAGCGCCGGCGATAGGGCCGGAGGCTGAGAGGACGCAGACTCCGAAAATGCGACAGGCACGAGCAAAGGCCGTGATGGTTTCTGCGACGTCACCGCCGGCGTGGATTTTGAGTACGTGCGGCAAGTAGTTGGCCACTGGAATCTTCGGCTTATTCTTCGGCCCTCGCTTGCGGCGGCGCTTCCGCTTCGTCGTAGCGTTGCTGGAGGCAGGGCAGCAAGTAGTCATCTTAAGGTGTGCGGTTTCACAAAGCACTCTGTCCTCTTTCAGAAATGATTACTTCTGTAGCGAGGTAGTGGAACGATGCCCTTATTTAAAGCAAATTACGCGTCTGTGTAATTTAAGCGGAGATATATTTGGAAAGCAAATCCAAAAAGATCTGATTTTGAAAATTTACCGGCAACTAAAAGCTAATAGCTAACAGAGATTATTTTCAACTGGAAAATATTTCCTATTTTAAAATTTTAAGTCGAAAATATTTTTTCATGAAGCGGAGATAATGTAACTATCTAAATCATTCAAGATAAACAATACAAGTCTTCTATATAATTTTTATATCTTATTTTTTGTGCCCGAAATTAATCGGTTTAATAAAAAAAAGTTACCCACACACTCACTCTGATCAACCACTGTGCAAAAAATGAGTTAAATTTTTTAATTACGAAACAATATTTCATATAAATAAAAAATATTAGAAGGAGGCCAGTTGCTCTTTGTTGGCCTCACTGATAAAAACATGTTTTTAATAAAATAAAATATATAAAATTTGTAATTTGGAAGAAAATTAAAAATAATTTTTAAGTTTAAAATTTAGATATATATTAAATTTATTAGTTTGAATTATATTTTATAAGTATGATAATTTAATGAATTTTAATTTTTTTAATCAATTTTTATATAAAAATTTTTAAATTATTAATAAATTTAAATTTGAACAAGAAGTTATAATTTTATTAAATTTTGATGAAATGAAAAAGAAATTAATCAATTTAATCCTAAATACATTTTAAGTCATAAAATAAAAAAGTTAAAATCTATTTATATAAAAAGCGTGATAGATAACGATAATATTATTTCGATCAAGAAGTGATATTACATAAGAGTAATTCTTGCATAAATTATTACTTAAAATTAAATGTATGTGATTCCTCCTAAAATCTACTTTAATACAAGTTATTGCCCTTTACTATGTCATTGCAGATTGTGTATGATCCTATCGTGAATTGATGTACTCCTCTCTGTCGTTGATGAGCTGCTTCTTCTTCTTTATTATATTTTTCTTCTCATGAGCGGAGCTAGAATTTTTTTCTTGTGGGGGCACAAATCATTGAAGTAAAAAAAAAAATCTCAACTTTTTTCAACTGGGCTTGAATCGGTAGAGGTGGTTTTATTTTTATTTTTTAATTATTAGATTCATTATAAAAACTAAAAAGATAAAATATATTATAAAAAAAACTTATAATTGAGAACACTAAATTTTGAGATTCTTCTTATCTATTATATCTCATTTTCAAAATAAGCAATTAAACAGTCTTTTATTCAAAAGTCTCACATACGATTGTACAATCAAGTCATTGTCAAAAAAAAAAAAGATAGGCAAGTTATAAGATAAATAACTAAAAAAATTTACTTATTCAAAGTCTCTCATACGAAATCCTTAGCTTATGGAAATGTTTTTGAATGAGAAAATTACAACATTAACAATTATAGGAAATTGCATAACAAAACAAAATCGGCTTAACAAAGAAATAGAAGAAAAATTATGAAACAATTATAGGATTTCGCTTGGATTAGTTTTAATCATTAATATGATAGTAAAGTTAACAAAAATTCTTCCAAAAACTGAGAAACAAATTTACAACAAAGGATATATTTATGAGAAATTATTTATACAAACATAAAATGTCTTAAAAACAAAGAAAAGTATTACATTTACCTTAACAAAGAAACAGCAGAAAAATAAGAGAAAAATTCTCTGATTGCAGTTTTCCCACAGAATTATAGCAATATATTTCTCAAAATAATATATTACATTTCACTTAACAAACAAAACTAAAAGCAGATTATTAGAGAAAAAAAATTAAGTAGCAATAAATATATTTAATTAAACATTAATTAAAAAAGTCAGTGGGGGCCCGTTCCCCAGGGCCCCATGATTTCTCCTGAGAAGAAGAAACCCACTATATCAATCTGTCTTAAAAATTAATCGATTAATCATAAATTTCAATCATCTTAAAATAAATCCTACAGGTAAAAAAACAAATCATAATCACATTTTAATATTTAATAAGATAACCTTAACACAAATTTTGTCCTTTGTCTCATTAAACAACAAGATATTTACTGCTACAATGGCAAAGTTAACGGGATTCCAAGCTTTTTGTATCAGAAAATTTAACTATAAACCATTTAAAATCTGCGAATGAAGAAATTAAAGGTGCTTCCTTGGCAGATCTTACAGAAATGCCTTCCCAACTAAAAAAGAAATTACAAAATGTGCATGCTTTCTTCAATTGATTCGACAAAATTTAAGGCATTTATGCAATTACAGAAGTATCAATAATAATAATTTATAGAATATATCGTACGCGATGATCACGGATGGCAAACAATCTAGCAAGTGAGAAAGTAGTTTATCTAAAATACTTTTTTTATAGAAGTGTTGTTAAAAACTTAAAATTATCAAAAATTTACTAGGAGCTATTGGTGGCCAAACAACGATTATATATAGATGTTTGGATGTCTTAAGGTTAAATGACATAATTTTGTCCGTAAATAGCAAAGAAAAAAAATCTGAAATTTTAAAGGAAGATAACGAATTTGGAAGATTTGTATGCCTGCGTCAAAGGAAGAAAATTGGAAAGCAGTTAGTTAAGTTACAGAGTAGATAATCATTAATTGCAAGATAATCAATTATAAAAAAAGAACGATTCTAACAATATTCACTGAGTTTTATTATGTTGTGGAAGTGCTCTTTACGGAAATCAAAATAAAGTTCACAATCATGCATCATCAATACAATTCATCCAATTACTTTTAGAAGATAAGAGGGAACTCTGTTATTCTGCCCTGTGGACTCTATAATTCTGAATCATTATTATACAATCAGAGAGAGTTTGAATTTGAGGCGCCAATCAGTATAGAGGATGGCAGGCGCCGGAAACCCTAAAGGCATCGAAGACTAAATGCTCGCCGCAACCATCACGGCGGCCTCCAAAAGCGTCATCAACCATCATATGCAAGTCAAGATACTCCTCAACATTAAAAGAATCTCCTTCACCCTCCCCGCCGCTGTCTCCATCGAGCCCAACTGTGGACTCCTCAACATCCGCCGGCACCTCAAGGCAGTCCTCTAACTCTTTTAGATATTTATCAAACATATTTTCATCCGCCTCCTTCCCTCCGCCGTCCAGCCCTGTTTTCTCTGCTGAAGCGCCGCCACCGATGAAAACACCGTCCACCTCCGGCGGCAACTCAAGAAACTGTTCTAATTCCTTTAAGCACTTATTCAGCATGTCTCGCTCCGATTTCTCCGCTTCACTGTTCTCTGCAACCGAACTTTTACCACATCCTTCTTCGCCTCCGACCACGGGCATCATGATCGAGGCCGATGTATTATTCACAGCTCCAAAGCGGTGCAATGCCGAGGGGGTGAAGGTTGCCGCCACCACAATCACCTTTCCAGCAGCCACCACCGGCCCTGCCACCACCCCACCCAACACCTGACCGTGTGGCCCGGCTAAAGTCACCGCCATACTTCCTTTACTACCTCCAGGAAGAAACGTGGCCATGAAAGAAATAAGAAAAAAGCTACCTTGGAATGTGAGTGTTGAGGGGTACGGAGAAGCCTCCCACAAGACGGCGGCTGCGATAGGGCCGGAGGCAGAGAGGACGCAGACTCCAAAATTGCGACAGCCACGAGCAAAGGCGGCGATGGTTTCTGCGACGTCGCCACCAGCGTGGATTTCGAGTACGTGTTGATGGAGGGTGGCGACCTGCGGCATGCAGTTGGCCACCGGAATATTCTTAGGCTTATTCTTCGAACCTGGCTTGCGGCCGCGCCTCCGCTTCGCCGTAGCGTTGCTCGAGCCAGAGCAGCAAGTACTCGTCATCTTACGTTGTCCGGTTTCGCAAAGCACTCACTCCACTTTCACTTTCAGAAATGATTTCTCCTGTGGCGAGGTCGTGGAACGATCCCCTCTTAATTAATGCAAATTACGCGTGTGTATTTGCGTGTGTGTAATTGTAGCGGAGATTTATTTGGAAATTAAGCAAATCCAAAAAGATACGATTTTGAAAATTTAACGTTAACTAACATCTAATAGCTAACAGAAAGATTGATCTCAACTGGAAAATATTTCCTTTTTTAAAATGTTAAGTCGAAAATACTTTTTCATGAAGAGGAGATAAACAATACAAGTCTTCTATATAATTAAATGGCTTAGTAAAAGAAAATTTTAAGTTTAAAATTTAGATATATATTAAATTTTTTAGTTTGAATTATATTTTATAAGTATGATAATTTATTGAATTTTCATTTTTTAATCAAATTTTTACATAAAAAAATGAAATTATTAATAAATTTAAATTTGAATAAGAAGTTATAATTTTATTAAATTTTGATGAAATGAAAAAGAAATTAAGGAATTTAATCCTAAATACATTTTCATCAATGAATGGGTTCGAGTGGCCATCCAAATTTTCTTAAACCACAATAATATTGATTGATCCTGAGCATTAGGAGCGATATGGGCAACACCATCATAGTCATTAGCAATATATATATCCCTAATTCCACCGTTAACTTTCTAAGTTTTAGCTTTCCTCGCATGAGGATGTAAATAAAAACATTCAAATTTGTCCACAAAAAGAAGAAAAATCACTCATAAGAACTTTTTGAACATAAGTAAACTTTTCTAGGCCAAGCCAAACCTTATTCAATAATAACATGAAGAGTGAACAATCCTAACAAAAGACTGTTTTTTTAGACATTTTAAGGTAGATAATGTAAAAATAGTTCTTTGATAGATGTAATATTATGATAAACTCAAACAATTTAAGGGAACTAAATCAAACATGCATCATAGAAACTCCTAAATAAGGATAAAGGCATAAACAATAACCCCATTAGTCAATTTGAACTATATGCCCTTTGTTGTGACTTTAATATTGATTCTCATTTGTATAATATGACTTGTACAAATGAAAAATTTAATGTTATGGGTATCTCATGTGAACATGCATTGGCAATATCTCAAATTATTATATATTATTTTTAAACTTATATGGACATGAAATATATTTAGCAGCATATGCTCAAATTATTTGTATCAATAAAAAAATTTATTTGAGAGGTTTCATATGAAATAAAATATGATTATCATATAACCTCAATGAATGGCATGAGTGGCCTTCCAAAGAAAGATAAAAATCCTTTAAAAGGTGGAGAAGGATATAGTTCAACTCATGATAGATTGAATTTGTTGTAGAATAATTTTCCAAATAAAAGGAATTTTCTATGTTATATCTATTTCTATTGCTTGTTGTCTAGGGTAAATATTAAATGAACCGTATTTGAACATGTAATTCAACTATTTCATAATCTTTTGACAATATCTTATTCAAACCTTTTTCAAACTATGTTATAAAATTTATTGAAAAACTATTTGAATATGAGAGATTAATATTTGATTAAGGTTCGAATGATAATGGGACTACTAAAAAATTATTGTTTCCGCAGCATTTTATAGCAGCATTTTAAAAACCACTGTGAAAAGCCTCTTTTTACAATAGTTTAAACCGCTGCTATTAAAATTTATTTTAGTCCTAAACTTATAGCATCAGTTTTAACATTCTAAAAAAAAAAACCGCTGCTAATATTACTTCATAAACCCAGCGATGAAACCTAATTTCCCAATATTATTGCAATTCAGACCCCGACCGGCTTTGTTCTCCTCGACTCTCCCTCTTTCCTTCTCCTTCGCGTATCAGCCTGCTCCTTCATTATTCTCGTCGGAGCGACGCTATAACTATATGTGAATGCTTCGCAGATCTCGCTCGTCTTCGTCTCCGTTGATCAAGCGCGGGACTCCACGCCACCACCGTCTGCAAAATAGTAAGTTATTTGTTATATTTTTTAGGCATCAACCATGGAATTGATGCCCTAATGCTTAAAGGGACCTCACGAATGGGGCTTCTGACGAGAGGGATGCAGACGTTAATTTGAGCTAGGGGGTTTAGTACCCTATTCGACCATCCGAGCCTGACTGCGCTTTCTACTGCAGGACTGGATGCTGCAAGTTTTGCTCTTACTGTCGGTTCAATCACCCGCGGAAGAAAAGATTGGTTAAGGTTTCTCATTTTTCTCTTTTTGAATTTTTATTATTGCTTGCATTTTTGTTTGAATTTGAATTATGGTTTAGGTTCTTCGCAGACAGGAATAAGGTTTTCTATAATTGAATATTATGCCTTTTCCGTTGATCATTTCAGATAAAATTTTTTACGTCATCGATCTATCTTATTCTATATTCAATATGCTTATGAGACTATATAGAATTATGATTACTGTTCTGCATACTATTCTTAAATGTTACATATTAGAACTGCTTAAACTTCAAAATTTACTTAGATTGAAATATGTACTTCATATTGTCTATTGCATCTTAAACCCTCTTTTCTCCATCCTGTTCTTAATGATCTATCTGCGTTATCTTTTTGTTGATTAAGAATCTTAAGCATCTACAAGTTTAGAAAAAAAAAATGTATTGAACTTCTCTTTGTCTTGAAAATAACTACAGAGATATTTTGATCATTATTTGATGCGTTGTGAAAGATTTCACAACAAATCAATTAGTCTTGTTCTAGCTCATGTATCATAGGAAATTTTAACTTTGTTGTTCAATTGCAATGAAATTACATTGCGATGCAGCATATTGAAGCAAGAAGCAACTTTAACAACAGCAGCGCTTGTAGGTGCACAAATAAGAGTTCAACATCTTAGTGGGAGGTGGTTCCGATTGCAATGGAGACTAAGGTCGAAAAAACTTTGTGAGAACTCACATATTAGTATTTTTGTGTTGCATTTTTTTTCTTCCAAATTTCCTATAATTTATTTCCTACTTGGGATTTTTCCTTGCTGCTGCATTCTGCTCTTATTGATTCGGTACATATTAGTATTTTTGTGTTACATTTTGTCTATCAAACATGTTGATTCTGTTAAGAAGTTGGCAAAATTTACATGGATGAGATTGTGAGAATGCATGTAGTACCAAAGTTTATAATTTTAGATGGATATGGTATAGTTATTTTTAGATTATAGAGAAATGTTCAAGAAGATTTGGATATTGAACTCTTCTTCAACATTGTATTCCACCCTCAAACTCATGGTTAGCTAGAGAGAACTATTTGAAGAAAATTTACTGAAATTATATGTTCTTTATTTTAGTCGAGGATGGGAATTATGCGTGCTGCTAATAGAGTTTGCTTACTTGTTACCAAGTTCTCACAGCCATCATCTACTGCTAGGGTCCGTGTAGAGATGGATGTTACTAATTTTGAAAAGATAATTAGGTTTACAATGAATTAGATGGCTTTTGACAGGAAGTTATTATTGAGAAAATTAGATCATGTTATGGTTTTGAGTGCAGGGAACATGGGCACAATAACGAGAGAGCTGCAAGTGTTAGGGGTGAGATTTGGAATGAAACGAATGAGCATCCAGTCTCTCTGAGATTTATGCGCATTATTTAAAGTAGGTCGTTTGATATTTTCCTCATAGAGGGTAGAAAAAATAAGGTCAAATTTCGATCCTTGGTTGTTGCAGCATCGGTCAAACTGTCATAAGAATGTTCTGTTTCAGGTGGGGCGATGGCGCTTGCTGCGGAGCAGTTGGAGGAAAGTAGCTTCATTGGCAAACATCAACTTCGGCGGTGAGACCATGTCTTTCTTCCATGACTCCAGTCTCTATTCTATTTTGTATAAAAGAAGATCAGCGAAAAAAGGCCTTCACCTCAAAATCCAAAGAGAATTTTGACACTGTAAGCATTTATATATAGTGAATTATTGTAAACTTTGTTTAATGCTAGCTTTATTCTTGGAGCTTTAGTGGTGACAGGAGAGTAGCATTTGATATGGTTATTGGTAAAATAATTGGTGATAATTAAAAAAAATAAATCCCTAAAGAGATAGACTCAAAACAAATTTAAATAGAAAAATCTAAAGTTTTCCCAAATTTAAATTTAAATTATCCCCTAATGCATCAACTGATCATAAAATAAAGAAATACTAGCAATCTTGCGGTCTAAGCCATCAAGTATGTTTTGATCGGACATTGTGAACAGGAATGAGTGGAAGTCGATTTGAAAAGCAAATCCTCAATTCTTGAGATAAGTCTAAAAATGACGATGTTGGCCTTTCATGTTAAGCAGGACCAAAGCTAATTATGCAAATACTATTCAATACCTTAGCCTCACTGAAATCATCATTCGTTTTTTTAGACTGAATAATCTTATCTAATTGTCCGGAACATTAACTTCCGCATTATGAAGCATGTAAAACCTTGTCCACAATGTTTTTGTAACAGGGTTGGACTGGAAAAGGCAAAGAAAGAGTTAAAAGGAAAGCATTCATAAGGGTGTTTCTTTCATTCGGAATGCATAAGAGAAATATAGTAAATAGGTATCTCCAACCAACATCGCAATGTACTCGATGTCATCTGTATTCTGCTCGTGTAATCTTCCACCCAAGACGATTATGGCAACAGTGTTACTTTGATTTAATTATATTTGGTTCTTATATGTTATAATTATATTGTTTCTGATAATCGCCATCTATGAGTATGTTAACATTTGTTATGTTGAGGAACCTAATTGACGCCTTGCATAGAACACAATCTACAAAGTCAAAAGACTTAATCATGAATTTTTTTAGAGGATTTTATTATATTTTTGGTCACCCCTTTTTTTTTCTTTATAAAGAGGAGACATCATTTTTTCATCTTTGTTTATTAATTGTTTTGTTTGGAAATATCATGAAACATAACAACTACGTACAATTTAAATAACACAATTAGTAAACCATTAAATAACACAATTAATTTATATTTGTATAGTATTTTATTGATATTTATAATTTGATCACAAAATTTAATTTTTTGGCATTATTTTTTTTTAATTTATTCTACCCTTTAGCAGCGGTTTTAACACCTACCAAAAAGTGCTGCTAAAGCCTACCTACAGCAGCACTTATAAAACCGCTGCTAAAGCCTTTCCTGCAGCGAAAACAAATACAGCGGATATGTAGCAGTTTCTAAACCACTGCAAATTAGTTTGTAGGTGTTTAAACCGCTGTCGTAGGTCCAAAAAAGTGTTGCGAAAACCTAATTTATTAGTAGTCTTTATCTGTTTTTTGATTTCATCGCTTGTTGTTTCATCTGGTTCAATAATATTGCTTATCCTAGTGAGTTTTACGGACTCATTGGTTCGGAAGCTTCTCAAGCTCAAGAATTTACTTTTCTTGCAGTGAGAGATCAACGTCTTGGGGCTAATGTGGGATCCGCCCAAGGACCCACTGGGGCTATAGACTTGAAGAAAGTATTCAAGAATTTTCTGATATCGGCAAGAACTTCTAATGTAGATCTTAAAAAACTATTTAAATCTAAAGTTGAGGAAGGCAATGAGAAGCTACTATGTGTTGATCCAAGCTACTCAGGCACCTTTCTAAAAAGTTTAGTCTTCCTAAAGCCTACGATCAAGTATTTGGGAAAAATTTAGCCTCAAGAAAACAATACTTATTTTCTGCACAGCTTGTAGTTCTTTTAGGCTAACTCACAACTCAACGAATGTAGGATGCACCCATCCATAACTCATAAGTAAATTTCCAAACTCCAACTTTTATGAAAACAAGATTTCTGACAGAGAAAATGTCATAGCTCCAAACTATCAAAAACAATATCTATCAGGGCTACTTTATGGTCCATATTCATTTATAAACATTGGATTTGGCAAGGAGGTAACAGAAAAAGATGGAAGAAGCAAAAAAAAAAAAAATTGTAGAAGTTATAGTTTTTGCGCAAATAGTTGAAAAACTTTTCAAAGGTATGTTTGTTATCTTCTAGAGTCTAATGATTGTATTACCATTATTTTATTATCAAGTATAACAATTTTATGCTGCATGAGGAATGTTCTTGCTTGTAAAGTAGAAAATTAGAATTACAAATCAATACTATATTTTTTTATACTATATGAACTATATAGGATTGTGAACTAGAAAATTAAACTTATATAATAAACTCTATCTATATAAAAAAAATTTTTATTTTTTGCTCATTTATATAATAATAACATTATATTTTGGCGTAATTACTATGTTAAATTTTATTTTTTTATTGCAAAACTTATGAGATTTTGATTTTGTATGATCTTTAGCTATATTTGAGGCATGTATCGAGTTTGATGAGTTTGATGACTTGTTGAATATGGATTCTCTACAGATTAGTGATTATGTTGTTCTATATTGTCATTTGAAAGTAAGGTTCTAATCATTTACTCTATTGTGATCTAAAAGTCATATGTTCCAATAATCAGTCATGGAGTTAGAGAACTTGAACGAATAAATGAGACAAGTAATTATCAATTTAGTTTTTTTGTCAACATCCTTTTTATTGCCCCATATTCAAATTCATGTCACCAATATGGAGACCAAATCTCAACAAATATCAATGTAATATGTACGCTTTAAAGTGGAAGGAAGAAAGAGAACTTACAAGTGACATAGATTAGGTATTATTTTAAACCTCTTTGCATCCACATAACCACTGGGACGAAGTATCCGACCCATCTCAAGAAGAATAAACTTCATTTCATATCTTTGGAGAAAAAGACAAAACAACAGTAATTGTCAGAACATGCACTAAAGTTTAAAAGCAAGAATGAAATTTCTAGAGAACTTTCTATGTTCATGCAGTTGCTAGATGCCTAGATCCATAGTTGTTCAACCAAAAGAACCCAAACCCATCTTTATTCATAACAAACATATATAATGCAAACATATAAAACTTTCACTAATGTGTGAATTGATCTGATGAAGCTTCAAAAAAATAAAATACTTATTTTTAAATTATCCATCTTCGATATATATATATATATATACAACAACATAAACAGTGGATCAAACAACACAAGCTTTCCATTTGGCAGGTTAAAAAGCTCTTTCACATTCAAGGAAAAAAAAACACAAACACAAATACAGCAACGCACTAGTACTACAAATAAGAACAAGAAAGAGGTGAAAAATATTACAGCTAGGATCAGTTTACAAGGAAGAAGAGCAAAGGAGATAAGAGAGAAGAGTTAAACCCTTTCTGAGAAGCAACTCGGACAACAATAGTCTGGCAACCGGTGAAGGTTTCCTCGCCGAAGTCAGGATACGTCTCGTGTTTGAGAAAAAAAAAACAATCTGTAAAATATTATAATCTCTCAAAATATCAATTTTCTCCCGTAAAGTTTAAGGGAAAAAAAGGAGATTAAAGAATAGAGGTTGAATATAACATAAAAGATTTGCTTATTTTTAGATTCTTAACTTTATTATTGTGCTTGGTTTTAAACCAAAGCCTATCATCCGCATTTGTTAATGAAACGAGAAAAAGAAAAAAAGTAGCCAAACCAATTTCATTCATTAAAATCCTAAAACAGAGAGTTTATTGCTACATACATGTACCTTGACTACCGCATCGAAGTTCTTGTCTTGCAACTGTGACGAGTACGGCTGAAATCATTTTCAAAAGTGTATCGCCGTCGATGTTGGCCGCATCGCAGTTCTTATGTCGCATCATTGTTCTTGTCTTGCATCGACATACATGTCCTGCAACTGCGACGATGTTGGCGAATCCTTCAACAGAGTATATCTCATCGGATTCCAAGGGGAAATCACAGTACATTACCAAAAGTTGATTGTTGTCATATCGAAGACGAACAGAGTACCAGACCTCATCCGTATCTCTGAAATCCATTATTGGCGACACCTTGTCCGCATCTACTTGGTGCTTCGTCGACATTGTTTCTTCGATTACAGAGAACCACTAAGAGGAGAAATGAGTAGTACAGCTGGCTGTGCGAAAGTCCCGTAGCGAGGCGATGGCATAGGAGGAGCGAGAGCTAGGGCACAGGAGGAGGAGGCGGAACTGGGAGACGGAGCGGGAGCGGGAGCGAGAAGATAGATTGCGAATATTATAAGGGCGTCTCCAGCCAAATTCCAAACGAAAGCCGGTTTGCTCCGTTCGAACGGCAAAAAAAATTGTTAATTGGTGGAGGTTGAACACTATAATGTCAATATTTGTGTTGCATTATTCACCTTTTTTTTTTTTTTTTGTCTTAATCAAATTTGTCTGAAGAAACAAATGAAAGAGGAGAAAATAGTTATCTTCACAGAAGCGTGTAAAATGGAGTTCAATTGAAGATGAATCACGACATTTTTGAGTTTCATTGCATTTTGGAGTGAAAAATGAAATTTTTAGTTGGAGATGCCTTAAGGATGCCATTTTTATTTTTAACGGCAATTTTTAAAATGTTATTATTGAAATGCTTGGGAAAATATTATTTTTTAGAAATATTATTTTATTCGTTGCCTATATTTATTTATCGCAGCGGTTGGTTTATAAATCGATGCTATAAATTGTTATGAAATTATTAATTTTTTATTAGTCGATTATCTTGGCAAGCATATTTAATATTCACAAATGGCTACATTGTACTACCTACCTAAATCTTTATTGTGTTTAATGGGTTTTTATTGAACCTTGTATCAAACTAAATTTATGAACATTTATAACTCAATTCAGGGGCGGATACAACTTCTTTTTTTAGGTTGGGCAAAATTTTAGTTAATTAAAATATTAAACAATAGCAATAATAATAATAATAATAATAATAATAATGATAAATAATAATAATAACAACAACAACAACAAATAGTAATAATAAAATATTTTTTTAAAAAAAATTAAACCAATATAAAGCCATCAAAATTATAATAGAAAATTTTCATCATTTATCTTTCAATATAATACTGATTTTAATAATATAAATTAGATTATAATCATACAAATTATGTTGATACTAGACTCTTACTTAAAAGAATAATAATAAAAAATAGCTAAACGTAATGCTCCTAATCCAACAAAATCAAATAATACCTAAGCCTGGAAGAAAATTGGAACCCCAGTCTCACTCGCTCGACAAGGCTCCATCTTAGCCTGAGAAAGACGTTCAGGAAGCTGGGTGAAATGAATAAGAGGAATGATGCCTTACGTTCTCGCTCGCTTGGCAAGGCTCCGTCTGAGCCTAAGACGGACATTCAGGAAGCTCGATGGCTGATGTCAGCAGTTGATGAATCGTCTCCACCTTCCGCGACTTGGTTCTGGACGGAGCGGCTGGATCCATCCGATTGAATGGAATGCTGGGTTGGGCCGTTTCCTCATGCGGCATGGAGGAGAATTCCTCCATCTCAAATATGGACCTCACTAGCTCTTCTCCATCGGATATGGATTTGACCAATTGTGAGGTTCCGAATGAATCCTGCCCCAACATCTTCATTCCAGACGTTAACATGAATCTCGAAACGGTCATTCACAAACAACCGGTTGCCTCCCAGGTGTGTGCGACTCATCCCACAATTCCGTGTTCTGATGGTTACGATTGTCATGGAATTAAGAGTGCACTTGAGCATGAAGTGCATAGGACCAATGTGCCATCTTGCAGGTGTTTAGAAATTCCAATTGCAGCCTCTACCAAGCCTCCACCTACAAGTTTCTGCACTCCAGGTGCTTGTGGAAATTCCTCAAAGATGCATAAATCAGATTTATCTCAAATTGAGGTTCAAAACCAAAGGTCCGGCTGTGGTATTCCACCCACAAACTCCAACGAAGGGCCTAATGATTGGAAAGACAACGGAGAAGGGAGGTGATGGAAAGACAATGGAGAAGGGCCTCTTGAATGTGGAATGCGACTGGGAAGAAAGAATCGCGAAAGCTAGCGGGCTGCGAAGTGAGAACTAGCTGGATGGGAAAACACATTTAGGATTGATTAAATTAGGAAAAAAAGATTTTTGGAGGGGGGACAAAATATCAAAAATATTCCCTCAAACACTTTTTTTTTTACCCTGGCTTCAACTTGGATCCGCCAGTGACTCAATCAATAGTTATCATAGCATGGTTGACACTGCTTTTCCCTAAAAATTTTAAGTTATTTTTAAAAGGCAGCAAAAAATAGAAGTCAAATAAAATTATGATTGCGGCCACATAAAAAAAAGTAGAAAGAAAGATGTCTCAAAAAGAGCTTAAAAATAATTAAGAATCTAGATGACTCTGGTTCAAGTTTTTCTTTTTAGCTTAAGAAGAACTATTTTTTTAAAGCTTAGCATTGCTGTCTTTTTTTTTTTTTTTGGTTAAAACCCTCTCATGGGGCCTACGTGTTCATTTAAAACAACGGTTACATCGTCCTTAAAAGGTTCCACCAGCTCTCTATTGCTCAAAAGAGCTACAATCCAAAAAGAAAATAAAAGTCCTACGAGCCGGCGGATCCTTACACTACGATTACAAAAAGAACTTAATAAATTCGGGCTATTCAGCAATAGCACCCAAAAAAGGAGAAGTCAAATAATCTTGAAAGCTTTCAGCTCCGCTCTCCTGCAAAAAAATCTACTATAAAGCGAAATGACCAAACAAAGAAAAAAATAGCGTACCTTTCTCCAAATTTTGCTCCACTTGCAAGAGTACCTACCAAGAAACTTCAAGAACAAAATCAGATCAAGAATACCACATAACACCAAAACAAGCAACCGCCAAAAAAGAGAATACCCAGTCCACACCACATCAACCATGTAATGCCAACAGCCATGGCAACAGAATCTGAGAATAGCCCTACGATTATAAACAAACATCCCATACAGACTCAGCCAAACATCACCATTACCATTCGCACCAGAATTACAACCAGTAAGATCCATCAAACCAATATCACAATCCAAGTCTTCAAAACAAAACCCCAGTTAGAAACTAAGAAACACCCAGACAGGCTCCAGACAGAAAAACAACCGCACAAAATCATCCACCGCAACAGCAAAAACCACCACAACCCCCTATTAATAACCAAACGCTCCCAGCAGGACCAGGCGAGCAGCGAAGGGAAAAAATTCCAGATCAACAACACAAAGACCCCGAAACCCAAAAAGTCACCCATTCCTACAGTTAGGCATAGACACCTTGTCCAGTAACAGCATACCAACCAAGAAAGGATCTAAATTATGAATATCCAATTCCTCATAAACACTGAGAGACGAGCCCTTCTTCGCTAACCAATCAGCACAGCCATTACCTTCCCGTAAAATATGCGTTATATAACAGTTCATCAAATGCATTAAATATTTAACTTTTCTAATAATATAAAAATACTGAGCATTACCATGGCAATCCTGATTCAAAATTTGAATCAGGTTTAAGGAATCCACTTCAATCCAGACCCAATTCACTCCCATTTTTAAACTCATTTCCAGACCCAGAAGGAGAGCATTAAGTTCAGCGAATATAGCATCCATCACAATCAAAGGAGAAGCAAAGGCAGCCATAGTATTACCAAGATAATCCCTGATTAAGCCCCCCGCACCCGCCATATTATTGGCAACCGACCCATCCGTATTTAATTTCACATAAGGGGGTTTCGGTTTAAATTCAAAACTTTAATTTGTATTTTTTTAAGCTACTAGCTTAGCATTGCTGTCTTGTTATGTGCTATTGAGTAAATTAGATAATTGTTGAATAAATTATGTTTATGCGCTACAGAGATTTGAGGAAGCTAAAGAAGAATAAACAATTGGTGTATTTTCAGTTCTTGAAGGAGGTTATATTCACATGATAAAGGCTGAACATTAGATGGTAATATCATTTCTCAGCATTATCCATATAGTATATTAGAAATATTATAAAGTTCTATTAAATTCTCCGTTGAGGAAATTGGTGGAAAGCCCGCAAAAGAAATATTATAGAAAACTAATATGCGCTAAGTTTTTTTTTCCTTTTGTTTTACAAATCATAAAAAAAGATGGAATATTAAAGAAGAAGAAGAGAAATAATATATGAGAGAGAGAGAGAGAGAGAGACATTTGGTATAAATAAAAAACGATTTTATGAAAATTTTTCTAGCAGAAAATTTAAATGTATTTTACCTTTGATTTTGTAGCATCTGTTTTTTTGCTGAAAAAGAAATGATACTATTTCAAGCAAAGAAAATTTGAAATTTTGGTGTTTGATTTAACTGAAATTAAATGCAAATTAAAGTTTTGATGAGTTTCTTTATCACTCTGCAATTTATTTTTGATATATTTGACAATGGCTAATGGCTATCAAAATTAATATCTAAAGAGGGGATGAAAAAATCAAAAAATTATTTAAATAAATAAAAATCAATAATTTTACTTTTTTGAACTAACATATGAAAATAACTTCTATCTTATTTTATATTTATATCTTGACTATCCTTATTGGTAAAACTCTAAGTTGAGTTGTTGCAGTCAAAACAGTTAAGATTAATTGAATCAAGCTATCAAAAGAGGACTATCCTTACGATGACCACTTAAAAATAATGTGAATGTTGTTTCTATTTTAGTTTAATTTAGAATATGAAATATTTCAGCAGAAGTAGTATGCCTTTTTCTTTGGTATTAAAAGGTTTTTGTTTCATTTTTTCGATCTATTCATAGTAACAATAAGCATCCATCAATGAAAATTATAAAAAAGAGGACGATTTACAATGCAATCTTCACCACAATGTACTAAAAATATTTCCTGAATTTTATTATGTTGCAGAAATCAAAACAATGATCACAATCTACATCAACATAATTCTTGCAATTATTTTTAGAAAATATGCTATTATGCTCTCCAGCATTTGTGGACTCCTACAATTCTAAATCATTATTATACAATCAGAGAGAGTTCAAATTTGAGGCGCCAATCAGTATAGGGGAAGGCAGGCGGCGGAAACCCTAAACGCATCAAAGGCTAAATGCTCACCGCAACCATCACGGCTGGCTCCAAAATACATCATCAACCATCATCTGTAAGTTAAAATACTCTTCAACCTGAAAACAATCTACCCCGCGGTCTCCATCGAGCCCAGCTGTCGTCTCCTCTACTCCGCCACCAATGCAATTGAAAGCACCGCCAACATCTGCCGGCAACTCGAGGTAGTGCTCTAATTCTTTTAGATAATTTTCAAACATATTTCCATCCACCTCCTCCCCTCCGCCGCCCAGCCCTGTTTTCTCCTGTGAAGCGCTGTCACTGATAAAAACACAGTCCACCTCCGGCGGCAAGTCAAGAAACTGATCTATTTCCTCTAAACAGTTCTTCATCATATCTCGATCCGATTTCTCCGCTTCACACTTCTCCGCTGCCGAGCTTTTCCCACATCCTTCTTCGCCTCTGACTACGGGCAACACCGAGGCCGATGTATTATTTACAGCACCAAAGCGGTGAAATGCCGACGAGGCGAAGGTTGCTGCCAGCACAATCACCGTTCCAGCAGCCACAACCGGCCCCGCCACCACCCCACCCACAATCTGACCGTCAGGCCCGGCTAAAGTCACCGTCAAACTGCCTTCGCGGCCACCAGGAGGAAACGTGGCCGTGAAAGAACGAAGATAAAAGCTTCCTTGGACTGTGAGTGTTGTGGGGTACGGAGACGCTTCCCACAAGACAGCGCCTGCGATAGGGCCGGAGGCTGAGAGGACGCAGACTCCGAAAATGCGACAGGCACGAGCAAAGGCGGTGATGGTTTCTGCGACGTCACCGCCGGCGTGGATTTTGAGTACGTGCGGCAAGTAGTTGGCCACTGGAAACTTCGGCTTATTCTTCGACCCTTGCTTGCGGCGGCGCTTCCGCTTCCCCGTAGCGTTGTTGGAGGCAGGGCAGCAAGTAGTCATCTTACGGTGTGCGGTTTCACAAAGCACTCTCTCCTCTTTCAGAAATGATTACTTCTGTGGCGAGGTAGTGGAACCATGCCCTTATTTAAAGCAAATTACGCGTCTGTGTAATTGAAGCTGAGATATATTTGGAAAGCAAATCCAAAAAGATATGATTTTGAAAATTTACCGGCAACTAAAAGCTAATAGCTAACAGAAAGATTATTTTCAACTGGAAAATATTTCCTATTTTAAAATTTTAAGTCGAAAATACAGTCCTCACTGATAAAAACATATTTTTAATAAAATAAAATATATATATAATTTGTAATTTGGAAGAAAATTAAAAATAATTTTTAAGTTTAAAATTTAGATATATATTAAATTTGTATGTCATTCCTTCTAAAATCTATTATAAGATAAGTTATTACACTTTACAATGTCATTGCGGATTACGTATGAGCCTGCTGTGTATTGATGTACTCTTCTCTGTCATTGACGAGCTTCTTCTTCTTCCTTGTTATATTCTTCTTCTTCATGATATTCTTCCTTGTTATAACATAAGAATTTTTTAAAAAATCAAGGTAGAAATTGTGGCACTTACATAAAATTATTCAATAGGGGTCCTAAGATAGTAAGTTGTATGAGGTTAGAGCTCCAATTTAAGTAGGTACAATGAAGCACATGATTTATATTAACACAAGTAATAAGCAATGACAATATGATTATTGTTACCTTGGTTAAAAATCTGCTTCACAACATATGCCAACCTATAATTCCATAGATTGATATTTAAATGATGATAATCTAGTCAATTGTTATGTGCTTAGCATTCGACATACTAAGTATGAGCAACAGCTTAAAAATTATCATTTACTTTTTTATAGTTTTTTTATATTATGGGCAAAAAGTATCTTGGGCTTGTTAAATTGATCCCGTTGAGTCGCTTGATTCGACTATAAGCATGCTATAGTTCGATAATATTTAGTCATCCAATTAATGTTTTAGAGCTTTCGAATATGTTTCAAGCCACTCATTTGGACTCATTTGGATCCAATTAAAAATGACATAATTTTGTCTGTAAATAGCAAAGAAAAAAAAATCTGAAATTTTATGAGATTTGAAGATCTTCAAATTTAATCAGCATTTCTAACTCTTTTAGATAATTTTCAAGCATATTTCCATCCACCTCCTCCCTTCCGCCGCCCAGCCCTGTTTTTTCCTGTGAAGCGCCGTCACCGATGAAAACACCGTTCACCTCCGGCGGCAAGTCAAGAAACTGTTCTAATTCCTCTAAGCACTTATTCAGCATGTCTTGCTCCGATTTCTCCGCTTCACAGTTCTCTGCCGCCGAACTTTTACCACATCCTTCTTCGCTTCCGACTACGGGCATCATGATCGAGACCGATGTATTATTCACAGCACCAAAGCGGTGCAATGCCGAGGAGGCGAAGGTTGCCGCCACCACAATCACCTTTCCAGCAGCCACCACCGGCCCTGCCACCACCCCACCCAACACCTGACCGTGTGGCCCGGCTAAAGTCACCGCCATACTTCCTTTACTACCTCCAGGAAGAAACGTGGCCATGAAAGAAATAAGAAAAAAGCTACCTTGGAATGTGAGTGTTGAGGGGTACGGAGAAGCCTCCCACAAGACGGCGCCTGCGATAGGGCCGGAGGCAGAGAGGACGCAGACTCTGTAATTGCGACAGCCACGAGCAAAGGCGGCGATGGTTTCTGCGACGTCGCCACCAGCGTGGATTTCGAGTACGTGTTGATGGAGGGTGGCGACCTGCGGCATGCAGTTGGCCACCGGAATATTCTTAGGCTTATTCTTCGAACCTGGCTGGCGGCCGCGCTTCCGCTTCGCCGGAGCGTTGCTCGAGCCAGAGCAACAAGTACTCGTCATCTTACGGTGTGCAGTTTCGCAAAGCACTCACTCCACTTTCACTTTCAGAAATGATTTCTCCTGTGGCGAGGTCGTGGAACGATCCCCTCTTAATTAATGCACCTTAATTAATGCAAATTAGGCGTGTGTATTTGCGTGTGTGTAATTGTAGCGGAGATTTATTTGGAAATTAAGCAAATCCAAAAAGATACGATTTTGAAAATTTAACGTTAACTAACATCTAATAGCTGACAGAAAGATTGATCTCAACTGGAAAATATTTCCTTTTTTAAAGTGCTAAGTCGAAAATACTTTTTCATGAACAGGAGATAATGTAACTGTGTTCTTCATTCAAGATAAACTATACAAGTCTTCTATAAAATTTTTATATTTTATTTTTTGTGTCCGAAATTAAATGGCTTAGTAAAAGAAAATTTTAAAGTTTAAAATTTAGATATATATTAAATTTATTAGTTTGAATTATATTTTATAAGTATGATAATTTATTGAATTTTTATTTTCTAATCAAAATTTTATATAAAAAATTGAAATTATTAATAAATTTAAATTTGAATAAGAAGTTATAATTTTATTAAATTTTGATGGAATGAAAAAGAAATTAAGGAATTTAATCCTAAATACATTTTCATCAATGAATGGGTTCGAGTGGCCATCCAAATTTTCTTAAACCACATTAATATTGATTGATCCTGAGCATTAGGAGCTATAGGGGCAACACCATCTTAGTCATTAGCAATATATCCCTAATTCCACCGTTAACTTTCTGAATTTTAGCTTTCCTCGCATGAGGATGTAAATAAAAACATTCAAATTTGTCCACAAAAAGAAGAAAAAATCACTCATAAGAACTTTTTGAACATAAGTAAACTTTTCTAGGCCAAGCCAAACCTTATTCAATAATAACATAAAGAGTGCACAATCCTAACAAATGACTATTTTTTTAGACATTTTAAGGTAGATAATGTAAAAATAGTTATTTGATGGATGTAATATTATGCTGAACTCAAACAATTTAAGGGAACTAAATCAAACATGCATCATAGTAACTCCTAAATAAGGATCAAGGCATAAACAGTAACCCCATTAGTCAATTTGAACTATATGCCCTTCATAGTAACTTTAATATTGATTCTCATTTGTATAATATCATTTGTACAAGTGGAAAATTTAATGTTATGGGTATCTCATGTGAACATGCATTGGCAATATCTCAAATTTCTGTTATTATATATTATTTTTAAACTTATATGGACAGGAAATATATTTAGCCGCATATGCTCAAAATATTTGTATCAATAAAAAAAAAATCATTTGAGAGGTTTCATATGAAATAAAATATGATCGTCATATAACCTCAATGAATGGCTTCGAGTGGCCATCCAAAGAAAGATAAAAATCCTTTAAAAGGCGGAGAAGGATATAGTCCAATATAAATGTAGTTGATATGCAATTAGAGGTCATAATCGAGATACTTGTAGTGCCAAGTATTGTTGCCTTCATAATAGTTTTCTTACTGCGATCAATAATAATTCTTAAACAGATGTCATCGAATAGTCGTTAAATGATGTAATGCTTGTTATTTTCATGCATTATGGATTTTACTGAACTTTTTTAAATTATGTTTGAACATTATTCAACTCATGATAGATTGAATTTATTGTAGTATAATTTTCCAAATAAAAGGAATTTTCTATGTTATATCTATTTTCATTGCTTGTTGTGTATGATAAATATTAAATGAACCCTATTTGAACATGTAATTCAACTATTTCATAATCTTTTGACAATATCTTATTCAAACCTTTTTCAAACTATGTTATAAAATTTATTGAAAAACTAATTGAATATGAGAGATTAATATTTGATTAAGGTTCGAATGATCATGGGTCAAATTTGTATGCAATGAACTCAGTCTTGATTGAATTTTATTTGAACCTTATTTGAATGTTTTTCCTATCAATTTTGTTGTGTTGGCCTCATGAAAGTAGTCTGCAGTGTAAAACAAGAGTATTTTAGTTCGAACGGAATTTTCTGCATATTTGGCCAAGCCAGAGTATATAGAGACAATTGACTAGAAATCAATAGATAGTTGCTAGAGAGAGAATTGACTAAGGATGTAAGAGCCAGGTCGAGCCACGTGGGAACGAGTTCCCAATTCTAACGCACTATCAGACAAGTTGGACGTCGCATTATAGATTTGTTCCTTTTTTGCAAAATGAAAAAAGCCAAAATTATTGAAATGAGAAGCGTAGATAGGGATGCAAGAACATTATTTATTATTTATGTTTACATAATTAACTCTTATTTGAATATTTGTTCGATGAATTTTTATAAACAAATTTGTTAACAACAATAATATCAACACGAAGCCTTTATTCTATTATGTGCACACTACAGAAAAATCACCCATTTCCGGCAAAATTTTTGGGCGGCTTTCCGGCCGTTTTCCGACGGAAAATAATGAGACAACTTTTCTAATGAAATTTTTCGGCGGTTTCTTTTCCACAGAAATTTTTGCTGGCTTTTTCAGTTTTCCAGCGAAATTTTAAAAATTTAATTAAATTGATTAAAATTTTAACTATTTAAATGATTTAACAAAAATGATTAAAAATAATATTAACTATTTAATTAATTTTTATTTTAAAATTAATTAGTAATTATAAATTTTTATTTTATATTAATTAACATTTTTTATTTTTATAATTAAATTAATTAGTATCATTTTTTATTAGTATAATTAAATACTATTTGATATTGGGTCAATGTATAGTTTAAATATATAAATTTTACATTTAAAACGTATTTGTATGTCCAACAATTCGGTTGGTGCTTTGAGACTTTCCCAGTCCACTTGAGTTCGAATCACACCGGGAGCAGGCTGGTGGGCTAGCGCGGCCACGAGAGCGGACTGGTCGCGGGAGTGAGCGGGCTGGCGCGGGAGCGGGTGGGCTCGGGCACGAGAGTGCGCGCTGGCGTTGGAGTGGGCGGGCTCGGGCTCAGGCGCGGGAGCAGGCTGGCACTGGCGGGGCGAGGGAGTGCGGGCTGCCAGGCGGGAGAGAACGTGAAATTTTTTAATGTTCCGACGGCTTAATTTCGCCGGTAAGCCGCCGGAATGGTTTACCGCCGGAAAAAACTGCCGTAATATATTTTCCTACGCATGTTTTACCAACTTTTTTCACTGGAAATCCGCCGATAAATTCGAAAATCATTGGAAAATGATTAATTTCTACTGGAAAATTCTGCCGACAATAGATGATTTTCATGTAGTGGTGGTGTCAGCTATATAAATTAGTTTTTTCTCCATTATGTCCAATTAAGAGTAAATTTCTCATTTAAATCTAATAAAAAAAGTTATTTCTAATACTTTTTAATCCACATCTACCTTTATTAACATAGGTCGGATTCAATATATCCACATTCCTAATCGGGTCATCAAATGGAGGGCGTTTTATGTGCCAACCCATCTAAGCAAGACTCTCTAATCTTATTTTCCACTAAAGCTACTGCAACCTTTTCATGTATATAGTCATTAATGTGAAACCCTTTAAACTTTAAAGATTTTTTTTGGTTAATTTAGAGAAGTCTAAATTAGTCGTCCGATACGAACTGAGCTTGTATGGGACGAACATCTAGAATTTTAATTTCGTATGTACGAATCATCTGGACGATTGGAACGAGAACAGAACAGAGGCGCATGTCCCTGTTCAAAATTAATTATTGTCAGTACTATCCTCATATGAGATCTGAACAGAGGCGTTCGTCCCATTACAAAATTAAGTATCGTATGTATGATCGTCATCCGAGGACAAAACAGAGGCGTTCGTCCCGATACGAACATAAATATCATCCGTACGATCAAAAATATCTAACCCCATTATTTAATTCACCATTTGCTCAGTTTAGAGAAATGGAGAGAGAGAAAGAGAAGGAGAGAGAAAGAGAAGGAAAGAGAGAAAATTCAGATTTTTGGGCGACTTCGGGCCGTTATCGTCCGTCGACGCAGTTGGGAATTTTGTTCGACTCGAGGTAAGGCACATTATGCCTATCTAAATTTTTAAAAATGTGAAAGTTTTGGCGAATATTTCGATCAAAATTTTTTATCAGTTAACAAAAACCAGAGATAACTTTGCACTGATAAACCTTTCATCGCGTAACTTTTTATATGTCATAGAGATTATGATTATGCACATTCTGAATATTTTCTAGAAAATTTTTACCATGTATTCTGAAATCTGAGGGATTTTTAATGAATAGAAGATTTTCCGGGATGTTAAAAAATAGTGCAATAGTACAATTTGCGGTGGATATGACTTCTGCCCAGAAAATTGGGGAAAGGTGAGCAGCGTGAAGAAGGGTGTGAGTCAGATCGAGAAGGTGTCGATGTTTTCGTTTGGTAGTGCCATTTTGCTCAGGCGTGTGAGAACAGGTAATTTGGTGAATAATATTATTCTATGTAAGAAATTTCGAAAGTCATTGCTGGTAAACTCACCTCCGCAGGTTTGAATGTTAGTGTTAAAGTTATTTTTGATTAAATTGTGAAATTGTTGAAATTTGGGAAATGTTTCATCTTTGGAATGAAGTAAGTATAGCCAAGAAAACCTTGAAAAATCATCTATGAAGATAACGTAGTAGCGAAACCCATTCATTGAAGCATTAGGTGTCGAACCCCAAATGTCTGAGTGAACAATTTGAAAAAGCTTAGTACAAGTAGAAGAGCTATTTGGAAAAGGAATTTTATGACTCTTAGAAACATTACAAGAAATGCAAGCGTCTAAAGAAGAAGTATAATTTGCAAGATATGGAAGGTGTTTGGCCAAGTCATGTAAGATGAGAGTGTGCAGGTGGCCGAGCCTAGAGTGCCACAGCGATGTTAACGTGCGAGATGCCATTAGAGAGGCATAGCTAGGTGTGGAAGGAGCCTTGATTCGATATAGTCCATTGTGTTTGTGATTGCAGAGAAGCAGCTGATTATCCTAACGATTCTTTATAAATTATTCGTTAGCATTAAAGCATACCGAAATATTATTATCGGAAGTTAGTCTAGAAATAGATAACAAATTGTGAGAAAAAGAAGGAATGTGTATTATGTTACGTACATAGGTGGAGCTTACAGTGGGGCTCGGGTAAGGGTAGAATGCCTTGACCCGAGTTGTGGATTGGTAAGTTGCTACCGTTAGCAATATATATCGAATCCAGTCCGTTTAGGAGGAGAACTGTTGTTGGACGGCTAGAGTTTTGGGATTTGAGGGAGGAGCGTAGTTAAGGTTGCAGCGATGCCAACAGTTAAGCGTCATGTGTCCTGCTTTTTCATAGATCTGGCAGTTTGGCCTTGTGGAAGTGTTCTTGGCCTGATTTTGTGAGTCTGCGGGAGATTGTGAGCCGGAATTGAAGCTTTTCCCATGGGGCTTGTTGAACCGCCTGTGAGAGCTCGTTCCTTTGATTTGTTTCTCTGTAGATGTGATTTTCCTCCCAGGATCGTCCGGGACGATATTGAGATCGTCCGGGACGATCAGTGCCTTGAAACAACTGATTTTTTTGAGTGCTGTCAGTCAGTACGAAATGGACTTAGTACAGGACGAACTGAAGAAATTTGTGAAGAAATCTGTCATTTTCGTCTGTACGAACCTGGAAGGGTCGGGACGATCCGTCTGTACGAAATCTGTCCAGAGAGCAAGTCGCCCGGGACGAATTTTAATTTCGTCTGTACGAAATTTGTCCAGAGGACACATCGTACCGGGACGAATTGTAGATCGTCCGGGACGATCAGTATTGATAAATATCCGATTGAGATATTTTTATTCATTTCGAAGAGAGAGAAGGAGAAGGCAGGAGAGAGAAAGAGAAGAAAAGCAAAGGAAAAGCTTGGTTTTGGAGCCCGCGGAGCGCTTTTCTTCCGACGGCGCAGTTGGAAGATTTGTTTATCTCGCGGTAAGGACTCCGAACCCTATTTCTGTTTTCAAAGATGTTGAGTTTTGACCGAGTTGTGATTTGTTTTGTATTTTCGTAGTCAACTTTTCGACGTGATTTGATATTGACACAACTTTCACCGCACAACTTCTGATATGTTATAGATATGATTATTATACACGATTTGAGTGTTTTCTGCAACGATTTTACCTGTCGGAATTGATTTTATGCGATTTTAATCGAATAGAAAATTATCAGGACTTGATTTGATTTGGATTCTATTGAATAATAATCTTGTATTGATGCCGTGGATCTTCGTCTGTAATTTGGAAAGATTTGGAATTTGTGCTTTTTGTGCAGGATTTTTTTGTGTAAATCTGACCGACTGCCGTTACGCTGCCCGATTTTTGTATGATTTCCGAATTTTCCGGAATTGATAGATTGAATTGACATGTGCATGACTATTGATATGATCGTTTTAGATTTCTTTATTATTGATTATTGCATCGATTATTGCATTGATCATTGATTGGAATTGATTGATACTGAAAGACAAGTGGGAACATGGTTGAACATTGGTTGGAGATGATACCTGTACAGGATGGTGGGCCGACGGGCTTTCCTTTAAATCATAGATCATGGATCATGGATATAACGATGGGAGTCATAAGGAGATTATATGCCGACGGGCGGCCGACGGGCAATAGAGTGACGACTCTTTTCATAGAACCAATGTATAGATATCTACAACAGCAATACAGATTCTACAACAGCAACATGACCAGCGTTTGTGCTTGTCTAGTAAGACCATGGAATGATGATTTACTGTTTCGTACGGATTCATTGATTCATTGATGATTGATCATTGAGCATTGATACTATTGATTATTGACATTGATACATGGATATGGACGGCATAGATTTATAGATTCATTGATACCATTGATTCTGCATTGATTCAACTTGTTGCTATAGATGTATCGTATTGTCTTTCCGATTGATTTGATCGACTTGATAGCATAGACTAGATTTGATTGATTGTTTGATTTGACGGATTTATTGCTTTTATTGATTCATCGTATTGTTTTGTTTTGATTGATATTATCGACTTGATTGATTCATAGATACTGGCATCGACATTGATATGGATTATGTATATCGATTCATAGATATTGACATTGATATTGATATAGATTGTATCGATTGATAGATACCGATATTGACATTGATATAAATATGATATTGACATATGGATACTACTGATACGACAGATCCTGATAGGTTATTGATACACTGATACATTGATTCGTCGTGCCGATTATTGAAGGATTGATTGAATGGATTATTGCATCGTAGAATAGATTTCCTTTTTGAAGCTGATTGTTTTGATTTCTATTGACCTGATGATTTCATTGTAATGATTTGATTTCAATTGATCTTTCACCGTATTGATTAAATTGTTTATTGGGATTTGAGCCGATTGATACACTTGACTGAAAAGTGCTCTATTGACTTTGAGATGATTTTCCTACTGTAGCATCGTACGTCGTCATTATTGAAATTGCCGTAGTGTTATTGAATATTGCATATTGACATCGAGTAAATCATATAGAATAATTGGATTGACCGATTGGCAAGAGTATTGACTGATTTGATAGATGATATAGATACAACGAATTGACTAGACGACACGGTTAGACGACACGATTGATTGAAATGATAGTATTGATTGATAGACACTGCTACGATGGATAGACATTGACTGAAAGCACTTATTGATTTGATTGCTGGAGTATTGATTCATCGATGCTTTTATCGCTGTATTGATTATTGACTATTGACGTATCTGATTCGATTTGATTTCCGTACCTGCATAGATTCATTGATCATAGTCTATTGATTTGATTTGATTGATCAGCATATTATTTTCAGTGTCGTGCTTTGATTTCAGTTGTAGGCTTTGGTGACCTGCTGGGCTTTGTAAAGCTCATTATATGTGGTTAATATTTCAGGTGCAGAGCCTCCCACGTGATGTTTCTTCGGTTGATGCTGTAGCTTTGTTTTGTAGCTTGGGTAGACTTCTGCTTTGTAGCCATTTGGCTATTGTACATGACCTTTTGGACGCTTCTGTTGATTGTATATATGTTGATATGTGAATTATTGTAGTTGCTGTATTTCTTTCCTGTAATGCAATTATCTCTGGATGACTGTATTGATACGAACGAGAAGAAAAAGAAAAAAAGACTGAACGAAATGAAGAAAGGAAAAAAAAAGAAAAAAAAAAAGAATGATAGATGAATCCTTTCACTATTGATATCTGGGGCGTCACACCGCCCACGGCTGTTGTATGATCAGTTGGAGAGAAGTGCGCGTGCCTCAGATTGTGAAGTTTGTTTGAGATGTTGGTGCTGGAGATTAATTTCTTTACTGCATAACAAAGAATAAAGATCATCGAGGCTAATAGGTTGAAGAGAATTTTGTATCGCAGTCTTGAAGGGATCGTAAATGGTGGGAAGGCCATTGAGTATGTAGAGAATTATGTCTTTTGTGTGATGGTGGAGCCAACAGCCACAGTGTTGTCGATGAGCATCTTGAATTGATCAAGATATTGTTGCATCGTACGATCCTTCATCTGGATTTGATGGAGCTCGTTCTTGAGCTGTATAACATGGAATCGATTAGTGGGTTGGACGAGGCATTCTAGTGTGGACCACACATCGTGGGCTGTGTTGTGCATGAGGACATAAGGTAGCATTGAAGGCGAAATTATTGAAAGAAGAGCGGAGACAATATTGTGGTCGATAAATTGCCATAATTTGTGTTCTATTGCTGCAGACGCCGGCGGACAGACATCAAGACTGGTGAGATGGCCATGAAAATCCTTCACAGAGAAATGTTGATAGAGTTGTAAATGCCAAATTGCGCAGTTCTCGGAGATGAGTTGTGTGGGGACAAGGTTCTTGACGTTAGATATGAGAAATTTGAGGGGAGTGCGAATGACGAACTCGGTGAGAGCGTCGGAGGTAGTCGACGTCGTGCGGTGGGAAGCCTGGGATTCTTGCTAAGCCATGAGGATCAGTTGGACGTTGTAGAGCAAAATGCTCTGATACCATTTGAGAACAAGAGCCTGGACAAGAAACCGGAGAGAGGAAGAAGCGAAACAGAGAGGAGAAAATAGAGAAATGAAATATTGTATTGCTATCTTCTACTAGCTATTACATAGACCAATATATAGATGAGCTAGATACAAGATAAGCAAGAAGCACATAACAGAACTTGATGTGGACAAACGTATTAATGACCGGTGTATTAACAGGTGGTAACAACGAACATCGGCAATCGTGCTGCTGGCCGGTGCATTTTAGATTTATTGGTGAGAGTGGATGACATCATTGTTGGTGTTGTTGATGAGTATTGAGCTTCTTGGCAATAATGAGGTCTGCCTTGGTGGAAATGGGTTCCAACCTTTCTTGTGATGATGGATGTCGCCCTTGATATCTATGATAGACATTGATGGTAGGTGCCACCGAATGTTTGTGCTGGTTGGAAGAGCTTTGGAACTGTTAATCTTGTAATCCTTTCCATTGAAATTCACTCGGGGCTTCTTTGGGATCTCCATCAATGTGTAGAAATAGTCTATTTATAATTTATAAATGTATAGAGAGAGAATTTCAACCATTTTGATAAATAATCATGGCACTCCGTCATATGGTAAAAGTTGACCCCCCTTGATCATAAAATATATATTTATATATCTAGGTACGTACATTTATGATATTATAATCATGAGGTTTTGGGCTTGTCAAATTTTGATCACAAATAATTAATTCTTAAAGACCGATCGAGTAGTCCTTCAAATAATCTCATGAAATTTTTAATAATTCTTCTGAGTGATACATCTAAGTTCATTTAGTCTTAGATCATAATCAATTTGCTAAAAAAAAACTTTGGATGTTCCTAAAATAGATTCTAAAAACTTGGAGTTCGAATATTTGGGAGCTATAATATTCTAAAAATTCCATACAGATCTGTTTCTTATTAACTTATTTATCAAAAAGAAACTATTAAACAGCTTTTCTTATATTCCCTATGAAGAAAATAATAATAATAATTATTTTTTATTATCATATAATGCCTATTAAGGTATAATTAATAATACATAAAATATATTAATGTTAAAAGTATTTTGCTTGTTCTTCATAAAAAATATATATACAATGGTTAATTTTTATTTAGTTTTAAATAAGAGACGATGCCGTATTTAAAAAATAGGAATTAACATAATAGGACTTTTATAACTGAAATTAAAAATAACGGTGAATAAATTTATTAATGATTAAAATATAATACAAAATAGTATATTAAGATATTATATTATAATTGATCTATACTAATAAATTAGGGGATATTTAACTTGAAGTAAAATGAACGTAAAGTATTACTAACATAATGATTTAGAAAATATTGGCTTTTGATTTAAAGTAAAAAAATATATAGAGTAAATTTTCAAGGTATATAAAATTCTTCATCAAGTTTAATTTTGAGGCATTTAAAAATCATTAGATTTAGTCGAGAGGTTCAAATAAACTGTAAATCATCCACTATTGCCATTGCGTCAGCCACCAATGCACCCGCTAGCCTTCGCCACCCACTGTCCATCGCTGCCACTAGTCGCTAGCCACCATCATTGTTAGCTTTTACTATTTTCATTTTATTTCAGGCTAAATAAAAAAAATTAAATTAATTTATTTTACACACATCAAAATAATTCAAAAGATATATTAAATATATTATATTCTTTTTACTATATAAAATTTAAAGTTTTAATTTACATAATACTATTATTATTATCATTATTATTATTAACTTCTTTTAATAAAATATATCTTTTTATCTATGTATTTGATGAGATTGAGATATAAAATATTATACAAATAATAAATTAAAATTAAAATATTAGATATACCTTATTTAAAATATTTAATAATATACTAGATGATATGGAAGACTTTAACTGGAGCTGGATAAAGAAATTAAAATTAAGGCCACAAGCTGAATTATTTTGGTGGCGTCTATGCAAAAATGTTATTCCATCAAATTGGTATCTTCAACATAGGAGAATAATTGATTATGCTGGCTGCCCGAGAGGATGCGAAGGTGTTGAAAATGCTGAACATGTAGCACTGAATTGTATAAAGATAAATAAAGTCCGTGAGAAGCTTGATGCTTGGAATTTCCGTCTGTCTTTTTTCAACTCTTTGAATGAGTGTATGACTTTGATGCGTAGTCTTGCGGTGCAGAATCCATTCATTGGGAATATTTATTGTTCTTTGGTATTTGGTTGTTGGAAAAGCAGGAATAAATTTGTTCATGGAGATCATGAAGATAGTTGCTCGTTCATTGTAGCTAATGCTTTAAGCTATGCAGTTGGCTCTTTTCAAGATAATCCGATATGGGAGGGCTGGGAAGTTAACCAGCATGATATGCTGAGTCATTCCTCTTGGCTTCGTCCACCTCCTGGTTGGATTAAGATTAATTTCGATGCTTTAAATACGAATAATAAAGCCAGTATAGGTGGTGTATTCAGAGATTACAAGGGATGCTTCTTTGGAGCATTTGGATTCAGCTGTATCCATTGGGATAGTGCACAAGTTGAGATTCTATCCGTTTTTTCTTTGAAGAATTATATTCAAGATTGGATGTTTGATGCTAAGGGTATTGTGATTGAAGGAGATAATCAGAATGTTATAATGCTTTTTCAGAAGGCACTTCAAAATAATTTGATTTCAGAAGAATTTCTAAATCCTAAAGATTTAGATTTTCTTAAAGGTTTTAAACAAGTTCTTTTTTATTTTTCTCGAAGGGATTGTAATAAGTTAGCTGATTTATGCGCTAACTTTGCTCTTATTTCTGATTTTTTTGGGCAAGATGCTAGTTGTAATAACATTCCTCCTTTTCTAGATTTGTTGTTGGAGGAATCAATTTGTACTTAGTATTTTAAATAAATTTATTTATGCATTCTCTCTCTCAAAAAAAAAAAAAAAAAAAGCAGAGCATTTGATAAGATATGTCCCACTTATTCAAAATGACGGGCAAAATCTACTGCCTGCGAAGTCTATGAAGAGCACTTAACACTAAACAAATCATTATTAATGCTCAGTAATGGTATATTAGAGCATCTCCAACTAAAAATCTTATTTTTCACTCTAAAATTTCATGAAACTATAAAATATTGCGATTCATCTCCAATCGAATTCCATTTTTTCCCCTTTTACAGGTAACAGTCGTCTCTTCTTTCCCGCTGCAAGTTTGGTAGAGACGTAAAAATGTCGAAGATGAACAGTGCAACGCCAATATTGACGTCCCTCCATGGGCGGATTACAGTGAGGTCCCGGGGGCACGGCCCCCACTGGCCCAAAAATAAAGTAAGCTTATTTTAGATTATTTTAATTTTTAATATAACTATTATATTATTATTATATAAGATTAAATTTAATTTTTAAAACAAATCTTCTCTCAGCCTCCGCCTCTTCCCTTTTTTTTTTGACAATGTTGGCAATTGGCAGGTCATTATCTCTCCCCTCTCTCTCTTCTTAATGTCTTATCTCTCTCTCTTATATGTTTGTTTAATTTTTTGAAGGGGAATTGATAAAATTTTTAAATAAATCTAACTAAATTAATTAGTTTAATTATATTAACTTTATAATTTTATATTATTTAGAATTTTTTTATTAATTATGAACCATAATGTCTAATTAATCCAATCAAAATAATTTAGAATTAATAAATAATTAATTTAAAATTTGGTAGATTATGATCTTATATTAATTTAAATTTAATTAATCTAAATATAGTTCAAAATTAAGATAAAATAATTTAAGTATAAAAGAAATCTATTTGAACTTAATTCATTAATAATCATTGGAGAAATATTAATTTTCTAATAAATAATTTGATATAAAGTGATATATCTATTTTTTTTAATGGGAATGTATATGATTGTAGATGCTTATAATGAATAAAAATTATATTTTAAGAGTTATTTAATGACTAATATTAATTTGTGCCCCATATAAAATTTTTTCTGACTCCACCCCTACGTCCCATTGTTCATCCACAGTCAAATAACGAAAGTTTTACCGTCTTTCGGTGAGAAACACATTCAAACGTTATTCCCTTAGCAATTTAGCGATGTGCTCCTGTTATGGCGTTGTCATTACTATTTTGTTCAGAATATTAAAAACAAGGAGAAAGGGCAAAGCAGAATGGCAGAGCAGGCGAGCCAATCGAGATCCAAAATTAGAACTTTCTGCTTAATATAGATTGGGGAAGGAAATGGGAACCCACGCCGTTGGTCCAAGTCTCGAGTCCAAGTCTTGTGTGTGCCAGAGTAATGCAAAGTGCGTAGCTTTCTTCTTCCCTGTGCAGTCAAGTTTGCTGCTTTTTTTTTGTTTTTACGGCTTGGCCATCTCCGCCACGAAACCTATCAAAGTCAGAAGACTGAGCAGTTTAGTGTCCGAGTCTTCGCATCCAACTCCTGAAGTTTCGCATTTCTCTCCGTTTATTGTTATTTTCTTTTTACGGCTCTCTCGTCCCTGTTTTTTTTGGTTCGAAACCACGCGGGATTGACAACGGGAATCTTCTGCTCCTGTATTCTTGGGGTCTTTCTTTAATGAAGAGTTTGAAGGAGGGGAATATAAACACGAAGGGAAGGGAAGGAAAAGAGGAGGTTTTGAGAGGGTGGGAATGGAGATCAGGTATGTTCTGATACTTCTTAGGTTCATTGTCTTCTTTTTCTGTTTCTTTGTTGTCATCGTTCACGGTGCGCAAGACCAGAAGAGCACCATGCTCGAGCTCGCCAAGGGTATCCCATCCTCGAAGTGGAACACTAGCAATAGCAATCCGTGCGAATGGAAAGGAGTAAGCTGTTCTTCTTCCCGCGTCACCGGACTTGTTTTATCCGGTTTCGGCCTCTCCACCTCCTTTTCTCCTAGATTCTTCGAACTCCTCTGCGACCTGAGCTCATTACAATCCCTCGACCTTTCCTCTAACTCCTTTAGCATAATCCCGACCTCCTTCTTTTCCTGCAAAGGGCTTTCTCGATTGAAGTATCTCAACCTCAGCTGTAATGGATTAACCGGCCGGTTAAGTAATTTCTCGGAGTTTTCTGCTTTGGAAACTCTGGATTTATCTTTCAATAACTTGAAGGGTGTCGTTGGTTTGAACTTGAACGGGCTTGCGCAGCTGAAAAGTTTAAACCTGAGTTCCAATTTATTCAATGACAACATTCCAGCTCTGAAAGCCATGAAGTTAGAGGAGTTGAGTCTCTCCAATAATAGCTTTCATGGCGAAATCCCTCATGTGTTTGTTACCTTTGAGAACCTCACTTTCTTGGACTTCAGCCAAAATTCCCTCACTGGGTCAATTCCTATTGGAAACCTCTCAAAGCTGCAAAAGCTCCTGCTTTCTTCCAATCAACTTGAGGGTTCACTGCCGGTTAGTTTGTCCAAGATTAAGGCGCTTTCCATATTTGCTGCTATTCAGAACAAGTTCAATGGCTCAATATATTCCTCCTGGAATCACTTCCTACGTGCAGTTTTTTGATCTCAGCTACAATAATCTCAATGGAATGATTCCTCCTGATCTCCTCGCACCTGCTTCCCTGAAGATTGTTGATCTCTCTGCTAATGTTTTCAAGGTCCAATTCCGAGTAACTTTTCGAAGAACCTGTATCGTTTAAGGCTTGGCAAGAATTTACTCAATGGAAGCATCCCTTCAGAACTTGGGCAGCTCTTGAATTTGACCTATCTAGAACTTAACGACAACCAATTGGAGGGACAAATTCCACAGAAATTAGGCAACTGTAAGAGCTTAGCTTTGTTGAATCTGGCCAAGAACTTTTTGCATGGTGGTTTGCCTGTGAGTCTTGGTAAACTTAATCAGCTAGTGATCGTACAACTTCAACAAAACATACTCACTGGGAAGATTCCTGCAGAGTTTTCAAATCTTGCAAACTTGAGTACTCTTGATCTGAGTCATAATTCTCTAACTGGTGCCATTCCTCCTGTAATCTCCGGCTTGAGCAAGCTTCAAGTCTTGAATCTGGAAAATAACAATCTTAATGGTCCAATACCATCTTCTTTATCAAGTTTGCCAAACATCATTGAGCTTCTTCTAGCAAACAACAAGCTCAGCGGGATTGTCCCGAACATGCCAACCAGTCTAAGCTTAGCTCTTAACCTCACTGGTAACAACTTGAATGGATCTATACCTTCTCAACTCGGTGCAGCAACCCAGCTTGAGATTCTTGATCTCTCAAATAATAACTTTACAGGCACGGTTCCTAATTCTTTTTTTGCACTGAAAAGCTTGACAGAATTGGTGCTATCCAACAATCGTTTGCTCTCAGGATTATTACCTCCCTTAAACCCAAAGACCATTGTAAGTTTTGCCGGAACTGGGATACTTAACAACTCAGCATCAGCTCAAGGCAATGTCCACAGGAAAAGAAAATCAAGTACTGTTTTGATTGTGGTTGTCGTTATTGTTGGGATTTTTGCTGGATTCTTGCTCATAGCTGCTATTTTTGGACTGATCATGTCCAAGAGAATGTAACGGGTTGAAGAGATGAAGTTCATCAATCAGAAGATAATGCTCTTCCTCAGATTTTGAATGGCCATTTCATTACGTCTAATAGCAATCATAAAACAGGCTTAGATTTTTTCAAAGCCATGGAGCTTGTTGGTAATCCGAGCAACAGTATGCTTAAGACCAGGTTTTCTACCTACTACAAGGCAGCCATGCCTAATGGAAGAAACTACACTGTAAAGAAACTTAATTGGAGCGAGAAGATTTTACAAATGGGTAGCCATGAGAAGTTCGAGCATGAACTTGAGGTTTTAGGGAGGCTGAGCAATTCAAATATTATGGTTCCAATTGCCTATGTATTGACTGAGGATAGTGCTTACTTCTTCTATGAGCATATTCACAAAGGGACACTCTTTGATTTTCTTCATGTAGGTTCGGAAACTGCTTTGGATTGGCCATCGAGATACAGCATTGCGCTTGGTGTTGCTCAGGGGCTTACTTTTCTGCATAGCTGCAATCAACCTGTTCTCCTTCTCGACCTCTCAACAAAGACTATCCACTTGAAGTCCATGAAGGAGCCTCAGATTGGCGATATCGAGCTATGTGGTTATTGATCCACTTATTTATTATCTTTGCTTTCATAAAACTTTCAATAAAGAAGTGTTCTTGTGTTTTATTCTTGATTTTCTTATCGTTGGTTTTCTAAATTTGCTGAAATCAGAATTCAACCAAGATTTTTTTAAAATTTCTGCAAGCACTTCCTATCAAATTGGTTTCAGAGTTTTTTGATTCGGGCACCCATGACTAGAAGAAAAGTAAAAGTATTGGTAGGGAAGATCGGACAAATGAAATCTGAAATTTCATATCTCCAAACTCAAGTTTCAAATTTTAAAAAAAGTTATTTCAGTCATCCATGTTATGTTTGATTTGAAATTTTTCATCCTGGAGGAGATGTTGAAGAAAGTGCTCGAGGGTCAAATCAAAACGACATTGCCAGAGGCAAGGGGAGCCACCAGTGACCAAGGGAGTAGAGGAAACCCTAATCCGATAAGGAGATGAAAAGATCAAGAGATGGAAATGTTGGGGGAAGAAGAGGGGATGTTACTTTTGGAGCCACTTCTAAGGAGAGGAAAAGGTGAATGAGTGGAACTTTTGGTGGAGCTACAGAATCTGGAAGGAGAAAAGATTGGGAGAAGATAGAAGTATCAAACATGCTTTTACCACCCCTACAATAGTATCGACAGGTGTTCCAGCAAGTTCAATAGTTGAATCCTTCGTGGGAACGCGAGTATGTTATCATCTTGAAGGAAGGAGTCCCACCTATAAGTATTTGTTTATATCATCATCCCGAAGTCCAGAACGAAGAGATTGAGAGATTAATCAAGGAGATGCCCGGGATAGGGATCTTACGACCTAGTGTCAATTCATTTTTCAGTCCAGTGGTAATAGTCAAGTGCTTCAGCAACAATTTCATTCTTTCCACCTTAAGGACAATGTGACACTTTGGGAGGGGAGTGTTGATGGACCAGCTAATTTGATTGTGATGGAATTAAGAAGTTTCCTAATCAATTTCTTTCATTAAAATCCTAAAATAGAGAGTTTATTGCTACATACATGTACCTTGACTACCGCATCGCAGTTCTTGTCCTGCAACTGCGACGAGTATGGCTGAAATCATTTTCAAGGAAACAAAACACAAACACAAATACAACAGCGCACCACTACAAATAAGAACAAGAAAGAGGTGAAAAATATTACAGCTGGGATCAATTTACAAGGAAGAAGAGCGAAGGAGATAAGAGAGAAGATTTAAACCCTTTCTCAGAAGCAACTCAGACAACAATAGTCTTGTAACCAGTGAAGGTTTCCTCTCCGAAGTCAAGATACGTCTCGCATTTGAAAAAAAAAAACAATCTGTAAAACATCATAATCTCTCAAAATATCAATTTCTTCTGTAAAGTTTAAGGGGGAAAAAAGGAGATTAAAGAACAGAGGTTGAATTTAACATAAAAGATTTGCTTATTTTCAGATTCTTAACTTTATTATTGTGCTTGGTTTCAAACCAAAACCTACCATCCGCATTTGGTAATGAAATGAGAAAAAGAAAATAAGTAGCCAAACCAATTTCCTTCATTAAAATCCTAAAATAGAGAGTTTATTGCTACATACATGTACCTCGACTGTCGCATCGCAGTTCTTGTCCTGCAACTGCGACGAGTACGACTGAAATCATTTTCAGAAGTTTATTGCCGTCGATGTTGGCCCACATCGCAGTTCTTGTCTAGCATCGTAGTTCTTGTCTTGCATCGACATACATGTCCTGCAACTACGACGATGTTGGCGAATCCTTCGACGGAGTATATCTCGTCGGATTCCAAGGGGAAATCACAGTACATTACCAAAAGTTTATCGCTGTCATATCGAAGACGAACAGGGTACCAGGCCTCATCCATAGCTCTGAAATCCATTATTGGTGACACCTCGTCCGCATCTACTTGGTGCTTTGTCGACATTGTTTCTTCGATTACAGAGAACCACAGAGGAGAAACAAGTAGCACAACTGGCTGTGCGAAAGTTTCATAGCGAGGTGGTGGCATAGGAGGAGTGAGAGCTAGGGCACGGGAGGAGGAGGCGGAACTGGGAGACGGAGCGGGAGCGGGAGCTACGGAACGAGAGCGAGAGCAAAGGAGCGAGAATAGAGATAGCAAATATTATAAGGGCGTCTCTAGCCAAATTCCAAACGAAAGCCGGTTTGCTCCGTTCGAACGGCAAAAAAATTATTAATAGGTAGAGGTTGAACACTACTATGATGTCAATATTTATGTTGCATTATTCACCTATTTGATTTTTTTGCCTTAATCAAATTTGCCTGAAGAAATAAATGAAAGAGGAGAAAACGGTTACCTTCATAGAAGCGTGTAAAATGGAGTTCGATTGGAGATGAATCATGGCATTTTTGAGTTTCACTAACAATTTTAAGTTATTTTAAAAGGCAGCAGAAAAGTAAATAAAATTATGATTGCGGCCTAAGAATAATTAAGAATTTAGATGACTCTGGTTCAAGTTTTTCTATTTAGCTGAAGAAGAACTATTTTTTTAAGCTACTAGCTTAGCATTGCTGTCTTGTTATGTGCTATTGAGTAAATTAGATAATTGTTGGATAAAATATGTTTATGTGCTACAGAGATTTGAGGAAGCTAAAGAAGAATAAACAGTTGGTGTACTTTCAGTTCTTGAAGAGGTTATATTCACACGATAAAGGCTGACATTAGATGGTATATCATTTCTCAGCATTATCCATACAGTATATTAGAAATATTATAAAGTTATATTAAATTCTCCTTTGAGGAAATTTGTGGAAAGCCCACAAAAGAAATATTATAGAAAACTAATATGCGCTAAGTTTTGATGAAAAAGAAATGATGCTATTTAAAGCAAAGAAAATTTGAAATTTTGGTGTTTGATTTAACTGAAATTAAATACAAATTAAAGTTTTGATGAGTTTCTTTACCACTCTGCAATTTATTTTTGATATATTTGACAATGGCTAATGGCTATCAAAATTAATATCTAAAGAGGGGATGAAAAAATCAAAAATTATTTAAATAAATAAAAATCAATAATTTTAATTTTTTGAACTATCATATGAAAATTAAGGATTTTAATAAAAATTATAAAGAAGTTTAACTTATAAAGAATATATATCTATAGATATCATTTCGATTAACTTACAAAAAAAAAAAAAAACTTCTATCTTATTTTATATTTATATCTTGACTATCCTTATTGGTAAAACTCTAAGTTGAGGTTTTGCAGTCAAAACAGTTAAGATTAATTGAATCAAGCTATCAAAAGAGGACATATGATTGATTCTCTCATCTTATCAAGACATGAACTTAGACTGGTTTTGAAATTATGATTTCTATACATTTCAATTTAAAAATTCTTTAATTAAGCTTTTAAGTAAATTTTTTATCTTTAAATTTTTAAAATAGTTTATAATATTTAGATATTCAAAAATAGGATGATGAGCACCCCTCAATCATCCTCGACAACATAATCTTATACCAATTATGAGGAACTGCTGAATAATTATAATTTTTTAAAAAATCAACTTTCCTTGATTGTTTAATCATATAGATCTTCTTCCTTGAAATGGCGACTCACTTGCCTCCCTCTCTTAAAGTGATTCGAGGTTCCAGCATAGGTTTTCGATAACCGCAACATGCTTAATTATTAGTTATAGGCTGCCTCGATCGGCTCAGTACTCGTCAAAGGGCTTGCATATGCACACTCAGATGAACCAACTTAATTAGCATTACTGAACTCACCCATAAATAGATTTTCAAAGTCATACAACGTCTTCTTGACCTAGCCAGTTATGAGGCAATACATGTTTAGTACATTATATACTTAGAGTCATTAAATAGATATTTATTTTTAATTATTTTTTTTATTTCTCACGATGTAGCCTTTCCCATAGCTCATAGATCCTTATAAATAAAACGTAAAAGGAGCATTTATTGTTGGTGGACTCATTAAGATTTTGAATCTCTTGGGCATTTGTACAACAAATTTTCTCAAGTACATTATTCTCTCAATTGTCACATAGGTTCCGAGGTCATCTCAATCAAAATTTATGTGCTAGTAAGATCGGGTGTCATCAATAAATAAATTTAAATCCGAGAACAACAAGTAGATAATTAGTGTGTTTGATAATTGTCTTTGAGGTACAAGTTTTTTTAGTAAATACTCATACATCCTTCCTATCAAAATAAAATGGACAAAATTAGATTAGGATGACCACTTAAAAATAACGTGCATGTTGTTTCTATTTTAGTTTAATTTAGAATATGAAATATTTCATCTGAAGTTGTATGCCTTTTTCTTTGGAATTAAAAGGTATTTATTTCATTTTTTCGATCTATTCATAGTAGCAATAAGCATCCATCAATGAAAATTATAAAAAGAGGACGTTTCACAACACATGCTTCACCACAATGTACTAAAAATATTTCCTGAATTTTATTATGTTGTAGAAATCAAAACAATGATCACAATCTACATCAACATAATTCTTGCAATTATTTTTAGAAAATATGCTATTATGCTCTCCAGCATTTGTGGACTCCTACAATTCTAAATCATTATTATATAATCAGAGCGAGTTCGAGTTCAAATTTGAGGCGCCGGAAACCCTAAACGCATCAAAGGCTAAATGCTCACCGCAACCATCACGGCTGCCTCCAAAATGCATCATCAACCATCATCTGTAAGTCAAAATACTCTTCAACCTGAAAACAATCTCCTCCGCAGTCTCCATCGAGCCCAGCTGTCGTCTCCTCTACTCCGCCACCAACGCAATTGAAAGCACCGCCAACATCTGCCGGCAACTCGAGGTAGGGCTCTAATTCTTTTAGATAATTTTCAAACATATTTCCATCCACCTCCTCCCCTCCGCCGCCCAGCCCTGTTTTTTCCTGTGAAGCGCTGTCACTGATAAAAACACAGTCCACCTCCGGCGGCAAGTCAAGAAACTGATCTATTTCCTCTAAACAACTCGAGGTACTCGTCATCTTACGTTGTCCGGTTTCGCAAAGCACTCACTCCACTTTCACTTTCAGAAATGATTTCTCCTGTGGCGAGGTCGTCGAACGATCCCCTCTTAATTAATGCACCTTAATTAATGCAAATTACGCGTGTGTATTTGCGTGTGTGTAATTGTCTGATTGCAGTTTTCTTCGGCCCTCGCTTGCGGCGGCGCTTCCGCTTCGTCGTAGCGTTGCTGGAGGCAGGGCAGCAAGTAGTCATCTTAAGGTGTGCGGTTTCACAAAGCACTCTGTCCTCTTTCAGAAATGATTACTTCTGTAGCGAGGTAGTGGAACGATGCCCTTATTTAAAGCAAATTACGCGTCTGTGTAATTGAAGCGGAGATATATTTGGAAAGCAAATCCAAAAAGATCTGATTTTGAAAATTTACCGGCAACTAAAAGCTAATAGCTAACAGAGATTATTTTCAAGTGGAAAATATTTCCTATTTTAAAATTTTAAGTCCGTCGAAAATACTTTTTCATGAAGCGGAGATAATGTAACTATCTAAATCATTCAAGATAAACAATACAAGTCTTCTATATAATTTTTATATCTTATTTTTTGTGCCCGAAATTAATTGGTTTAATAAAAAAAAGTTACCCACACACTCACTCTGATCAGCTACTGTGCAAAAAATGAGTTAAATTTTTTAATTACGAAACAATATTTCATATAAATAAAAAATATTAGAAGGAGGCCAGTTGCTCTTTGTTGGCCTCACTGATAAAAACATGTTTTTAATAAAATAAAATATATAAAATTTGTAATTTGGAAGAAAATTAAAAATAATTTTTAAGTTTAAAATTTAGATATATATTAAATTTATTAGTTTGAATTATATTTTATAAGTATGATAATTTAATGAATTTTAATTTTTAAGTTAAAATCTATTTATATAAAAAGCATGATAGATAACGATAATATTATTTCGATCAAGAAGTGATATTACATAAGAGTAATTCTTGCATAAATTATTACTTAAAATTAAATTTATGTGATTCCTCCTAAAATCTACTTTAATACAAGTTATTGCCCTTTACTATGTCATTGCAGATTGTGTATGATCCTATCGTGAATTGATGTACTCCTCTCTGTCGTTGATGAGCTGCTTCTTCTTCTTTATTATATTTTTCTTCTCATGAGCGGAGCTAGAATTTTTTTCTTGTGGGGGCACAAATCATTGAAGTAAAAAAAAAAATCTCAACTTTTTTCAACTGGGCTTGAATCGGTAGAGGTGGTTTTATTTTTATTTTTTAATTATTAGATTCATTATAAAAACTAAAAAGATAAAATATATTATAAAAAAAACTTATAATTGAGAACACTAAATTTTGAGATTCTTCTTATCTATTATATCTCATTTTCAAAATAAGCAATTAAACAGTCTTTTATTCAAAAGTCTCTCTTACGATTGTACAATCAAGCCATTGTCAAAAAAAAAAAGATAGGCAAGTTATAAGATAAATAACTAAAAAAATTTACTTATTCAAAGTCTCTCATACGAAATCCTTAGCTTATGGAAATGTTTTTGAATGAGAAAATTACAACATTAACAATTATAGGAAATTGCATAACAAAACAAAATCGGCTTAACAAAGAAATAGAAGAAAAATTATGAAACAATTATAGGATTTTGCTTGGATTAGTTTAAATCATTTTTTTTAATTGAAACCCACAAAGGGGCCTACGCGTTGATATAAATAAGCAGTTACACAGTCCTTAGGAGGTTCCTCCAGCCCTCTAATGCTCCAACGAGCTACAAAATAAAAGAAAACCAAAAAACCTATGAGCCGGAGGATCCTCTTTCTACTGTTACAAAAATAATTCAACTCTAACTGCGGGCTGTGAAGCAACAGCACCCAAAAAAGGAGACGCCAAAGAGTCTTGAAGTCAATCAGCTCAGCTCTCCTGCAAAATTGGACAAAAAATAGCACAAAAAAAGAACCAAAAACAGAATCCATACCTTATACCACGTGTAAATTCTTCCGTTCTTATACCTACAAAAGATCTTCAATAATAACATCAGTATCACGGAATTCAACAAAACAGTTAAATAATACAGCAAACATCTCATCCCAAACACCCTACTAGCTTTATCCGAAAACCAAAAAGAACCCACCAGCTCAATCAGAACATCAAGACCTTTACCAAATTTACTCATCCAATCATCTAAAAAATCAGACGCAGCTAGAAAAAACGAACAGTCCCAGATAATCCCCCTACCAGGATGCCACGACAAAAGAACCAGAAACCACCAGGACCCCCACCTCAAAATCCCCTGATAACCAGACCAGCAACACCTCCAGCACTTCATATTCGAAAAAATAACCTCTAAAGAACCCATAACAGATCCAGGTACAGGCAGAACAACGCAGCAGAAAAAAAGGAAATAAAAAAACCAGCAGCCCAACCACATAGAAAACAGCAGTGCACTCACCCATTTCTGACATTGGGCAAAGCCAATTTATCAAGAAGAAGCATACCTTTAAAGGAGATATCAAGATTAACAATATCAATTTCTTCATAATCAACCAGATTAGCCCCCTTTTTCGCCAACCAATCCGCACACATGTTCCCTTCACGATAAATATGGGAAATCCTAAAGTTTAAAGTGAGAAGAATATCTCTAATTTTCCTAAAAATGTAAAAATTCTTCGCATTGCCAATGAAGTTCTCTAAAATACTCGTGACAATTAACTTAGAGTCTAACTCAATCCACACATCATGATAACCCTTTTTAGAACACAGCTGGACCCCCAAAAATAAAGCATTAAGCTCAGCCCATAAAACATCCAGCCGTTTAACAGGAGCAGCAAAGCCAGAGATAATTTCACCCTGAAAATCACGAATAAGACCACCCGCTCCAGCATAAGCTAAACCCACAGACCCATCAGTATTCAATTTAATAAAAGGGGGTTTGGGTTTAACCCAGTAAACCATCGTATCCAAATAAACATCACTGCCTTTATCAAGCTGGATACCCAGCTTAACAGCCACAATATCGCAATTAGCAAAAGTTTTACAGTTAATAACATTGCAGGAGTACAAGTTCTTAATTTTACTAATCACATTGTTAATAATGTTAGTGTCAACCATTTTAATATTATCATGTTTAGCCTCATTACGCGCTTTCCAAATATACCATAATATCAGAATAGGCATCAGATTGGTAATATGACCTTTAGTAGGACTGAACCAACTATCCACCATATCAAACAAATTATCCGGAGTAAAAGTAACATTCATATTAAATATTTGATAAAAGTATAGCCAAACTTTATGCGCAATCCTACCATTAATAAAAATGTGATCAATATCCTCCAAATTAGCACAACAAAAACATTTAGAAGCTAAATTGAAACCTTTCTTTTGCAGAATATTATCAACAGGTAAAAAACCTTTGAAACACCTCCAAACAAAAGTCGAGTAAGTAATAGGGAAAGTGCTATGCCAAATAGAAGCAAATCTATCAGATTTTTTCAAATGCATGCAGCATTTATCCCAGACATTACGCATATGAAATTTACCATCAGAAGACGCAGCAAACAGAATTTTATCCAAAATATTAATATTTAAAGGAATAGCTAAGATGATGTTCACTAAACAACTAGGAAGCAGCTGATTTAATCTATTCACATTCCAACTATTGTTACAAATAAAATGAGAAACCTTAACAGAATCCAAAGTGTGAGAATTTAAGTAAGAGTCTATAGAGAAATCCCCCAACCAATTATCCTGCCAGAAAAAAATATTCCCCTTCCCAAGGCCCCATTGAATAAAATTTTCAGCTTCCCATTTAATGTTACAAAGTATTTTCCACGTAGGAGAATCAGAATTTTTAAAGGAACATATAACAGGATGCTTATTATGACAATATTTAACATTCATAAACCTAGCCCATAGACTAATATTCGATCTAAATGAAAACCAAAGTTTGTGAGAAAAAGCACTAGCTGTGTCAACAAGATTCCTACAACCCAAGCCACCCTCCTCAAAAGGACCACAATTTTTATGCCAAGCAGCCCAATGAATAGCTTTATAATCATTTTTCGATCCCCAAAAAAAGTTGTTAATCATCCTCTCAAGTCTCTTGCATAAAGCCATAGAAGGCATGAGAGTGTGAAATAAATAAATAGGAATCGAATTGAGAACAGCTTTCACAAGCACCAAGCGGCCACCAAAGGACAGAAAATTGGTAGACCAATTCGCCAACTTCCTTTGAATTATAGAGAAAATATCATCAAAAAGAAAATTTTTCTTTTTACCCTTAAAAATCGGAGTACCCAAATACTTAATAGGTAAGTTTTTGAATTGAAAACCACACACTCTTTGAATGGCCAAAACCCTATTATGATTGATAGATTTTCCCACAAAAAAATTACTCTTATCTTTACTAACTTTAAGACCACTACACTTATGGAAATTAGAAAGGAGTTTCATCACAAGTTTAATATTCTTAATAGAACCATTAGCAAAAATAATGAAATCATCCGCAAAGCTCAAGTGAGAAATAGGAAAACCTCTAGCACTACGAAAATTAATGTTAGCATTCTTATCAAAAAGCTCATTAATACCCCTAGATAAATATTCCATAGCTATAATAAAAAGAGCATGAGAAATAGTATCACCTTGTCTAAGACCTTTATAAGATTTAAAAAAGCCATGGTTTTTACCATTGATAATCACAGAAAAAAAAACAGTTATCCACACTATTTTTAATCAATAAATTGAACTCTTGACTAAAACCAAATAAAGAAAGGACCTTAAACATAAAGTTCCAATCTAAATTATCATAAGCTTTGGTAATATCCAAATTAAAAATAATATTACCCCCAGTAACTTTAGTATTAATATCGTTAACAAGTTCTTGAGCAAGTAAAATGTTATCACTAATACTTCTCCCCTTCACAAAACCAGTTTGATTTAGAGAAATAATTTTAGGTAATAAAGAAGTTAATCTAGAAGCAATAATATTAGAATTAAGCTTGTTAAAAAAAGTACACAAACTAATGGGCCTAAATTCATTCCATCTTTTAGCTCCCTCAATTTTTGGAATAAGAACAATATTTGCAGATGAAAAAAACTTAGGGTACGGGTTACCTTTAAAGAAATCCTGCATAGCTAAAATAACATCATCCTTCACAATGTCCCAAGACTTTTGAAAGAACTTAGTCGTGAAACCATCAGGACCAGCAGTAGCATCACCATTCATTTCCCTGAGAACATTAAAAATTTCAGTTTCCAAAGGTAGTTGGCAAAGCATAATATTTTCCTCAGTCTCAATATACCTAGGAATATATTCAGGATTAGGGAGAGGCAGAATACCCTCATTACATTTAAACAAATTCATAAAGTAGTCCACACCCGACTTGCAAATTAATTCATCAGAATCAAGAGTGATATTATCATTATTAATGATTTTATGAATTTTGCTCTTGGTCTTATTCTTGTTAGCTATGGCATGAAAAAATTTGGTATTTCTATCACCCTCAATAATAAATTTGGCATTAGTTTTTTGATGCCAAAAAGCTTCCTCTTGCTTTTGCAAGTTCACAAGATCATTCTTAATGGCACTTAACTTAGCATTATTAACTTCAGAAGGATTATCCAAGAAGATACCTTCCCATTCAATAGCTTTAGCCTCCATATCCAAAATATTAGAGAAAATATTTTTGAAAATATGTTTATTCCAATACCTCAAACATTGCTTAAGTCTAGCCAGCTTAGCCCACAGCCTAAGCATACCCGAAATATTGTTATCAGGAAACACAGGAGCATTCCAATTATTTTGAAGAACCTCTTTAAAATTATCATGTAACAACCACATATTAAGAAATCTAAATGCATAATTACCAATGTGATTGAGAACATTAATATTCAAAAGTAAAGGAACATGATCAGAAAGAGTTCTACTTAAATGTTCCACATTAGTGCCCGAAAATCGAGCCAACCACTCATTGTTAAACAAAATTCTATCTAATCTTTGGAATAGGTTAGCCCTATTCCAAGTAAAGGGAGAACCACAAAAACCAATATCATTAAGATTGCAATTAGTTATCATCTCATTCAAATCTTCCATAGCTTTATAATTAGGGCACTTATCTCCCCTTCTCTCATTAGCATTAGCAATGATGTTAAAATCCCCTCCAACACACCAAGGGCCATTGATATTGTTAGCAAAATTAACCAATTGCTCCCAAAGATTAAGACGGTTTAATCTAGTGCAGGCAGCATAAACAAATGAAGCAAAACAAGAAACATCACCAACCATTACTTGACAATGCACAACTTGATGGTGATCCAACACAATTTCAACATCAATATGATTATTCCACATGAGCCATATTTTATTCGAGGAATTAGCAAAAAACTTATTAAATCCCAAAAATTTAGCAGTAGCAGCAATTTTGTCAGCAGAAATAAGAGGTTCACTCAAGAAAAGAAGCTTAATATTGTTAATTCTACAAATTTTTTTAACTCTAAGTTTAGAATCCTTACCACCAATCCCCCTCACATTCCACATTAGAAGCCTAATCATTACCTTCTTTAGCCGAATTTTGAGCTCTGGTAGATCTAGGAGTAGCAGGGCAATAATTTTTTCCTTGCTTTCCTTTTTTCTTACCACCCTTTGAAACCACATCCTCATCCACAACCTTGTTAGCCTTTAACTTAGAAGAGGAAGAAATATTACCTTGATTATTAATAGGAGAAGATACCACCTTAAACGTCGGGATAACCTCCCCTTCCTCGTAAGTATCAGAACATTCATCCTCCAAATTGTTAATATCCTGTTTAGACAATAAAGCATTTTCCATAGTCACTGAATTAGATTTAACCGGCAATTCATTTAATAAATCATTAACAAGAATAAAAAGTTTAGGATCAGGCATAATATCTTTTCCCTTATTCATCATCGTATCATTATCCCCTGATTTAATAGGCTCATCCACTTTTTCCTGTGAAATCTCCTTGCCATCAACATTCTCCTCAACCACGATAGTTTCACCATCATTTAAAGAAATGTTGTGCACAGCAGAGATCGGTTCCACAGGAATAACATCAGCTTCAGCAATATTCTTAGTCACCGGCACATAAACTTTGTTATTCTCTGGAGAGCCATGACCCCCGATCGGATGCACAGCAGGTTTCTTCAACTCAGGATTTAGTTTAAAACAATCAAAAACCGCATGTCCATGGATTTTACAATGATTACAAAATTCCAGAACTTTCTCAAACTCAGCCTTCTGCATAAAGCCATAAGCTTTCGATCCAACCCATACTTCTTTCGGATGATTTCTCGAAATATCCACTTCAACTAGAACTCTAGCAACAGAAGGCCTAGTTTTTGAGGCAGTAGCCTGATCAGTTTGAAGAGGTCTACCAAATATTGAGCCCAGCGCATGCAAAACTTTAGAATTAAAAAAATGCAATCTAAGGTTTGGAAATGAAATCCAGATGGGAACAATCGGGGATTCCTCCTTAATATCGAAAAAAGGAGTCCATTTTAAAACACGCATTTGACAGTTAAGAATGAAATATGATCGCCTAGCAAAAACCCTACTATAGTCCAAATCGTTAGAGAGTTGGATTGCAACATGTCTAGCATCCAGAAGACCAACAGAATAAAAACCAGAAAGCTTCAACGATAGAAAGAAATTACGAATAGCATCCAGATTAGGACGTCTTAAACCAAATTTACCAACTAAAGTATACTGAAACGGAGAAGCCAACTTAAGCGCTTCATCATCCGACAGTAAGACAGCGGGAACACCATTAAAAACATCTTGCTTAACATTAGGAAAAGTATCACCTGATGAAGATGCACCAGCCAGAACTTCCTTAAACGATCTAGATTTAGAAGGAGAGACGGAACCTTCAGCATCAAGATTAAAGAAACCTTTTTTCGAGACTACAGCTTTATCCGCAACTTTCCCCCACGGATTGACCACGGGAGCATCCGCCATGGAGAAAACCCCCAAAACGGGCAGAAGACCAACGAACGCACACCAAACCAGCCAGATCTAAAGGAAACCAGGCTCAAAATAGGAGGAGACCGCCGGGAGAGACGACAGCGGCCGCAAGCACAAGGGATGCCCTAAATCGCCAGAGCGGCGCTCGAGAGCAGGAGAGAGAGGATTAGTTTTAATCATTAATATGATAGTAAAGTTAATAAAAATTCTTCCAAAAACTGAGAAACAAATTTACAACAAAGGATATATTTATGAGAAATTATTTATACAAACATAAAATGTCTTAAAAACAAAGAAAAGTATTACATTTACCTTAACAAAGAAACAGCAGAAAAATAAGAGAAAAATTCTCTGATTGCAGTTTTCCATGGCCACAGAATTATTGCAATATATTTCTCAAAATAATATATTACATTTCACTTAACAAACAAAACTAAAAGCAGATATATTAGAGAAAAAAATTAAGTAGCAATAAATATATTTAATTAAACATTTTCAAATTTTTATATAAAAATTTTCAAATTATTAATAAATTTAAATTTGAACAAGAAGTTATAATTTAATTAAATTTTGATGAAATGAAAAAGAAATTAATCAATTTAATCCTAAATACATTTTAAGTCATAAAATAAAAAAGTTAAAATCTATTTATATAAGAAGAGTGATAGATAACTGATACGTCATCACAAAATTAGCTTGATTGGGCACGAATCTCGAAGCAAAAGCTAGTTGGAAACTTCAAAAATTAAATCCGGGAGCATATGAACTCCGATTTCAGCAAGCTTACTGTCGAACTGAGCGTCTCGGAAATACGAACCTAACGACACCAAGATCAACCCAATCGGAGCCCAAATGAGTCCGAATCAAGAGCTCAAAGCGCTGTTGGAAGGTTCAAACTGCAATTTGAGTTACCAAACGGTCTCCGATTTTGACGAGCTTATACTCGAATCGAACGGCTCGACGAGACGAATCCAACGAGCCCAAGATCACTAAATTCCGACATCATTAAGGCCTCCAAATGTCCAACGAACGGTGCACGATCATAGGATTCAATATCGGCCGTCCATTTGATCACTCCCTATTCGCCCTTGATCTCACACCTATTTACGGACCATGCCACTCCAGAAAATCTATAAATAGAGCCCTCATTCTTCACAAGAGAGCATCTAAGCAAGAGAGAGAAGAAGAGAAGAGAAGGAGAGAGAGAAGGAAGAAGTTCCTCCTCGACAGCCGCCGGACCACCGCCGGACCACCGCAGAACCTCGCCGGACCACCGCCGGACCACCGCAGGAAGCTCGTCGGACCACCGCCGGACCACCGCAGGAACCTCGCCGGACCACCACAGGACCTCGCCGGACCACCACAGGACCTCGCCGGACCACCACCTTAAGGCCCGACGTTCAGTCCCTACGTCCTGCCTAAGACCCGACGTCTTGTTCAAGGTCCGACGTTCAGTCCCTACGTCCTGCCAAAGATCCGACGTCTTGTTCAAGACCGTATACTCAGTCTCAACTTCCTGCCAAACACCCGACGTCCAACTCAGGACCCGACGTTCAGTCCTTACGTCCTGCCGAAGACTCAACATCTTACTTAAGCCATTGTAATCTGTTCACCCCTGGAGGTGATCCAGTCCTTTGTAACCAATTCAAAATCTAGTGGAATCATTTTCAACTGGGCTAGGCCTCGTGGTTTTTTCCCTTTTAAGGGTTTTCCACGTAAAAAATCTTGTGTTCTCTGTGTGTGCTAGTTATACGTACAACGCTAAGACGTAGAATCAAATCTCTATCGCCGCGTAATTTCTAGCCCGCAACAGATTGGCGCCGTCTGTGGGAAAGCTAATCCCACTACACTAAGGAATCCTCCAATGGTCAATAGGCGTAGCCATCGCATCATGGGAACCTCCCGCTCTAATTCACACCAATCCAGGAATCAGTCCCTGAATCAAGGACGACAGGCATCTGCCTCCTTTCACCCCAATAACCGACACCCTACAGGAGAAGGAACTTCAGGGCCGTCCCTAGAAGAACGTATCAGAAAAATGGAGGAATCTCAAAATGAGATCCTTCAGCTTTTAAGGGGAGCTCGAGGACCAATGCCGGTACCCCAAGAAGATGCTCTTCTCCCGCAAGATCAGCCAGGATTTGAAGACATTCTTCATGTCGAAGTCCCCCTTCCTCCACCAAGGATGCGTCCTCCTACACGTCTAGAGAATGAGCTCGCCGATACAGCAAGCTCTACCCATCCTTCGCGCACGGGTCACCGACAGCATATGCCGCCGGACGTCCCCGAGGACTTAGACCAACAGCGCGTCACTGAACTCCCCCGTAATACTCTACGGCATGAGTTACGAAGATTAGTCCGAGAAGAGTTCCCTACAGGGGGTATCAGGCAGTCCCTTCACCAACGGGACATTCAGGAGTCATCACCTTTCACCGAAGCTGTCCTCCGATATCCCGTTCCGGCAAGATTCAAACTCCCAAATATTGATTCTTATGATGGGTCTTCAGACCCCTATGAACATATCGATCACTACCGCACTATTATGCATATCCAGCAGGCCCCAGACGCTCTGCTCTGTCAAGTTTTTCCGGCCACCCTTAAAGGGCAGGCCCGGACATGGTTCTACTCCCTACCCCCTCGGTCCATTCCCCTATTCGTTAAATTGGCCAAATTGTTTGTCGAACAATTTGTCGCCAACCGAAGGATGATTAAAGACTCCTCCCACCTTTCGGGGATACGACAGAACGAGGGTGAATCTCTCAAAGAGTATTTTCAAAGGTTTTCTACAGAAGCCCGACAAATTCCAGGGGTGGATCCCGAATTGCTACGAGGTGTATTTCTTGGAGGGCTTCGTCCAGGCCCTTTCTACTCGGCACTTATGCGAGAGACAGTCCATTCTTATGCGGATTTAATCCATCGGGTAGAGGCCCAAATCACTGCCGACGAAGCCATCAATGCTCATAGAAAGCAATTCGAGCAAACAACCGGGAAGCGAAAAAATCCCCCAGGAACGGAGAATCCCCCCTCACAAAGGAAGAAGCAAGGAAACTACAATCTTCCTCCTCGACCCTCACAGTCACGACGAGAGCCCCGACAAGAAAAAGAGTACACACCACTTAATACATCCCGAACAAATGTATTAATGGCCATCCGAGACCAGGAGAGTGTAAAGTGGCCGTACCCTTTAAAGCCTAATACCGGAAACCAAGAACAGTATTGTCATTTCCACCGCAGTCGTGGACACACTACTGAAGCATGCAGGCAGCTCAAGGAGGAAATTGAGAGACTGATCCGACAAGGATATCTCCGACAGTTCGTCAAGAATCCAACAGCTCGAGAAGAAACCGTTCCGGCTGGGGGGCAAGATCAACAAAAACAGTCGACGAACAACCGCCAGATGGTCGGTGAAATTGAAACTATTGCTGGAGGCCCTTCAACGCCTTGCCAAGTTTTAATCGCAGAGAATAAGGAGCCACCAACAAAAAAGCTTCATGCCGATCACTCCATCACCTTCAAGGAGTCTGATCTAGAAGGTGTAAAAACTCCTCATCAAGACCCACTGGTGATTAGCGCAGGAATCGGCGACCCATGTTACAATGTTAAAAGGATCTTGGTAGATAATGGAAGCTCAGTAGATGTTTTATTCTACTCCACTTTTCTTAGCATGGGCCTATCTAGAGAGAAACTCCAGCCTGCTGCCGGTCCACTGTACGGATTTGACAATCGGCCTGTAAGAGTCGAAGGAACCATTACTCTTCCGGTTGTGCTTGGAGAATTCCCCCGTCAAGTTGAGCACCCCATTCTATTCATTGTAGTGAAATCCGAATCAGCCTACAATGCGATCTTTGGAAGACCACTTCAAACAATTTTCGGGGCTGTTGCTTCAATTCCCCACTTAAAGCTCAAGTTTCCTACCCCATCAGGGATCGGAACAGTACGAGGAGATCAACAAGTAGCACAGTCATGCTATCTTAGGCAGGCTCGACCACACTCATCAGTTACTCTAAGCATCGAAGACTTCGATCTTCGGAATGAAGATACCCCTCAAAGGGCCTCCCCTGTAGAAGATCTTACCTGTGTCTCCCTATCAGAAGAACATCCCTCGAGAACAGTACAGATCGGATCACTCCTCTCAGATACAGAGAAAAAAGAATACGTAGATTTTCTACGCACCAATCAAGACGTATTCGCATGGAGTTCAGCAGATATGCCCGGTATCAATCCTGAAATAATTATGCACTCCCTGAAGATCAACCCAGCAAGTAAGCCAGTGATTCAAAAGAAACGAAACTTCGCCCTAGAACGTCAGCTGGCAATCGAACAAGAGGTTGATAAGCTTTTAAAAGCAAGATTCATAAGGGAAGTACACTACCCATCTTGGTTAGCCAACGTCGTGATGGTTCGGAAAACAAATGGGACTTGGAGAATGTGCGTGGACTATACGGATCTCAATAAAGCTTGCCCCAAGGATAGCTTCCCGCTCCCCCGAATAGATCAGCTAGTCGACGCCACATCCGGACATCAGATGTTAAGCTTTATGGATGCTTACTCCGGATATAACCAAATACAAATGGATCCCGCTGATGAGGAGGCAACATCTTTTCAAACGGATAAAGGATTATATTGCTACTTGGTAATGCCGTTTGGGCTCAAAAATGCAGGGGCAACTTACCAACGACTTATGAATAAGGTTTTTAAGAGCCTTATTGGGCGTACCATGGAAGTCTATGTGGACGATATGCTGGTAAAGAGCCTCGAGAAATCTCAACATATCTCAGATTTGGAAGAATGTTTTAACCTTCTCCGATCTTACAACATGCGCCTCAACCCCTCCAAATGTGCATTTGGAGTCACCTCAGGAAAGTTTTTGGGATTCATGGTTACCCACCGAGGGATTGAGGCCAACCCGGAAAAGATCAAGGCCCTAAGGGACATGCTACCCCCCAGAAACATCAAAGAAGTTCAGAGACTGAATGGAAGAATTGCAGCGCTCTCTCGATTTCTGGCTCGTTCGGGAGATAAATATTTGCCTTTCTTCAAGATCCTCAGAGGGGCTCGTAGCTCAGGATTCCAATGGACTGATAAATGCCAAGAAGCTTTTGAACAACTACAAACTTATCTAGCCTCACCACCGCTTCTCTCAAAGCCAATTCCAGGGGAAGTTTTGTATTTGTACATGGCCGTCACTTCTCAAGCTATAAGTTCGGTCTTGGTTCGGATGGATGATTCAATTCAACGCCCGGTCTATTACATCAGCAAGGTACTTTCTGATGTTGAAATGCGTTATCCGTTGGCAGACAAAACAGCCTTAGCATTAGTCTTCTCAGCCAGGAAGTTACGACCTTATTTTCAGGCACACGCGATCAGGGTTTATACAAACCTGCCGCTGAAAAATATCCTTCAAAAACCCGAAGCATCCGGAAGATTGATCAAATGGTCAGTAGAACTTGGAGAGTTCGATATACAGTTCCTACCTAGACCCGACATCAAGTCACAGGTGCTTGCAGATTTTGTGGTCGAATGTACTAGCTATACCTCAGAGGAATCGCCCGATGTGTCTCCTTCCTCCTCCTGCTGGACATTGTATGTAGACGGAGCTTCTGGGAATTCTGGTGCTGGTGCTGGAATCCTATTAATCTCCCCGCAGAAAGCCACACTTGAATACGGGCTTAGACTGAAGTTTCCGGCAACAAACAATGTTGCTGAATATGAAGCTCTAATCGCTGGATTAAGATTGGCAATTGATTGCGAAGTCCAAGACTTAGTAGTTCACACTGACTCCCAACTGGTTGCTTCTCAAGTAGAAGGGGAGTTCGATACTCACAACCCACTTTTGGCTCAATACTGTCAGATAGTTAAAACCTTGTTGGCTCAAATAGCAAAGCATCAGGTCACCCATATCCTTCGAGAGCAAAACGCAAGGGCAGACTTACTCTCCAAGCTAGCAACCTCTACGACAGGAGATATTTTTAAAAGGAAATTCATTGGGGAGATCCACTTCCCGAGCATTCAAGGCTCATGGGTACTTCAATCAATAGATGAATCAAAAGAAGTTTCTTGGATCGACCCCATTCTTGCTTTCCTACAAGAAGGCTCTCTCCCTGAGGACCCAGCTATGGCAGTACGACTTAGGAGGCAAGCGGCCAATTTCACTATTATTAACGGAGAGCTATACAAACGATCTTTCACAGGGCCATACCTCAAGTGTCTTCCTCCTTCGGAGGCAAACTATGCACTTCGCGAAGTACATTCGGGCATTTGTGGGGAACATTTGGGTGGAAAAGCGCTAGCCCAAAAGGTCCTGAGACAAGGGTTCTACTGGCCGACAATAAAACAGGACGCATTAGAACTTGTACGGAAATGTAACAGCTGTCAGTTACATGCCAACCTCACTCATCTACCCGCCGTAGAAATATCGACATTACAGAGTCCCTGGCCTTTTGCCCAATGGGGGATCGACATAATGGGACCATTTCCGATAGCCACGGGACAGCGAAAATTCATCATATTGGCTGTCGATTATTTCACGAAATGGGTAGAAGCAGAACCACTAGCAAAAATCACTGAAGCAAATGCCAAACAGTTTTTGTGGAAGAGCATAATATGTCGCTTTGGCATTCCTGCAAAAGTTATTACTGATAACGGGACACAGTTCACCGGAAGGGTCTTTACCACATTTTGTAAAGATCTCCACATTCATCTAGTACACACAGCTGTGGCTCATCCTCAGACTAATGGACAGACAGAAGTCACTAATCGGACCATTCTGAGAGGACTGAAAACACGGCTGGAGAAGGCTGGGGGGCAATGGGCTGACGAGCTCCCAAACGTCCTTTGGGCCTATCGTACAACAACAAGGACTCCAACAGGAGAGACACCGTATAACCTCTGCTTTGGTACAGAGGCTGTCATTCCAGTCGACATTGGAGTCCCCAGTCATAGAGTACAAACTTTCGACTCCAATACCAACGACGAAAAACTCAGGCACAACCTAGACCTCCTTCCAGAAGTAAGAGACGGGACAATACTTAAGGTTGCTGCCTACCACCAGAGAGTTGCCCGTCACTATAACAGAAGGATGAAGCCTCGACATATATCGGTAGGAGATCTGGTCCTACGCAGCATTGAGGCGGCAGGCAAAGGCCCTCAACGAAACAAACTCTCCCCCCTCTGGGAAGGTCCGTACCTAGTAGCAGCTATGGTGAAGCCAGGGACTTTCAAATTAAAGGATGCTGAAGGGAAGATGCTTCCTCGAACTTGGAATATCGAGAACCTCCGCAAATACTATCAGTAGAGCGTAATCGTGTCGTTTGTTTTAAAATGTTGTATGTCTTTTGCTTACTGTAGATGTCTTTAATTTCGGACTTTATTTATGGTGTTTCTAGTTTCCTTCTCCCCTAAACTGTTTTCGGGAACAATGTTCTTCGTTTAATGACAGTAAAGACTTTGTTAAGTTTTGAACTTTAATTTTGAGCAGTAGATGATTATTGTTCAGTCGCTAGTTGATCAATCCCAGGGGGATTCGATCCGACCTCTTCCACACAGGTTAACGTCATCGAGCAAGGCTCTGACTCACAACCTCGGATAGGTCTTATATCCTTGGTGGATTCTCTCGACCTCTTCCATACAGGTTAACGTCATCGAGTAGGGCTCTGACTCACTACCTCGGATAGGTCTTATATCCTTGGTGGATTCTCTCGACCTCTTCCACACAGGTTAACGTCATCGAGCAGGGCTCTGACTCACTACCTCGGATAGGTCTTATATCCTTGGTGGATTCTCCCGACCTCTTCCACACAGGTTAACGTCATCGAGCAGGGCTCTGACTCACAACCTCGGATAGGTCTTATATCCTTGGTGGATTCTCCCGACCTCTTCCACACAGGTTAACGTCATCGAGCAAGGCTCTGACTCACAACCTCGGATAGGACTTACATCTCTTATAAATTCTTTTAACCTCTTTCATACAGGTTGGCATCGTCAAACAAGGCCTTGGCGTACAACTTAGAGTAAACAGTACATCCTTAGAGGATCCTTTTAAACTTTCAAGCACAGGTTGGAAGATAAATACCTTAAACAAATATAAAAGAAATTCACTCAGAATAAATAGATACACTGGAATATCTAAGTCATATAGCAACAGAACAATAATCCACTACTAAGTCAAAGTAGATATCACACAACAGTACAAAACATCAGGTACATCACAATAACTAAAAAGACAAACTAATACAAACAACAGGAACTAGAAAGCCTACTCAACATCTACTATCTCATCATCTGCATCAAGATCGAGGACCTTCCGAAGATCACTCTCTACCTCATCACCATCAGAGCCTGAAGGAAAGTCAGCTGAAGCCTGGCTAGGGGTCACCTCTTCGGCTGGAACTCCGGTCTTTCGCTGCATCAGGCGAACCCCCTTAAAGAAGCCTCTAATAAATCCATCCTCAGTGCACTGCTGCTCCAAACCCTTCACCTCTATAGCATAGATGTGATCTCGGGCCTCCTCAACACGATCCTGGACGATAGTCTTGAATGCTATGGACTTCTTGAAGTCTTCAATAACTCTTGAAGGTTCTGAACTAGACAAGGCAGCCTCCTTCTCAGCTATAATGGCCTGAGACTCCCTATCCTTCGTCTCCAGCGACGCAATCTTCTCCTCCGAAACTTTCTGCTCCCTCAAAAGTCTGGTGATCGTCGCGTGAGCCTCCTCAAGATCTATCTGGTGCCGATCTGCCTGCTGATTCCGGAGAGTTACAGAGCGCATTGAGTTAGCCAGTTCAGTCCTACACTCGCTCAACTCATCTTCAAGCACCTTCACCTCCTTAACCTTCTGATCATACTTTCGTTTGAACTCTCCCTGGAGGTACTTGATCTTAACAAACTCAGTGTTCCAGTCATTAACTGCGATCACAGCACGTGACAGCTGAAAATAGAAAGAAAAGTTCATTAGAAGTCACTATAGAAGAAAATGAAATAAAAAATATTAGGAGATGTTACTCACCAAATTACTAGTCTTGTTATGTCCGAGGCATTGATGATTCATGACATCATCAGGGATATGTATCTTGGCTGGGGAAGAGTCAGGTAAGGTCTTGTCAGTGTTTGTTCCTTCCAACCTCTTCTTCTTCGAAATCGGGGGGTCGTCAACCCTTGCCGGTCGTTTGGGAGCCGCTTTTGAAGTAGGGGCAGGGGGCTCAGGAATCCTGGATGTCGGCTTCAACTTCCTTGCATCAGATCTCCCAGTATGAAATGAAATTCCAACCTTGAATAAGAACTCTTCTTCAGTATATTTGCTCATATGACGAACCTCAAATAGAAGATGTTCGAGATCAGAAACTTTCAAAATCCTTATTATGTCTTCCTCGCTGACGTGCAGAGGGGATGGCAGATCCCTCATTTTCCCCCACTTCTCAATCAAGCCCCAATCATTCTTCACAAAAAAGAAAGCATTGACCCAGTTCTTTGAAGAATCGCGGGTACGCACATCCAACAATTTGGACCTAAAAGTCACACGCCCAGATGTATCGCTGGTGAACTTACCCATCCGTGAAAGATGCTCCGGGGTCATAGTAGCTCCTCGATCCCGAAAGAGAGCAATCAATCCCATAGCCACTGACATTGCTCTAAATGAAAGTTGGAATATGCTCACGCCGCACCATTGCAAGACTTCAATCAGCTCAGTAGGAGGCGGAAAACGTAAACCAGCCCGCAAGTGGGCCTCAGAAACAGTCACGTACCCAGCAGGAGGAAGATTCGCCCGATCAGACATCCTCGGAACCATTGTCTTCACATCATTCGGAAAGTAATAATTCTTGCGGAAAAGGAACATGAAGTCATTTGTAACAGTCGACGCTGACACATCCACCTCCTTATTTGACCTCTGCTCGCCATCATGCGGCGCAACAGGGTCCCCCCGGATCGCAGGATCTCTTGGTGGGGGGCGATCACCTGACATTTCTAGAGGGAGAGGGGGAAAGAAGAAGATCTCCGAACTTCCTTGCCAAGAGAGGGGCCTCAGAAGACTGAGGGAAGGCCTCAATAGAAAGGACAGAGGGAGAAGATCTCCGAACTTCCTTGCCAAGAGAGGGGCCTCAGAAAACTGAGGGAAGGCCTCAATAGAAAGGACAGAGGGAGAAGATCTCCGAACTTCCTTGCCAAGAGAGGGGCCTCAGAAGACTGAGGGAAGGCCTCAATAGAAAGGACAGAGGGAGAAGATCTCCGAACTTCCTTGCCAAGAGAGGGGCCTCAGAAGACTGAGGGAAGGCCTCAATAGAAAGGACAGAGGGAGAAGATCTCCGAACTTCCTTGCCAAGAGAGGGGCCTCAGAAAACTGAGGGAAGGCCTCAATAGAAAGGACAGAGGGAGAAGAGAAGAAAGGAGGAGAAGAAGAGAAGAAAAGAGAAGAGCAAGAGGAGTGGAGTGATTTTCTAAAGGGTTTAAGGCCCTATTTATAGGTTTTTGGGAGAAAGGAGAGAAGTTTCTAGAATTTTCAATTTCCCAAAATTTTCTAAATTTTTCTGAATTTTTTCGGAATTTTTTGGGATTTTTTAGGCATTTTTTCGGCCTAAAAAGGCTTAAAAATGCCTAAAAAACCCTTTTTTTCTGCACAGGTGGGGCCCACTAGGTCGGTGGGCTGAACAGACCCGCCCGTTCGTTCAAATGAGGCGGTGGGAAGCTTCCAGGCGGGCTGACCGCGCGGGCCCAGGCGGGCCTAGGCGGCCCTAGCGGGCCGCCGCGCGGGCCAGGAGGCGGCCCAGTAGCCCGCCGCGCGGGCTGCAGCGCGGGCCGCAGGCGCGGCCCAGGCGGGCCGCCGCGCGGGCTACAGCGCGGGCCGCTTGCGCGGCCCAGGCGGCCCAGGCGGGCCGCCACGCGGGCCGGAGGCCCAGGCGGCCGGGCAGGCCAGGCGGCCGGGCGGGCCGCCGCGCAGCGCGCAGCGCGGGCCCGCGAGCGCGGGCCCAGGCGGGTCGGACGGCCCAGGCGGGCCGCCGCGCGTTCCAGCACAGGCCGGCGGTGCCGCCGCCGGCGGCGGCGGCCGGTCGGCCGGTCCGGCCGGTCCGGCCGCCTAGCCCATTTTGGGCCCGATTTTCGTCCCGGAAACTCCGTTTTCGACATTTTTGGGGTCCCCGGATACGTTTTTCGACGTTCCGGACTCAATTTTGGCACTTTCAGAGCTCATCGAGGCCTCCTTGACTTGTTTTTTGCAAAATTTCAACTTATGGGAAGCGATTTTTGCTATTCGGCCAACGCAAAATGTTGACCCTTATATTTTCGGACTCCTAGGGCTTCGACGTCCGAAAATAGGGGGGCAACTGATACGTCATCACAAAATTAGCTTGATTGGGCACGAATCTCGAAGCAAAAGCTAGTTGGAAACTTCAAAAATTAAATCCGGGAGCATATGAACTCCGATTTCAGCAAGCTTACTGTCGAACTGAGCGTCTCGGAAATACGAACCTAACGACACCAAGATCAACCCAATCGGAGCCCAAATGAGTCCGAATCAAGAGCTCAAAGCGCTGTTGGAAGGTTCAAACTGCAATTTGAGTTACCAAACGGTCTCCGATTTTGACGAGCTTATACTCGAATCGAACGGCTCGACGAGACGAATCCAACGAGCCCAAGATCACTAAATTCCGACATCATTAAGGCCTCCAAATGTCCAACGAACGGTGCACGATCATAGGATTCAATATCGGCCGTCCATTTGATCACTCCCTATTCGCCCTTGATCTCACACCTATTTACGGACCATGCCACTCCAGAAAATCTATAAATAGAGCCCTCATTCTTCACAAGAGAGCATCTAAGCAAGAGAGAGAAGAAGAGAAGAGAAGGAGAGAGAGAAGGAAGAAGTTCCTCCTCGACAGCCGCCGGACCACCGCCGGACCACCGCAGAACCTCGCCGGACCACCGCCGGACCACCGCAGGAAGCTCGTCGGACCACCGCCGGACCACCGCAGGAACCTCGCCGGACCACCACAGGACCTCGCCGGACCACCACAGGACCTCGCCGGACCACCACCTTAAGGCCCGACGTTCAGTCCCTACGTCCTGCCTAAGACCCGACGTCTTGTTCAAGGTCCGACGTTCAGTCCCTACGTCCTGCCAAAGATCCGACGTCTTGTTCAAGACCGTATACTCAGTCTCAACTTCCTGCCAAACACCCGACGTCCAACTCAGGACCCGACGTTCAGTCCTTACGTCCTGCCGAAGACTCAACATCTTACTTAAGCCATTGTAATCTGTTCACCCCTGGAGGTGATCCAGTCCTTTGTAACCAATTCAAAATCTAGTGGAATCATTTTCAACTGGGCTAGGCCTCGTGGTTTTTTCCCTTTTAAGGGTTTTCCACGTAAAAAATCTTGTGTTCTCTGTGTGTGCTAGTTATACGTACAACGCTAAGACGTAGAATCAAATCTCTATCGCCGCGTAATTTCTAGCCCGCAACAATAACGATAATATTATTTCGATCAAGAAGTGAAATTACATAAGAGTAATTCTCTGATTGCAGTTTTCCCACAGAATTATTGCAATATATTTCTCAAAATAATATATTACATTTCACTTAACAAACAAAACTAATTAAAGGCAGATTATTAGAGAAAAAAAATTAAGTAGCAATTTCTCCTGAGAAGAATAAACCCACTATATCAATCTGTCTTAAAAATTAATCGATTAATCATAAATTTCAATCATCTTAAAATAAATCCTACAGCTAAAAAACAAATCATAATCACATTTTAATATTTAATAAGATAACCTTAACACAAATTTTGTCCTTTGTCTCATTAAACAACAAGATATTTAATGCTACAATGGCAAAGTTAACGGGATTCCAAGCTTTTTGTATCAGAAAATTTAACTATAAACCATTTAAAATCTGCGAATGAAGAAATTAAAGGTGCTTCCTTGGCAGATCTTACAGAAATGCCTTCCCAACTAAAAAAGAAATTACAAAATGTGCATGCTTTCTTCAATTGATTCGACAAAATTTAAGGCATTTATGCAATTACAGAAGTATCAATAATAATAATTTATAGAATATATCGTACGCGATGATCACGGATGGCAAACAATCTAGCAAGTGAGAAAGTAGTTTATCTAAAATACTTTTTTTATAGAAGTGTTGTTAAAAACTTAAAATTATCAAAAATTTACTAGGAGCTATTGGTGGCCAAACAATGATTATATATAGATGTTTGGATGTCTTAAGGTTAAATGACATAATTTTGTCTGTAAATAGCAAAGAAAAAAAATCTGAAATTTTAAAGGAAGATAACGAATTTGGAAGATTTGTATGCCTGCGTCAAAGGAAGAAAATTGGAAAGCAGTTAGTTAAGTTACAGAGTAGATAATCATTAATTGCAAGATAATCAATTATAAAAAAAAGAACGATTCTAACAATATTCACTGAGTTTTATTATGTCGCGGAAGTGTTTTTTACAAAAATCAAAATAATGTTCACAATCATGCATCATCAATACAATTCATCCAATTACTTTTAGAAGATCAGAGGGAACTCTGTGATTCTTCCTTGTGGACTCTACAATGCTGAATCATTATTGTAAAAACAGAGAGAGTTGGAATTTGAGGTGCCAGTCAGTATAGAGGAAGGCTTGCGCTGGAAACCCTAAACGCATCCAAGGCTAAATGCTCGCCGCAACCATCACGACTGCCTCCAAATGCGCCATCAACCATCATCTGTAAGTCGAGATACTCCTCAACATTAAAAGAATCTTCTTCACCCTCCGCTCCGCTGTCTCCATCGAGCACAGTTGTCGTCTCCTCAACATCCGCCGGCACCTCAAGGCAGTCCTCTAACTCTTTTAGATATTTATCAAACATATTTTCATCCGCCTCCTCCCCTCCGCCGTCCAGCCCTGTTTTCTCTGCTGAAGCGCCGTCACCGATGAAAACACCGTCCACCTCCGGCGGCAACTCAAGAAACTGTTCTAATTCCTCTAAGCACTTATTCAGCATGTCTCGCTCCGATTTCTCCGCTTCACTGTTCTCTGAAGCCGAACTTTTTCCACATCCTTCTACGCCTCCGACTACGGGCATCATGATCGAGGCCGATGTATTATTCACAGCACCAAAGCCGTGCAATGCCGAGGAGGCGAAGGTTGCCGCCACCACAATCACCTTTCCAGCAGCCACCACCGGCCCTGCCACCACCCCACCCAACACCTGACCGTGTGGCCCGGCTAAAGTCACCGCCATACTTCCTTCGCTACCTCCAGGAAGAAATGTGGCCATGAAAGAAATAAGAAAAAAGCTACCTTGGAATGTGAGTGTTGAGGGGTACGGAGATGCCTCCCACAAGACGGCGGCTGCGATAGGGCCGGAGGCAGAGAGGACGCAGACTCCGAAATTGCGACAGCCACGAGCAAAGGCGGCGATGGTTTCTGCGACGTCGCCGCCAGCGTGGATTTCGAGTACGTGTTGATGGAGGGTGGCGACCTGCGGCATGCAGTTGGCCACCGGAATATTCTTAGGCTTATTCTTCGAACCTGGCTTGCGGCCGCGCTTCCGCTTCGCCGTAGCGTTGCCCGAGCCAGAGCAACAAGTACTCGTCATCTTACGTTGTCCGGTTTCGCAAAGCACTCACTCCACTTTCACTTTCAGAAATGATTTCTCCTGTGGCGAGGTCGTGGAACGATCCCCTCTTAATTAATGCACCTTAATTAATGCAAATTACGCGTGTGTATTTGCGTGTGTGTAATTGTAGCGGAGATTTATTTGGAAATTAAGCAAATCCAAAAAGATACGATTTTGAAAATTTAACGTTAACTAACATCTAATAGCTAACAGAAAGATTGATCTCAACTGAAAAATATTTCCTTTTTTAAAGTGCTAAGTCGAAAATACTTTTTCATGAACAGGAGATAATGTAACTGTGTTCTTCATTCAAGATAAACTATACAAGTCTTGTATAAAATTTTTATATTTTATTTTTTGTGTCCGAAATTAAATGGCTTAGTAAAAGAAAATTTTAAAGTTTAAAATTTAGATATATATTAAATTTATTAGTTTGAATTATATTTTATAAGTATGATAATTTATTGAATTTTTATTTTCTAATCAAAATTTTATATAAAAAATTGAAATTATTAATAAATTTAAATTTGAATAAGAAGTTATGATTTTATTAAATTTTGATGGAATGAAAAAGAAATTAAGGAATTTAATCCTAAATACATTTTCATCAATGAATGGGTTCGAGTGGCCATCCAAATTTTCTTAAACCACAATAATATTGATTGATCCTGAGCATTAATTAGGAGCGATATGGGCAACACCATCTTAGTCATTAGCAATATATCCCTAATTCCACCGTTAACTTTCTGAATTTTAGCTTTCCTCGCATGAGGATGTAAATAAAAACATTCAATTTTGTCCAAAAAAGAAGAAAAATTACTCATAAGAACTTTTTGAACATAAGCAAACTTTTCTAGGCCAAGCCAAACCTTATTCAATAATAACATAAAGAGTGAACAATCCTAACAAATGACTATTTTTTTAGACATTTTAAGGTAGATAATGTAAAAATAGTTCTTTGATGTTATGAGTTTCTGTTGTGAACATGCATTGGCAATATCTCAAGTTTCTGTTATTATATATTATGTTTAAACTTATGTGGACAGGAAATATATTTAGCAGCATATGCTCAAAATATTTGTATCAATAAAAAAAATTATTTGAGAGGTTTCATATGAAATAAAATATGATTGTCATATAACCTCAATGAATGGCATGAGTGGCCTGCCAAAGAAAGATAAAAATCCTTTAAAAGGTGGAGAATGATATAGTTCGAACATTATTCAACTCATGATAGATTGAATTTGTTGTAGAATAATTTTCCAAATAAAAGGAATTTTCTATGTTATATCTATTTCCATTGCTTGTTGTCTAGGGTAAATATTAAATGAACCGTATTTGAACATGTAATTCAACTATTTCATAATCTTTTGACAATATCTTATTCAAACCTTTTTCAAACTATGTCATAAAATTTATTGAAAAACTATTTGAAAATGAGAGATTAATATTTGATTAAGGTTCGAATGATCATGGGACGTGCTTTATCTGTTTTTTGATTTCATCGCTTGTTGTTTCATCTGGTTCAATAATATTGCTTATCCTAGTGAGTTTTACGGACTCATTGGTTCGGAAGCTTCTCAAGCTCAAGAATTTACTTTTCTTGCAGTGAGAGATCAACGTCTTGGGGCTAATGTGGGATCCGCCCAAGGACCCACTGGGGCTATAGACTTGATGAAAGTATTCAAGAATTTTCTGATATCGGCAAGAACTTCTAATGTAGATCTTAAAAAACTATTTAAATCTAAAGTTGAGGAAGGCAATGAGAAGCTACTATGTGTTGATCCAAGCTACTCAGGCACCTTTCTAAAAAGTTTAGTCTTCCTAAAGCCTATGATCAAGTATTTGGGAAAAATTTAGCCTCAAGAAAACAATACTTATTTTCTGCACAGCTTGTAGTTCTTTTAGGCTACTGCACAACTCAACGAATGTAGGATGCACCCATCCATAACTCATAAGTAAATTTCCAAACTCCAACTTTTATGAAAACAAGATTTTTGACAGAGAAAATGTCATAGCTCCAAACTATCAAAAACAATATCTATCAGGGCTACTTTATGGTCCATATTCATTTATAAACATTGGATTTGGCAAGGAGGTAACAGAAAAAGATGGAAGAAGCAAAAAAAAAAAATTGTAGAAGTTATAGTTTTTGCGCAAATAGTTGAAAAACTTTTCAAAGGTATGTTTGTTATCTTCTAGAGTCTAATGATTGTATTACCATTATTTTATTATCAAGTATAACAATTTTATGCTGCATGAGGAATGTTCTTGCTTGTAAAGTAGAAAATTAGAATTACAAATCAATACTATATTTTTTTATACTATATGAACTATATATATTTTTTTTTTTTTTTGGTTAAAACCCACTCATGGGGCCTACGTGTTAATATTCAAAAAGGTTACAAAAGTCCTTAGATGGATCCTTCAGCCCGCAAATGCTCAGAAGAGCTACAAATATAAAAGGAAAAGAAAAACCTAAAGGCCAATGGATCCATTAACTACAGTTACAAAAAGAACAACCTAAGGACCTCGGGCTGTGAGTCAACAGCACCCAAAAAAGGAAGAACTTAATATGACCGTTCAGCTCGAACTTCCTGCAAAAACACTTAAAATAACAGCATAAAATATTAGAAAACCAAAAATAGATTACCTTGCGATCAATATTGCTAGAACCATAGGGATTCCAAAGATTCCTTGTTACAAATTCTGCCTTGTTGTTAGTGAATTTCATCCGCATTGCCCTACAACCAGCACACGAATCCTGCACAAAACGAGCGCGAAGCTCCAAAAACCTGCAAAGGAAGCCTGCCAGGATACTAGGAAAACAACTAAACATACTATTAAAAGAGTAAAGAAGAAGAAAAGGACAGTAAAAGGGAAGACCCCTCAAGCCTGGACACTTGCCCGAAGAAAGAGACCTGTAATAAAAATAAAAATGAGAAAATAACCGGAGGATAAGCCAGCCAAAATCACTCCCAGACCACCCAACAGAGCGCAGCCACAGCCACAGCCCAATCCAGCCAACAATCAACATCCTCAGCAATAACCACAGAGACAAGAACGGCCAAAGACAGGCACCAGAGAAAAGCTTGACAAAAGAAGAACAACCAACCACGAAAGAAACCAGAGAAACAGGGCAGACAGCACCCCCCTAGAGCCAGATTTCCACATTGACCACACCCACGAAGAACTGGACAGAAAAATCCAGCCAAAAATCAACCCCTCAGTATCAAGCACCCAGCACCAGCAACCAATACCCGAAAAAAACACCCAGACAGAGCCAGCAACGACCAAAGACAGCATCCCCCTAGAACCAGGAAACCACAGAGACCACACCCACCAAGAACTGGACAGAAGACTCCAACCAAAAAACAACCCCCACAGCTTTAACAACCCAGAAACAGCAACCTGCACCCGAAAAGCCCCCCAAACAGCACGAGCAGAAAAAGGGGGTAAACCCCAAGAAAAAAACCAAAAACTAGATTCCCAGAACATAGGGGACATTGTTTTTATCTAAATTAATCAAGCCTTTGATCTGCACAGAAAGTTCATTAAAGGGAACATCAGAAATAACGTTAAATTTACTCCCAAGCAAACTCATGGCCCTAGCCGCAGAATTAACCTCAGAAGGAATCATGTTGTAATAACAAATGATAGAATCCTGTATAAACTTAATATCTCTGCGAGAGTAGAAGAAGGAATGGCCACATCTGCAACCATCCTCCTCAAGCAAGGCTTCAAGATTCTCATTCAAGTTATATTCCAAAATAATACTATCAATTTCAAGCCCAACACACATTTGGAGCCCGTGAAGAACAGCCAGCAAAAAACCCCCTAGGCGATCCATACCAGCAGTCCTACCCGCAAACCCCAAGACATACTCCCCATTGAAATTTCTAATTAAACCACCAATACACCAGTCGCTGCCCTCCCTCATAATATCAATGTTCAATTTAAAAGTATTAGCAGGAGGTTTAGACCACACACCCACCGTGCTACGCTGGACTTGAGAGTAACCCTCCAAAGCAATCCCAAACTCCTCAAGAGTGAACACCACTTTAGTAAAACTCTTATAAGAAAGAAGATTAGCAAGGAACAGAGAATTAACCTTGTTTTTTATTCTAAAAATGATATAATTATGATCCATCCTTTTCCCATTAAAACGAGAATCATTTCTAGCCAACCAAATGAACCAAATAATAAGAGGAGGAATAATGTTCCTGATGTGACCTTTAAAACTGACCATCCAAGAATCAAACAATTGAGAAATAGAACAATTAGGTCCCCAATAATTAACACGAAAAATGCCTTCAAAAAAATTCCACACCTTACCAGCAATAGGAGAGGAAACAAAAACATGCTGTAACGTTTCAACATTAGAACAACATTGGCATTTAGAAGTAATCAACAAACCTTTATTCCTAAGAAGCTCATCCGTAGGAATAAACTTCTTCAGAGTTCTCCAACAAAAAACAGAGACCGTAGTAGGAATGCTCTTGTGCCACATCATTTTAAAAACCTTGGTAGGATCTTTAATAGTTCTAAAAACATGCCAAACATCTTTAGTTCTGAAAAGACCATCTTTAGAAAATGTGCAAAGAAGAATATCTTTAGATTCACGATTAAGAGTAATTTGAGTAATCAATTGAACAATAGAGAAAGGGATAATGTAAGAAAGCTTAACCACATCCCAACCATACTCACAAAAAAAGGACTTGACCTTAACCACACTCTTAGAGTTCGTATTAAGGAGGGTATCAAGAGAACAACCATTAATCCAACGATCCTGCCAGAAAAAAATATTCCCTTCCCCAAGACCCCAAGCAAAACAGGGCTCAACTTTCCACTTAATCTGGACCATACGCTGCCAAACCCGAGAATTCCCTTTAGCATAATGACAAGTGGAAGGGTGATGATGACCACAGTATTTTTGCTGCATGAACTTAGCCCACAAAGATTCATTAGCCTTGAAATTATGCCACAATTTAAAAGAAAAACCTAAAACCATATCATGCATGGATTTACAACCAAGGTCACCTTCTTGCTTCAACCCACAACACTTCTCCCACGACGACCAATGTATTTTAGCATTGCTAGAAGACCCTCTCCAAAAAAATTTGTTGAGAATCCTGTCAATCCTCAAACACACAGTTTTAGGGGGAAAAAGAACTTGAAAAGAATAGACAGGAATGGAAGCAAGAACACTTTTGATAAGAATAAGCCTACCACCAAAGCTCAAAAAGTTAGAATCCCAAGAAGATAAACGATTATGCACCTTCGAAATTAAATCATCAAAGAGAAAAATCTTCTTTCTACCTTTGAACAAAGGAATGCCAAGGTAAGTTAAAGGAAGAACAGCTTGAGAAAAACCCGTCAAATTTTTGATATCCACTACTCTGTTATGATTAACATTCTTAGAAATCACAAAACCACTTTTAGATTTGTTAAAAACTAAACCACTAACAGCTTCAAAATGATCAAAAAAACTCAGGACTTTAGACACTTTGTTCTTAGCAGCGTTCATAAAAATAATAAAATCATCCGCAAAACATAAATGCGAAATATTGATGCCACCTAAAGTCCTAAAATACAAACTAGGATACTTACTGAACAAATCCGCAATACCTCTAGAAAAATAGTCAACAGCAAGAATAAAAAGAGCCGGAGAAATCGGATCCCCTTGACGCAACCCATGAGAAGATTTAAAAAAACCATGACATTTACCATTAAGAATAATAGAAAAATAAGGACTTTCAATGCAAGAAGTAATAAGAGAAATGAACCTATCATCAAAACCAAAAGATCTAAGCATGTTATAAATAAAGCTCCAATTAATATTATCATAAGCTTTAGCAATATCTAACTTCAAAATCATGTTCCCACCTCTAGTCTTGATATCCAAATCTTGGCAGAATTCTTGGGCAATCAAAATGTTATCAACAATCGCACGGCCTTTGACAAACCCCATTTGGTTAGAAGAAACAAGTTTAGGAAGAAGAACAGAAAGCCGATTAACCAAAATTTTAGAAATAAGTTTATAGAAAACAGTGCATAAACTTATGGGCCTAAAATCATTCCAAGAGTTCACATTATTACTCTTAGGAATCAAAGCAATAGAGGTAGAGGAGAAAAATTTAGGAATCGGATTACCATTAAAAAAATCCAACACCGCCGCATAAACATCATCTGAAATCAAATGCCACAGATGTTGAAAGAATTTAACAGTAAAACCATCCGGGCCAGCCACAGAATCAGCATTCATATCAAAGAGGGTAATCTTAACCTCTTCCAAAAGGGGAAGAGAAGAAAGAGCCCTATTCTCCTCAGGCATCACAATATTTGGAATAAAAGAGTGATCCACAATAGGAGAAGGAGTAAAATCTTTATTAAGATGGTTTTGAAAGAAATTAACTCCAAGATTAGCAATCTCATCACCATTCTCAGAAAACGACCCATCCCCACGGGCAATTTTATGTATACCATTGATAGCACGTTTCTTATTAACCAAAGCATGAAAATAACTAGTATTATTATCCCCTTCCACTAAGTGTTTAATCGCCGCCTTTTGTTTCCAATAAATCTCTTCCTGACCTTGAAGAATAGTAAGGGAAGTTTTAGCCTCGTTAAGGACCATAAAGTTCGAAACCGAAGGATCATTTTGGCAACAGTCCTCAAGAGCATTAATCTTCTCTTCCATCTCCTTAATATTAGAAAAAATATTTTTGAAAACTTTTTTATTCCACCAATTTAAAACCATTTTAAGCCTTTTAAGTTTAGCCCAGAGCCTAAGCATGCCAGTAATGGAGTCATCAGGAAAAATCGGAGCAGACCAATTATTCTGAACAACATTAATGAAAGATTCATGAGAGAGCCACATGTTCTGAAAACGGAAACGAGAGTTAAAACCAGCCGAATTGTAGTTAACATTAATAAGCAAAGGAGAGTGATCAGAAAGCGTCCGACTCAAATGCACCACCTTAGTAGAATTGAAAACATTAATCCAAGCATTATTAAAAAGAACTCTATCTAACCGTTGCCAAATGTGACCCCTGTTCCAAGTGAATTTGTTACCAGTAAAGCCAATGTCAATGAGGTTACAATTCATGATCATATCATTAAAATCATCCATGGAATGGTAATTAGGGTGAAGACCCCCAACACGCTCAGAGGGGTTAATAATGGTGTTAAAATCTCCACCAACCAACCAAGGTAACGTACAAATATTTTGAAAATTAGCAATTTGATCCCACAAGTTTCTCCTAGACGAACGAGAAGTAGCAGCATACACAAAAGAAGCAACACATTGAAAATTGAAGTATTCAATATTACAGTGAAGCACTTGATGATAATCTCCAATAATATCAATTCTAACAAAATCCTTCCAAAAAACCCAAATCTTGTTAGCAACATTGGCAAAAGCATGTTTAAAACCCAAAACTTTAGCAGTATTGACTAGCTTATCCATAGAAATCAGAGGTTCAAGAAGCACAAGAACAGAAATATTATGAATACGACATAAATTCTTAACCCTAAGCTTAGAGGAAGGACAACCAATCCCCCTCACGTTCCAAATGATCGTATTAAACATAACAAAAGGAATTATTTAGAAGTATGTGATCTAGTAGCCCTAGAAGATTGCAGAATAATGTTTCTAGGTTTACTACCTTTCTTACCACGGCTTTTAGAAAAACTCATATCATTGTCCTGTCTAGCATAACATTTAGCATTAATTTCTATTTCCGTATCAGTATAAGCATCACATTGGTATTGATTATTTAAAAGAAAATCATTGTTCATATCATCACCTGTAGGACCCAAACCATTAGTATCCTCTCCAACAAATAGAACTCCATCCTCCACTGTAGAAAAATTGCCTTTTCTTTGATCTGCAGGATCCAAACCAATATTATCCTCTCCAACAAATAGAACTCCATCCTCCACTGTAGAAAAATTGCCTTTTCTTTGATCTGCCAAAGCAAAATGGGAAACAACATTAATATTTTGAGGATCAATAGGATTACTCGTAGGGTCACCATCTTGATTAAAATCATCTTCCTTTTGACAATTCTCCAAATTCTTAGAGGAAACAACATCACTTTCCTCTAAAACAACAACCAAATCATTAGAGCTATTAATAATTTCCGCATTAATCCACTTTTCTTGATGAAGAATACTGTTATCACTGTGTAACACATTACTAGACTGATTTTGAACAGCATTTTCTTGCAACACATTTTCACTGTTAGAAGGAAGAACATTAATGTGACCCGGAACCTGAGCACTATGCACAGCAACATTATACAAATCATCCATACCCTCTTTACCACCATTTTCATTATTCAACTCCTGGATAGCATTAGCAGTACCCATCTCCTCAGAAGGAGTAATAGAGTTAACACCCTTGCTATCAACCAAAACTTTCTCTTTAGGCACATTTCTCTCCTTACGCAAATTAGGATGTAAACGAAAACATTCATTAATACCATGACCGTGCATTTTGCAATGAGAACAAAAATTAGGTAAATTTTCAATTTCAACTTTTTGGAAATAACCATTAATTTCAGATCCCAGCCAAATCTCATGAGGATGTTTTTTCGTGACATCCAATTCAACTAACACACGAGCTATCGAGGGTCTAGACAGAGCAGCCGTAGCTTGATCTGTCTGCAGAGGCCTACCGAAAACAGAAGCCAGACCAAACAGAATTTGCGAATTAAAAAAATGCAATCGAAGGTTCGGAAATGAAATCCACACCGGGGCAATGGGAGATTCCTCCCTCACATCAAAATCCGGTGACCACTTTAACAACCTCATTTGACAACCTTGGATATAGTAAGACCGACGAGAGAAAATACGGCTGTAATCTAAGTCGTTAGCAAGTTGAATGGCTATATGTTTTGAATCTAGCAATCCCACATGAAACGAACCCGACAGTTTTAGCGCATAAAAAAATTTTCGAATGATGTCTAAATTAGGTCTACGAAGCATGAATTTGCCAACAAGAGTAAACGAAAAGGGAACAGCCAACTTCTGAACCACAGCATCCTCAAAGATCAGAGCAGGGCACCCTTTATAGAAGGAATGCACAAAATGAATCTTCGAACCCGAAGAAGAGGAGGCCCCCGAAACAACATCCTTAAAAGACCGAGAGTTACCAGCTAAGGTCGGAGGGACCGCCGGGGAAGACGACGTCGGAGACGTCATCAACCCCCCACCCAACGAAAAACCCTAAAACAAAACAAAACACCAGAGGAAAAAAGCCAAGGCGAAACCGAGAAAAAGGACAGAGAAACCACCGACAGCGAAAGAGCAGGGAAAAGAACGAGATTACCAACTAAGCGAAGGAGAACCAAAGGTTAGCTGGAAGCACAGAGCGAAGACGATGAAGCCAAACCACCGCGGCCAGAAAATCGCCTCCAAATCGCCAGAGACGGCTAGGGTTTTGCTGTGTGGTCTCTTGGCCGACTTCTCAGCATGGTTCTACTATATGAACTATATAGGATTGTGAACTAGAAAATTAAACTTATATAATAAACTCTATCTATATAACAAAAATTTTTATTTTTTGCTCATTTATATAATAATAACATTATATTTTGGCGTAATTACTATGTTAAATTTTATTTTTTTATTGCAAAACTTATGAGATTTTGATTTTGTATGATCTTTAGCTATATTTGAGGCATGTATCGAGTTTGATGAGTTTGATGACTTGTTGAATATGGATTCTCTACAGATTAGTGATTATGTTGTTCTATATTGTCATTTGAAAGTAAGGTTCTAATCATTTACTCTATTGTGATCTAAAAGTCATATGTTCCAATAATCAGTCATGGAGTTAGAGAACTTGAACGAATAAATGAGACAAGTAATTATCAATTTAGTTTTTTTGTCAACATCCTTTTTATTGCCCCATATTCAAATTCATGTCACCAATATGGAGACCAAATCTCAACAAATATCAATGTAATATGTACGCTTTAAACTGGAAGGAAGAAATAGAACTTACAAATGACATAAATTAGGTATTATTTTAAACCTCTTTGCATCCACATAACCACTGGGACGAAATATCTGACCCATCTCAAGAAGAATAAACTTCATTTCATATCTTTGGAGAAAAAAGACAAAACAACAGTAATTGTCAGAACATGCACAAGAAGGAAATTTCTAGAGAACTTTCTATGTTCATGCAGTTGCGCTATGCCTAGATCCATAGTTGTTAAACCAAAAGAACCCAAACCCACCTTTATTCATAACGAACATATATAATGCAAACATATAAAACTTTCACTGATGTGTGAATTGATCTGACGAAGCTTCAATAAAGTAAAATACTTATTTTTAAATTATCCATCTTCGATATATATATATATATATATATATATATATATATATATATATATATATATATATATATATATATATATATATATATATATATATATATATATACAACAACATAAACAGTGGATCAAACAACACAAGCTTTCCATTTGACAGGTTAAAAAGCTCTTTCACATTCAAGGAAACAAAACACAAACACAAATACAGCAACGCACTAGTACTACAAATAAGAACAAGAAAGAGGTGAAAAATATTACAGCTAGGATCAGTTTATAAGGAAGTAGAGCGAAGGAGATAAGAGAGAAGAGTTAAACCCTTTCTGAGAAGCAACTCGGACAACAATAGTCTGGCAACCGGTGAAGGTTTCCTCGCCGAAGTCAGGATACGTCTCGTGTTTGAGAAAAAAAAAACAATCTGTAAAACATTATAATCTCTCAAAATATCAGTTTCTCCTGTAAAGTTTAAGGGAAAAAAAGGAGGTTAAAGAACAGAGGTTGAATCTAACATAAAAGATTTGCTTATTTTCATATTCTTAACTTTATTATTGTGCTTGGTTTTAAACCAAAGCCTACCATCCGCATTTGTTAATGAAACGAGAAAAAAGAAAAAAAGTAGCCAAACCAATTTCATTCATTAAAATCCTAAAACAGAGAGTTTATTGCTACATACATGTACCTTGACTACCGCATCGAAGTTCTTGTCTTGCAACTGTGACGAGTACGGCTGAAATCATTTTCAAAAGTGTATCGCCGTCGATGTTGGCCGCATCGCAGTTCTTATGTCACATCATTGTTCTTGTCTTGCATCGACATACATGTCCTGCAACTGCGACGATGTTGGCGAATCCTTCAACAGAGTATATCTCATCGGATTCCAAGGGGAAATCACAGTACATTACCAAAAGTTGATTGTTGTCATATCGAAGACGAACATAGTACCAGACCTCATCCATAGCTCTGAAATCCATTATTGGTGACACCTTGTCCGCATCTACTTGGTGCTTCGTCGACATTGTTTCTTCGATTACAGAGAACCACTAAGAGGAGAAATGAGTAGTACAGCTGGCTGTGCGAAAGTCCCTTAGCGAGGCGGTGGCATAGGAGGAGCGAGAGCTAGGGCATGGGAGGAGAAGGAGGCGGAACTGGGAGACGGAGCAGGAGCGGGAGCTAGGGAACGAGAGCGAGACAAGAGATAGCGACTATTATAAGGGCGTTTCCAGCCAAATTCCAAACGAAAGCCGATTTGCTTCGTTCGAACGGAAAAAAAAAATTGTTAATTGGTGGAGGTTGAACACTATAATGTCAATATTTGTGTTGCATTATTCACCTATTTAATTTTTTTTTGTCTTAATCAAATTTGTCTGAAGAATCAAATGAAAGAGGAGAAAATAGTTATCTTCACATAAGCGTGTAAAATGGAGTTCAATTGAAGATGAATCAAAACATTTTTGGGTTTCATTGCATTTTGGAGTGAAAAATGAAATTTTCAGTTGGAGATGCCTTAAGGACGCCCTTCTTATTTTTAACGGCAATTTTTAAAATGTTATTATTGAAATGCTTGGGAAAATATTATTTTTTAGAAATATTATTTTATTCATTGCCTATATTTATTTATCGCAGCGGTTGGTTTATAAATCGATGCTATAAATTGTTATGAAATTATTAATTTTTTATTAGTCGATTATCTTGGCAAGCATATTTAATATTCACAAATGGCTACATTGTACTACCTACCTAAATCTTTATTGTGTTTAATGGGTTTTTATTGAACCTTGTATCAAACTAAATTTATGAACATTTATAACTCAATTCAGGGCGGATACAACTTCTTTTTTTAGGTTGGGCAAAATTTTAGTTAATTAAAATATTAAATAGCAATAATAATAATAATAATAATAATAATAATAATAATGATAAATAATAATAATAACAACAACAACAACAAATAATAATAATAAAATATTTTTAAAAAAAAAATTAAACCAATATAATGCCATCAAAATTATAATAGAAAATTTTCATCATTTATTTTTCAATATAATACTGATTTTAATAATATAAATTAGATTATAATCATACAAATTATGTTGATACTAGACTCTTACTTAAAAGAATAATAATAAAAAATAGCTAAACGTAATGCTCCTAATCCAACAAAATCAAATAATACCTAAGCCTGGAAGAAAATTGGAACCCCAGTCTCACTCGCTCGACAAGGCTCCATCTTAGCCTGAGAAGGACGTTCAGGAAGCTGGGTGAAATGAATAAGAGGAATGATGCCTTACGTTCTCGCTCGCTTGGCAAGGCTCCGTCTGAGCCTAAGACGGACATTCAGAAAGCTCGATGGCTAATGTCAGCAGTTGATGAATCGTTGTCACGACCCGACCCGAGACGAGACGGATCCCGCCCGCGCCGGATCGCGACGGAGAATAGCTAACCAGGATCTGGCTTTGGATTAGGTTACTGAACTGATCTTCCAAATTCTTAACTCAACAGAAGCACACAGAACAACAGAGCTACTAAAAACATCAAATGCAGCGGAACAAAACATCTATCTTAATTCATTTCCTCAGAATAATCATCTACAGAACAGTACATGGCTTTCAACAGAAAGAAAGACAGAACAGGAAAGCCATGACTGTACAAAAATCAAAAGTACAAAAGTACCTAATCTGATCAGACTCTGAAACCTAGCCCTGAACTTCCTTGCCCTTCCCAGAACCTGAAAACCACCAGAAAGCAAGGGTGAGCTCAACAGCTCAGCAAAGCAACAAACCACCAATCTAAATCCTCAGAAACTCAAAACCAACACAGCAGACAAATCCGTTCAGAAATCAGAACGGAATCGGACAGATATCAAATCAAACAGAACTGTACGGAAACAGAAGTCGTATCAAATCAGAAACAGAACAGATCAGACATATCAGATCAACAGAATCAGATTCGTACAGATCGTATCAGAACAGAACAAATCAACAGAGTCAGAAACAGAAATCAGAATCGTACGGATCATATCATATCATAATCACAATTTCGTACAGAACAGAACAGATACAGAAAGTGGTACAGATACATATAGCTAAATGCCCTGACACTGACGGAATCTCTACGGATTCCGGCCCCTTATGCCTCCCTTCCCAGACACTGACTGAATCTCATAGGATCCAGGCCCCTTATGTCTCCCTTTGTGCTCACGGCACCAAAACAGATGTGCTTATAGCACCAAAACAGAATTCATCGGATCCGGAACAGAACAGATATCAGATTTCAGATTGAGCTCATTTCAGATTTCCCGTTTCACTAACTGAATCTCATAGGATTCAGGCCCCTTATAACTCCCTTTTTATAGCTTATACACATAGCATTTCATTTCAGAGAAAATCCGGACAAATCAGAAATTACCCAAAAATCGGGCAGCACAACGGCAGTATACGGAATTTACACAAAAATTCCTGCAAAGAAAATTTACCGAATTCGCACAGAATACAGATATCAACATTTCAGAACCTTTATTCTACTGCACAGATAAATTCCAATTTCACAGAAAAATCCGGTCGACTAAAAACACAGTCGAATCAAAAATACCCGGACGAAAATCTTCAGAAAATAACCAAAATGTGCACACTCGGCACGTCAACAATATACAGAAAGTTACGCGGTAAAAACTGAGCCAATCAACAGATACGGACAAAAATCATTAACGAAAACGAAATCCGGACAGAATATACCGCCAAACACGACGGAACTGAAAATTGAGAAAGGTAGAATGTGCCTTACCTCGAGCACAGCAATTTCCTCAACAGTCACTTCGATCGAAAACGGCTCCGCGTCGTCCGAAAATCCACTTTTGCACAAAAGTCCACGACTTTCTCTCTCCTCGGCTGATATTTTCGTTTTTAATGATTTTCTCTCTCCTCAAAATGACTTGAAATCAGCTTTATAATACACAGATCGGCCCGGCCGATCGCAGCATCGTCCCGGGACGATCCGACCAAAAGGATCGGCCTGGTCTCCATTCAGGGCTATTGCATGGACGATATTTTCTACAGTGCCGATCGGCCTGGCCGATGTCTCCAATCGGCCTGGACGATGCATGCAGAAAATCACCTGGAGCAAAACTGGGCTAAAACTGGAGCTGAATTCCACTGATCGTCCCAGGACGATCCCAGATCGTCCTGGACGATACTGGAGCAGATCTTGATATTACAATCGTCTCCACCTTCCGCGACTTGGTTCTGGACGGAGCGGCTGGATCCATCCGATTGAATGGAATGCTGGGTTGGGCCGTTTCCTCATGCGGCATGGAGGAGAATTCCTCCATCTCAAATATGGACCTCACTAGCTCTTCTCCATCGGATATGGATTTGACCAATTGTGAGGTTCCGAATGAATCCTGCCCCAACATCTTCATTCCAGACGTTAACATGAATCTCGAAACGGTCATTCACAAACAACCGGTTGCCTCCCAGGTGTGTGCGACTCATCCCACAATTCCGTGTTCTGATGGTTACGATTGTCATGGAATTAAGAGTGCACTTGAGCATGAAGTGCATAGGACCAATGTGCCATCTTGCAGGTGTTTAGAAATTCCAATTGCAGCCTCTACCAAGCCTCCACCTACAAGTTTCTGCACTCCAGGTGCTTGTGGAAATTCCTCAAAGATGCATAAATCAGATTTATCTCAAATTGAGGTTCAAAACCAAAGGTCCGGCTGTGGTATTCCACCCACAAACTCCAACGAAGGGCCTAATGATTGGAAAGACAACGGAGAAGGGAGGTGATGGAAAGACAATGGAGAAGGGCCTCTTGAATGTGGAATGCGACTGGGAAGAAAGAATCGCGAAAGCTAGCGGGCTGCGAAGTGAGAACTAGCTGGATGGGAAAACACATTTAGGATTGATTAAATTAGGAAATAAAGATTTTTGGAGGGGGGACAAAATATCAAAAATATTCCCTCAAACACTTTTTTTTTTTTTTTGAGTGTGGGCAATTTTTTTTTAGGATGCCCACCCTGGCTTCAACTTGGATCCGCCAGTGACTCAATCAATAGTTATCATAGCATGGTTGACACTGCTTTTCCCTAAAATTTTTAAGTTATTTTTAAAAGGCAGCAAAAAATAGAAGTCAAATAAAATTATGATTGCGGCCACATAAAAAAAAAGTAGAAAGAAAGATGTCTCAAACAGAGCTTAAAAATAATTAAGAATCTAGATGACTCTGGTTCAAGTTTTTCTTTTTAGCTTAAGAAGAACTATTTTTTTAAGCTCCTAGCTTAGCATTGCTGTCTTTTTTTTTTTTTTTTTTGGTTAAAACCCTCTCATGGGGCCTACGTGTTCATTTAAAACAACGGTTACATCGTCCTTAAAAGGTTCCACCAGCTCTCTATTGCTCAAAAGAGCTACAATCCAAAAAGAAAATAAAAGTCCTACGAGCCGGCGGATCCTTACACTACGATTACAAAAAGAACTTAATAAATTCGGGCTATTCAGCAATAGCACCCAAATAAGGAGAAGTCAAATAATCTTGAAAGCTTTCAGCTCCGCTCTCCTGCAAAAAAATCTACTATAAAGCGAAATGACCAAACAAAGAAAAAAATAGCGTACCTTTCTCCAAATTTTGCTCCACTTGCAAGAGTACCTACCAAGAAACTTCAAGAACAAAATCAGATCAAGAATACCACATAACACCAAAACAAGCAACCGCCAAAAAAGAGAATACCCAGTCCACACCACATCAACCATGTAATGCCAACAGCCATGGCAACAGAATCTGAGAATAGCCCTACGATTATAAACCAACATCCCATACAGACTCAGCCAAACATCACCATTACCATTCGCACCAGAATTACAACCAGTAAGATCCATCAAACCAATATCACAATCCAAGTCTTCAAAACAAAAACCCCAGTTAGAAACTAAGAAACACCCAGACAGGCTCCAGACAGAAAAACAACCGCACAAAATCATCCACCGCAACAGCAAAAACCACCACAACCCCCTATTAATAACCAAACGCTCCCAGCAGGACCAGGCGAGCAGCGAAGGGAAAAAATTCCAGATCAACAACACAAAGACCCCGAAACCCAAAAAGTCACCCATTCCTACAGTTAGGCATAGACACCTTGTCCAGTAACAGCATACCAACCAAGAAAGGATCTAAATTATGAATATCCAATTCCTCATAAACACTGAGAGACGAGCCCTTCTTCGCTAACCAATCATCACAGCCATTACCTTCCCGTAAAATATGCGTTATATAACAGTTCATCAAATGCATTAAATATTTAACTTTTCTAATAATATAAAAATACTGAGCATTACCATGGCAATCCTGATTCAAAATTTGAATCAGGTTTAAGGAATCCACTTCAATCCAGACCCAATTCACTCCCATTTTTGAACTCATTTCCAGACCCAGAAGGAGAGCATTAAGTTCAGCGAATATAGCATCCCTCACAATCAAAGGAGAAGCAAAGGCAGCCATAGTATTACCAAGATAATCCCTGATTAAGCCCCCCGCACCCGCCATATTATTGGCAACCGACCCATCCGTATTTAATTTCACATAAGGGGGTTTCGGTTTAAATTCAAAACTTTAATTTGTATTTTTTTAAGCTACTAGCTTAGCATTGCTGTCTTGTTATGTGCTATTGAGTAAATTAGATAATTGTTGAATAAATTATGTTTATGCGCTACAGAGATTTGAGGAAGCTAAAGAAGAATAAACAGTTGGTGTATTTTCAGTTCTTGAAGGAGCTGAGGTTATATTCACATGATAAAGGCTGAACATTAGATGGTATATCATTTCTCAGCATTATCCATATAGTATATTAGAAATATTATAAAGTTCTATTAAATTCTCCGTTGAGGAAATTGGTGGAAAGCCCGCAAAAGAAATATTATAGAAAACTAATATGCGCTAAGTTTTTTTTTTCCTTTTGTTTTACAAATCATAAAAAAAGATGGAATATTAAAGAAGAAGAAGAGAAATAATATATGAGAGAGAGAGAGAGAGAGAGACATTTGGTATAAATAAAAAACGATTTTATGAAAATTTTTCTAGCAGAAAATTTAAATGTATTTTACCTTTGATTTTGTAGCATCTGTTTTTTTGCTGAAAAAGAAATGATACTATTTCAAGCAAAGAAAATTTGAAATTTTGGTGTTTGATTTAACTGAAATTAAATGCAAATTAAAGTTTTGATGAGTTTCTTTATCACTCTGCAATTTATTTTTGATATATTTGACAATGGCTAATGGCTATCAAAATTAATATCTAAAGAGGGAATGAAAAAATCAAAAAATTATTTAAATAAATAAAAATCAATAATTTTACTTTTTTGAACTAACATATGAAAATAAAGGTTTTTAATAAAAATTATAAAGAATATATATCTTTAGATATCATTTCAATTAACTTACAAAAAAAAAATAACTTCTATCTTATTTTATATTTATATCTTGACTATCCTTATTGGTAAAACTCTAAGTTGAGGTTTTGCAGTCAAAACAGTTAAGATTAATTGAATCAAGCAATTGAAAGCACCGCCAACATCTGCCGGCAACTCGAGGTAGTGCTCTAATTCTTTTAGATAATTTTCAAACATATTTCCATCCACCTCCTCCCCTCCGCCGCCCAGCCCTGTTTTCTCCTGTGAAGCGCTGTCACTGATAAAAACACAGTCCACCTCCGGCGGCAAGTCAAGAAACTGATCTATTTCCTCTAAACAGTTCTTCATCATGTCTCGATCCGATTTCTCCGCTTCACACTTCTCCACCGCCGAGCTTTTCCCACATCCTTCTTCGCCTCCGACTACAGGCAACACCGAGGCCGATGTATTATTTACAGCACCAAAGCGGTGAAATGCCGACGAGGCGAAGGTTGCAGCCAGCACAATCACCGTTCCAGCAGCCACCACCGGCCCCGCCACCACTCCACCCACAATCTGACCGTCTGGCCCGGCTAAAGTCACCGTCAAACTGCCTTCGCGGCCACCAGGAGGAAACGTGGCTGTGAAAGAACGAAGATAAAAGCTTCCTTGGACTGTGAGTGTTGAGGGGTACGGAGACGCCTCCCAAAAGACGGCGGCTGCGATAGGGCCGGAGGCTGAGAGGACGCAGACTCCGAAAATGCGACAGGCACGAGCAAAGGCGGTGATGGTTTCTGCGACGTCACCGCCGGCGTGGATTTTGAGTACGTGCGGCATACAGTTGGCCGCCGGAATCTTCGGCTTATTCTTCGACTCTGGCTAGCGGCCGCGCTTCCGCTTTGCCCTAGCGTCGTTCGAGCCAGGCAGCAAGTACTCATCTTACGGTGTGCGGTTTCGCAAAGCATTCTCTCCTCTTTCAGAAATGATTACTTCTGTGGCGAGGTAGTGGACGATGCAAAAAGATATGATTTTGAAATTTACCGGCAACTAAAAGCTAATTGCTAACAGAAAGATTATTTTCAACTGGAAAATATTTCCTATTTTAAAATTTTAAGTCGAAAATGCAGTCCTCACTGATAAAAAACATATTTTTAATAAAATAAAATATATATAATTTGTAATTTGGAAGAAAATTAAAAATAATTTTTAAGTTTAAAATTTAGATATATATTAAATTTATTAGTTTGAATTATATTTTATAAGTATGATAATTTAATGAATTTTAATTTTTTTAATCAATTTTTATATAAAAATTTTTAAATTGTTAATAAATTTAAATTTGAACAAGAAGTTATAATTTTATTAAATTTTGATGAAATGAAAAAGAAATTAATCAATTTAATCCTAAATACATTTTAAGTCATAAAATAAAAAATTTTAAATCTATTTATATAAGAAGAGTGATAGATATGGATAATATTATTTCGATCAAGAAGTAAAATTACACAAGAGTAATTCTTGCATAAATTATTAGTTAAAATTAAATGTATGTCATTCCTTCTAAAATCTATTATAAGATAAGTTATTGCACTTTACAATGTCATTGCGGATTACGTATGATCTTGCTGTGTATTGATGTACTCTTTTCTGTCGTTGACGAGCTTCTTCTTCTTCCTTGTTATATTCTTCTTCTTCATGATATTCTTCCTTGTTATAACATAAGAATTTTTTAAAAAATCAAGGTAGAAATTGTGGCACTTACATAAAATTATTCAATAGGGGTCCTATAAGATAGTAAGTTGTATGAGGTTAGAGCTCCAATTTAAGTAGGTACAATGAAGCACATGATTTATATTAACACAAGTAATAAGCAATGACAATATGATTATTGTTACCTTGGTTAAAAATCTGCTTCACAACATATGCCAACCTATAATTCCATAGATTGATATTTAAGTGATGATAATCTAGTCAATTGTTATGTGCTTAGCATTCGACATACTAAGTATGAGCAACAGCTTAAAAATTATCATTTATTTTTTTATATTATGAGCAAAAAGTATCTTGGGCTTGTTAAATTGATCCCGTTGAGTCGCTTGATTCGACTATAAGCATGCTATAGTTCGATAATATTTAGTCATCCAATTAATGTTTTAGAGCTTTCGAATATGTTTCAAGCCACTCATTTGGACTCATTTGGATCCAATTAAAAATGACATAATTTTGTCTGTAAATAGCAAAGAAAAAAAATCTGAAATTTTATGAGATTTGAAGATCTTCAAATTTAATCAGCATTTCTGATAATGTTAAAAAAAAAAATAAACGCTACAAAAATTTGCTTTACTACTATAACTTTAAAGGAAGATAACGAATTTGGAAGATTTCTATGCCTGCGTCAAAGGAAGAAAATTGGAAAGCAGTTAGTTAAGTTACAGAGTAGATAATCATTAATTGCAAGATAATCAATAAGCATTCGTCAATGAAAATTATAAAAAAAAGAACGATTTATGAAGCATTCTTTACCAAAATGTTCTAACAATATTCACTGAATTTTATTATGTTGTGGAAGTGCTCTTTACGGAAATCAAAATAAAGTTCACAATCATGCATCATCAATACAATTCATCCAATTACTTTTAGAAGATAAGAGGGAACTCTGTTATTCTGCCCTGTGGACTCTATAATTCTGAATCATTATTATACAATCAGAGAGAGTTTGAATTTGAGGCGCCAATCAGTATAGAGGATGGCAGGCGCCGGAAACCCTAAAGGCATCGAAGACTAAATGCTCGCCGCAACCATCACGGCGGCCTCCAAAAGCGTCATCAACCATCATATGCAAGTCAAGATACTCCTCAACATTAAAAGAATCTCCTTCACCCTCCCCGCCGCTGTCTCCATCGAGCCCAACTGTGGACTCCTCAACATCCGCCGGCACCTCAAGGCAGTCCTCTAACTCTTTTAGATATTTATCAAACATATTTTCCTCCGCCTCCTTCCCTCCGCCGTCCAGCCCTGTTTTCTCTGCTGAAGCGCCGCCACCGATGAAAACACCGTCCACCTCCGGCGGCAACTCAAGAAACTGTTCTAATTCCTTTAAGCACTTATTCAGCATGTCTCGCTCCGATTTCTCCGCTTCACTGTTCTCTGCAACCGAACTTTTACCACATCCTTCTTCGCCTCCGACCACGGGCATCATGATCGAGGCCGATGTATTATTCACAGCTCCAAAGCGGTGCAATGCCGAGGGGGTGAAGGTTGCCGCCACCACAATCACCTTTCCAGCAGCCACCACCGGCCCTGCCACCACCCCACCCAACACCTGACCGTGTGGCCCGGCTAAAGTCACCGCCATACTTCCTTTACTACCTCCAGGAAGAAACGTGGCCATGAAAGAAATAAGAAAAAAGCTACCTTGGAATGTGAGTGTTGAGGGGTACGGAGAAGCCTCCCACAAGACGGCGGCTGCGATAGGGCCGGAGGCAGAGAGGACGCAGACTCCAAAATTGCGACAGCCACGAGCAAAGGCGGCGATGGTTTCTGCGACGTCGCCACCAGCGTGGATTTCGAGTACGTGTTGATGGAGGGTGGCGACCTGCGGCATGCAGTTGGCCACCGGAATATTCTTAGGCTTATTCTTCGAACCTGGCTTGCGGCCGCGCTTCCGCTTCGCCGTAGCGTTGCTCGAGCCAGAGCAGCAAGTACTCGTCATCTTACGTTGTCCGGTTTCGCAAAGCACTCACTCCACTTTCACTTTCAGAAATGATTTCTCCTGTGGCGAGGTCGTGGAACGATCCCCTCTTAATTAATGCACCTTAATTAATGCAAATTACGCGTGTGTGTAATTGTAGCGGAGATTTATTTGGAAATTAAGCAAATCCAAAAAGATACGATTTTGAAAATTTAACGTTAACTAACATCTAATAGCTAACAGAAAGATTGATCTCAACTGGAAAATATTTCCTTTTTTAAAATGTTAAGTCGAAAATACTTTTTCATGAAGAGGAGATAAACAATACAAGTCTTCTATATAATTAAATGGCTTAGTAAAAGAAAATTTTAAGTTTAAAATTTAGATATATATTAAATTTTTTAGTTTGAATTATATTTTATAAGTATGATAATTTATTGAATTTTCATTTTTTAATCAAATTTTTATATAAAAAAATGAAATTATTAATAAATTTAAATTTGAATAAGAAGTTATAATTTTATTAAATTTTGATGAAATGAAAAAGAAATTAAGGAATTTAATCCTAAATACATTTTCATCAATGAATGGGTTCGAGTGGCCATCCAAATTTTCTTAAACCACGATAATATTGATTGATCCTGAGCATTAGGAGCGATATGGGCAACACCATCATAGTCATTAGCAATATATATATCCCTAATTCCACCGTTAACTTTCTAAGTTTTAGCTTTCCTCGCATGAGGATGTAAATAAAAACATTCAAATTTGTCCACAAAAAGAAGAAAAATCACTCATAAGAACTTTTTGAACATAAGTAAACTTTTCTAGGCCAAGCCAAACCTTATTCAATAATAACATGAAGAGTGAACAATCCTAACAAAAGACTATTTTTTTAGACATTTTAAGGTAGATAATGTAAAAATAGTTCTTTGATAGATGTAATATTATGATAAACTCAAACAATTTAAGGGAACTAAATCAAACATGCATCATAGAAACTCCTAAATAAGGATAAAGGCATAAACAATAACCCCATTAGTCAATTTGAACTATATGCCCTTTGTTGTGACTTTAATATTGATTCTCATTTGTATAATATGACTTGTACAAATGAAAAATTTGATGTTCTGAGTCTCTGTTCTGAACATGCATTGGCAATATCTCAAGTTTCTGTTATTATATATTATGTTTAAACTTATATGAACATGAAATATATTTAGCAGCATATGCTCAAATTATTTGTATCAATAAAAAAATTTATTCGAGAGGTTTCATATGAAATAAAATATGATTGTCATATAACCTCAATGAATGGCATGAGTGGCCTTCCAAAGAAAGATAAAAATCCTTTAAAAGGTGGAGAAGGATATAGTTCAACTCATGATAGATTGAATTTGTTGTAGAATAATTTTCCAAATAAAAGGAATTTTCTATGTTATATCTATTTCTATTGCTTGTTGTCTAGGGTAAATATTAAATGAACCGTATTTGAACATGTAATTCAACTATTTCATAATCTTTTGACAATATCTTATTCAAACCTTTTTCAAACTATGTTATAAAATTTATTGAAAAACTATTTGAATATGAGAGATTAATATTTGATTAAGGTTCGAATGATCATGGGACTTCTAAAAAATTATTGTTTCCGCAGCATTTTATAGCAGCATTTTAAAAACCACTGTGAAAAGCCTCTTTTTACAATAGTTTAAACCGCTGCTATTAAAATTTATTTTAGTCCTAAACTTATAGCATCAGTTTTAACATTCTAAAAAAAAAAACCGCTGCTAATATTACTTCATAAACCCAGCAATGAAACCTAATTTCCCAATATTATTGCAATTCAGACCCCGACCGGCTTTGTTCTCCTCGACTCTCCCTCTTTCCTTCTCCTTCGCGTATCAGCCTGCTCCTTCATTATTCTCGTCGGAGCGACGCTATAACTATATGCGAATGCTTCGCAGATCTCGCTCGTCTTCGTCTCCGTTGATCAAGCGCGGGACTCCACGCCACCACCGTCTGCAAAATAGTAAGTTATTTGTTATATTTTTTAGGCATCAACCATGGAATTGATGCCCTAATGCTTAAAGGGACATCACGAATGGGGCTTCTGACGAGAGGGATGCAGACGTTAATTTGAGCTAGGGGGTTTAGTACCCTATTCGACCATCCGAGCCTGACTGCGCTTTCTACTGCAGGACTGGATGCTGCAAGTTTTGTTCTTACTGTCGGTTCAATCACCCGCGGAAGAAAAGATTGGTTAAGGTTTCTCATTTTTCTCTTTTTGAATTTTTATTATTGCTTGCATTTTTGTTTGAATTTGAATTATGGTTTAGGTTCTTCGCAGGCAGGAATAAGGTTTTCTATAATTGAATATTATGCCTTTTCAGTTGATCATTTCAGATAAAATTTTTTACGTCATCGATCTATCTTATTCTATATTCAATATGCTTATGAGACTATATAGAATTATGATTACTGTTCTGCATACTATTCTTAAATGTTACATATTAGAACTGCTTAAACTTCAAAATTTACTTAGATTGAAATATTTACTTCATATTGTCTATTGCATCTTAAACCCTCTTTTCTCCATCCTGTTCTTAATGATCTATCTGCGTTATCTTTTTGTTGATTAAGAATCTTAAGCATCTACAAGTTTAGAAAAAAAAAATGTATTGAACTTCTCTTTGTCTTGAAAATAACTACAGAGATATTTTGATCATTATTTGATGCGTTGTGAAAGATTTCACAACAAATCAATTAGTCTTGTTCTAGCTCATGTATCATAGGAAATTTTAACTTTGTTGTTCAATTGCAATGAAATTACATTGCGATGCAGCATATTGAAGCAAGAAGCAACTTTAACAACATCAGCGCTTGTAGGTGCACAAATAAGAGTTCAACATCTTAGTGGGAGGTGGTTCCGATTGCAATGGAGACTAAGGTCGAAAAAACTTTGTGAGAACTCACATATTAGTATTTTTGTGTTGCATTTTTTTTCTTCCAAATTTCCTATAATTTATTTCCTACTTGGGATTTTTCCTTGCTGCTGCATTCTGCTCTTATTGATTCGGTACATATTAGTATTTTTGTGTTACATTTTGTCTATCAAACATGTTGATTCTGTTAAGAAGTTGGCAAAATTTACATGGATGAGATTGTGAGAATGCATGTAGTACCAAAGTTTATAATTTTAGATGGATATGGTATAGTTATTTTTAGATTATAGAGAAATGTTCAAGAAGATTTGGATATTGAACTCTTCTTCAACATTGTATTCCACCCTCAAACTCATGGTTAGCTAGAGAGAACTATTTGAAGAAAATTTACTGAAATTATATGTTCTTTATTTTAGTGGAGGATGGAAATTATGCGTGCTGCTAATAGAGTTTGCTTACTTGTTACCAAGTTCTCACAGCCATCATCTACTGCTAGGGTCCGTGTAGAGATGGATGTTACTAATTTTGAAAAGATAATTAGGTTTACAATGAATTAGATGGATTTTGACAGGAAGTTATTATTGAGAAAATTAAATCATGTTATGGTTTTGAGTGCAGGGAACATGGGCACAATAACGAGAGAGCTGCAAGTGTTAGGGGTGAGATTTGGAATGAAACGAATGAGCATCCAGTCTCTCTGAGATTTATGCGCATTATTTAAAGTAGGTCGTTTGATATTTTCCTCATAGAGGGTAGAAAAAATAAGGTCAAATTTCGATCCTTGGTTGTTGCAGCATCGGTCAAACTGTCATAAGAATGTTCTGTTTCAGGTGGGGCGATGGCGCTTGCTGCGGAGCAGTTGGAGGAAAGTAGCTTCATTGGCAAACATCAACTTCGGCGGTGAGACCATGTCTTTCTTCATGACTCCAGTCTCTATTCTATTTTGTATAAAAGAAGATCAGCGAAAAAAGGCCTTCACCTCAAAATCCAAAGAGAATTTTGACACTGTAAGCATTTATATATAGTGAATTATTGTAAACTTTGTTTAATGCTAGCTTTATTCTTGGAGCTTTAGTGGTGACAGGAGAGTAGCATTTGATATGGTTATTGGTAAAATAATTGGTGATAATTAAAAAAAATAAATCCCTAAAGAGATACTAGCAATCTTGCGGTCTAAGCCATCAAGTATGTTTTGATCAGACATTGTGAACAGGAATGAGTGGAAGTCGATTTGAAAAGCAAATCCTCAATTCTTGAGATAAGTCTAAAAATGACGATGTTGGCCTTTCATGTTAAGCAGGACCAAAGCTAATTATGCAAATACTATTCAATACCTTAGCCTCACTGAAATCATCATTCGTTTTTTTAGACTGAATAATCTTATCTAATTGTCCGGAACATTAACTTCCGCATTATGAAGCATGTAAAACCTTGTCCACAATGTTTTTGTAACAGGGTTGGACTGGAAAAGGCAAAGAAAGAGTTAAAAGGAAAGCATTCATAAGGGTGTTTCTTTCATTCGGAATGCATAAGAGAAATATAGTAAATAGGTATCTCCAACCAACATCGCAATGTACTCGATGTCATCTGTATTCTGCTTGTGTAATCTTCCACCCAAGACGATTATGGCAACAGTGTTACTTTGATTTAATTATATTTGGTTCTTATATGTTATAATTATATTGTTTCTGATAATCGCCATCTATGAGTATGTTAACATTTGTTATGTTGAGGAACATAATTGACGCCTTGCATAGAACACAATCTACATAGTCAATAGACTTAATCATGAATTTTTTTAGAGGATTTTATTATATTTTTGGTCACCCTTTTTTTTTTCTTTATAAAGAGGAGACATCATTTTTTCATCTTTGTTTATTAATTGTTTTGTTTGGAAATATCATGAAACATAACAACTACGTACAATTTAAATAACACAATTAGTAAACCATTAAATAACACAATTAATTTATATTTGTATAGTATTTTATTGATATTTATAATTTGATCACAAAATTTAATTTTTTGGCATTATTTTTTTTTAATTTATTCTACCCTTTAGCAGCGGTTTTAACACCTACCAAAAAGTGCTGCTAAAGCCTACCTACAGCAGCACTTATAAAACCGCTGCTAAAGCCTTTCCTGCAGCGAAAACAAATACAGCGGATATGTAGCAGTTTCTAAACCGCTGCAAATTAGTTTGTAGGTGTTTAAACCGCTGTCGTAGGTCCAAAAAAGTGTTGCGAAAACCTAATTTATTAGTAGTCTTTATCTGTTTTTTGATTTCATCGCTTGTTGTTTCATCTGGTTCAATAATATTGCTTATCCTAGTGAGTTTTACGGACTCATTGGTTCGGAAGCTTCTCAAGCTCAAGAATTTACTTTTCTTGCAGTGAGAGATCAACGTCTTGGGGCTAATGTGGGATCCGCCCAAGGACCCACTGGGGCTATAGACTTGAAGAAAGTATTCAAGAATTTTCTGATATCGGCAAGAACTTCTAATGTAGATCTTAAAAAACTATTTAAATCTAAAGTTGAGGAAGGCAATGAGAAGCTACTATGTGTTGATCCAAGCTACTCAGGCACCTTTCTAAAAAGTTTAGTCTTCCTAAAGCCTACGATCAAGTATTTGGGAAAAATTTAGCCTCAAGAAAACAATACTTATTTTCTGCACAGCTTGTAGTTCTTTTAGGCTAACTCACAACTCAACGAATGTAGGATGCACCCATCCATAACTCATAAGTAAATTTCCAAACTCCAACTTTTATGAAAACAAGATTTCTGACAGAGAAAATGTCATAGCTCCAAACTATCAAAAACAATATCTATCAGGGCTACTTTATGGTCCATATTCATTTATAAACATTGGATTTGGCAAGGAGGTAACAGAAAAAGATGGAAGAAGCAAAAAAAAAAAATTGTAGAAGTTATAGTTTTTGCACAAATAGTTGAAAAACTTTTCAAAGGTATGTTTGTTATCTTCTAGAGTCTAATGATTGTATTACCATTATTTTATTATCAAGTATAACAATTTTATGCTGCATGAGGAATGTTCTTGCTTGTAAAGTAGAAAATTAGAATTACAAATCAATACTATATTTTTTTATACTATATGAACTATATAGGATTGTGAACTAGAAAATTAAACTTATATAATAAACTCTATCTATATAACAAAAATTTTTATTTTTTGCTCATTTATATAATAATAACATTATATTTTGGCGTAATTACTATGTTAAATTTTATTTTTTTATTGCAAAACTTATGAGATTTTGATTTTGTATGATCTTTAGCTATATTTGAGGCATGTATCGAGTTTGATGAGTTTGATGACTTGTTGAATATGGATTCTCTACAGATTAGTGATTATGTTGTTCTATATTGTCATTTGAAAGTAAGGTTCTAATCATTTACTCTATTGTGATCTAAAAGTCATATGTTCCAATAATCAGTCATGGAGTTAGAGAACTTGAACGAATAAATGAGACAAGTAGTTATCAATTTAGTTTTTTTTTAACATCCTTTTTATTGACCCATATTCAAATTCATGTCACCAATATGGAGACCAAATCTCAACAAATATCAATGTAATATGTACGCTTTAAAGTGGAAGGAAGAAAGAGAACTTACAAGTGACATAGATTAGGTATTATTTTAAACCTCTTTGCATCCATATAACCACTGGGACGAAGTATCCGACCCATCTCAAGAAGAATAAACTTCATTTCATATCTTTGGAGAAAAAGACAAAACAACAGTAATTGTCAGAACATGCACAAGAAGGAAATTTCTAGAGAACTTTCTATGTTCATGCAGTTGCTAGATGCCTAGATCTATAGTTGTTAAACCAAAAGAACCCAAACCCACCTTTATTCATAACGAACATATATAATGCAAACATATAAAACTTTCACTGATGTGTGAATTGATCTGACGAAGCTTCAATAAAATAAAATACTTATTTTTAAATTATCCATCTTCGATATATATATATATATATATATACAACAACATAAACAGTGGATCAAACAACACAAGCTTTCCATTTGACAGGTTAAAAAGCTCTTTCACATTCAAGGAAACAAAACACAAACACAAATACAGCAACGCACTAGTACTACAAATAAGAACAAGAAAGAGGTGAAAAATATTACAGCTAGGATCAGTTTATAAGGAAGTAGAGCGAAGGAGATAAGAGAGAAGAGTTAAACCCTTTCTGAGAAGCAACTCGGACAACAATAGTCTGGCAACCGGTGAAGGTTTCCTCGCCGAAGTCAGGATACGTCTCGTGTTTGAGAAAAAAAAAAACAATATGTAAAACATTATAATCTCTCAAAATATCAGTTTCTCCTGTAAAGTTTAAGGGAAAAAAAGGAGGTTAAAGAACAGAGGTTGAATCTAACATAAAAGATTTGCTTATTTTCAGATTCTTAACTTTATTATTGTGCTTGGTTTTAAACCAAAGCCTACCATCCGCATTTGTTAATGAAACGAGAAAAAGAAAAAAAGTAGCCAAACCAATTTCATTCATTAAAATCCTAAAACAGAGAGTTTATTGCTACATACATGTACCTTGACTACCGCATCGAAGTTCTTGTCTTGCAACTGTGACGAGTACGGCTGAAATCATTTTCAAAAGTGTATCGCCGTCGATGTTGGCCGCATCGCAGTTCTTATGTCGCATCATTGTTCTTGTCTTGCATCGACATACTTGTCCTGCAACTGCGACGATGTTGGCGAATCCTTCAACAGAGTATATCTCATCGGATTCCAAGGGGAAATCACAGTACATTACCAAAAGTTGATTGTTGTCATATCGAAGACGAACAGAGTACCAGACCTCATCCATAGCTCTGAAATCCATTATTGGTGACACCTTGTCCGCATCTACTTGGTGCTTCGTCGACATTGTTTCTTCGATTACAGAGAACCACTAAGAGGAGAAATGAGTAGTACAGCTGGCTGTGCGAAAGTCCCGTAGCGAGGCGGTGGCATAGGAGGAGCGAGAGCTAGGGCACGGGAGGAGAAGGAGGCGGAACTGGGAGACGGAGCGGGAGCGGGAGCTAGGGAACGAGAGCGAGACGAGAGATAGCGAATATTATAAGGGCGTTTCCAGCCAAATTCCAAACGAAAGCCGATTTGCTTCGTTCGAACGGAAAAAAAAAATTGTTAATTGGTGGAGGTTGAACACTATAATGTCAATATTTGTGTTGCATTATTCACCTATTTAATTTTTTTTTGTCTTAATCAAATTTGTCTGAAGAATCAAATGAAAGAGGAGAAAATAGTTATCTTCACATAAGCGTGTAAAATGGAGTTCAATTGAAGATGAATCAAAATATTTTTGGGTTTCATTGCATTTTGGAGTGAAAAATGAAATTTTCAGTTGGAGATGCCTTAAGGACGCCCTTCTTATTTTTAACGGCAATTTTTAAAATGTTATTATTGAAATGCTTGGGAAAATATTATTTTTTAGAAATATTATTTTATTCATTGCCTATATTTATTTATCGCAGCGGTTGGTTTATAAATCGATGCTATAAATTGTTATGAAATTATTAATTTTTTATTAGTCGATTATCTTGGCAAGCATATTTAATATTCACAAATGGCTACATTGTACTACCTACCTAAATCTTTATTGTGTTTAATGGGTTTTTATTGAACCTTGTATCAAACTAAATTTATGAACATTTATAACTCAATTCAGGGCGGATACAACTTCTTTTTTTAGGTTGTGCAAAATTTTAGTTAATTAAAATATTAAACAATAGCAATAATAATAATAATAATAATAATAATAATGATAAATAATAATAATAACAACAACAACAACAAATAGTAATAATAAAATATTTTTTAAAAAAAAAATTAAACCAATATAATGCCATCAAAATTATAATAGAAAATTTTCATCATTTATTTTTCAATATAATACTGATTTTAATAATATAAATTAGATTATAATTATGTTGATACTAGACTCTTACTTAAAAGAATAATAATAAAAAATAGCTAAACGTAATGCTCCTAATCCAACAAAATCAAATAATACCTAAGCCTGGAAGAAAATTGGAACCCCAGTCTCACTCGCTCGACAAGGCTCCATCTTAGCTTGAGAAGGACGTTCAGGAAGCTGGGTGAAATGAATAAGAGGAATGATGCCTTACGTTCTCGCTCGCTTGGCAAGGCTCCGTCTGAGCCTAAGACGGACATTCAGGAAGCTCGATGGCTGATGTCAGCAGTTGATGAATCGTCTCCACCTTTCGCGACTTGGTTCTGGACGGAGCGGCTGGATCCATCCGATTGAATGGAATGCTGGGTTGGGCCGTTTCCTCATGCGGCATGGAGGAGAATTCCTCCATCTCAAATATGGACCTCACTAGCTCTTCTCCATCGGATATGGATTTGTCCAATTGTGAGGTTCCGAATGAATCCTGCCCCAACATCTTCATTCCAGACGTTAACATGAATCTCGAAACGGTCATTCACAAACAACCGGTTGCCTCCCAGGTGTGTGCGACTCATCCCACAATTCCGTGTTCTGATGGTTACAATTGTCATGGAATTAAGAGTGCACTTGAGCATGAAGTGCATAGGACCAATGTGCCATCTTGCAGGTGTTTAGAAATTCCAATTGCAGCCTCTACCAAGCCTCCACCTACAAGTTTCTGCACTCCAGGTGCTTGTGGAAATTCCTCAAAGATGCATAAATCAGATTTATCTCAAATTGAGGTTCAAAACCAAAGGTCCGGCTGTGGTATTCCACCCACAAACTCCAACGAAGGGCCTAATGATTGGAAAGACAACGGAGAAGGGAGGTGATGGAAAGACAATGGAGAAGGGCCTCTTGAATGTGGAATGCGACTGGGAAGAAAGAATCGCGAAAGCTAGCGGGCTGCGAAGTGAGAACTAGCTGGATGGGAAAACACATTTAGGATTGATTAAATTAGGAAAAAAAGATTTTTGGAGGGGGGACAAAATATCAAAAATATTCCCTCAAACACTTTTTTTTTTTTGAGTGTGGGCAATTTTTTTTTAGGATGCCCACCCTGGCTTCAACTTGGATCCGCCAGTGACTCAATCAATAGTTATCATAGCATGGTTGACACTGCTTTTCCCTAAAAATTTTAAGTTATTTTTAAAAGGCAGCAAAAAATAGAAGTCAAATAAAATTATGATTGCAGCCACATAAAAAAAAAGTAGAAAGAAAGATGTCTCAAACAGAGCTTAAAAATAATTAAGAATCTAGATGACTCTGGTTCAAGTTTTTCTTTTTAGCTTAAGAAGAACTATTTTTTTAAGCTCCTAGCTTAGCATTGCTGTCTTTTTTTTTTTTTTTTGGGTTAAAACCCTCTCATGGGGCCTACGTGTTCATTTAAAACAACGGTTACATCGTCCTTAAAAGGTTCCACCAGCTCTCTATTGCTCAAAAGAGCTACAATCCAAAAAGAAAATAAAAGTCCTACGAGCCGGCGGATCCTTACACTACGATTACAAAAAGAACTTAATAAATTCGGGCTATTCAGCAATAGCACCCAAAAAAGGAGAAGTCAAATAATCTTGAAAGCTTTCAGCTCCGCTCTCCTGCAAAAAAATCTACTATAAAGCGAAATGACCAAACAAAGAAAAAAATAGCGTACCTTTCTCCAAATTTTGCTCCACTTGCAAGAGTACCTACCAAGAAACTTCAAGAACAAAATCAGATCAAGAATACCACATAACACCAAAACAAGCAACCGCCAAAAAAGAGAATACCCAGTCCACACCACATCAACCATGTAATGCCAACAGCCATGGCAACAGAATCTGAGAATAGCCCTACGATTATAAACAAACATCCCATACAGACTCAGCCAAACATCACCATTACCATTCGCACCAGAATTACAACCAGTAAGATCCATCAAACCAATATCACAATCCAAGTCTTCAAAACAAAAACCCCAGTTAGAAACTAAGAAACACCCAGACAGGCTCCAGACAGAAAAACAACCGCACAAAATCATCCACCGCAACAGCAAAAACCACCACAACCCCCTATTAATAACCAAATGCTCCCAGCAGGACCAGGCGAGCAGCGAAGGGAAAAAATTCCAGATCAACAACACAAAGACCCCGAAACCCAAAAAGTCACCCATTCCTACAGTTAGGCATAGACACCTTGTCCAGTAACAGCATACCAACCAAGAAAGGATCTAAATTATGAATATCCAATTCCTCATAAACACTGAGAGACGAGCCCTTCTTCGCTAACCAATCAGCACAGCCATTACCTTCCCGTAAAATATGCGTTATATAACAGTTCATCAAATGCATTAAATATTTAACTTTTCTAATAATATAAAAATACTGAGCATTACCATGGCAATCCTGATTCAAAATTTGAATCAGGTTTAAGGAATCCACTTCAATCCAGACCCAATTCACTCCCATTTTTGAACTCATTTCCAGACCCAGAAGGAGAGCATTAAGTTCAGCGAATATAGCATCCCTCACAATCAAAGGAGAAGCAAAGGCAGCCATAGTATTACCAAGATAATCCCTGATTAAGCCCCCCGCACCCGCCATATTTGTTGAGTCCAGTAATTAGGTTGTTAAGCCTAAGTAAGTGTCCCAAGGCTACCAAGAGGGGGGTGAATTGGTAGTTTTTAAAAATTTAAACCCTCTTAAAAATAAAGTTGAACCGAAATAAAATTTTCTTTTTTAAAGTTAGTAGAAAAATATTTTTCAACCACAGAGTTGTTAAAACTGAATTTTAAAAGTGCGGAAACGTAAAAGCTATAAAGTAAATGACACCAGATTTATAGTGGTTCGGTCTATAACCAGACCTACATCCACTCCTCAGAGGCACCCTCTGAGTATTGCACTAATACCAATAGTGACTCTCCTTTTGCACCCACAGCAAGGCGGAGAAGCCCTTACAACACACTCTTTTCACCACTCCCCGGTGCGGTAGAGAACCGTCCGTCCTTTTACACAAAACCCAGTGTTGGCAGAGAACCGTCGTCCTTTCACACCCTCCAAGTGTAGGCAGAGAACCCTTCGTCCTTTCACACTCTCCTAGTGTGGGCAGAGAACCCTTCGTCCTTTCACACTCTCCTAGTGTGGGCAGAGAACCCTTCGTCTGTTCACACTCTCCAAGTGTCGGCAGAGAACCGGACCTTCTTGAATGATCTTCTCACAAGAATCTAGAAGGAAGAAAGAAAAAGAGTGAAGAAATTCAATTTCACAAGTAGAGACTCTTACCTTAGCAATCCAAGTGAAGCCTTCTAGCTCCAGTGGTAGGAATCCTCCTTTGAATGCTCTCTTCCACTCTCTCCTTGGCTATTCTCTCAAAAGGCACGAAGATCAAATGACAAAAAGATTGGGTGGCAGTCTAATTTGGACTATTTATATAAAAGACAAGTGAAACCGCCCAAAAACTGCAAATTTTCAATTCTGTACGCAGTGGATCGTCCTGTACGATTCTGGATCGTCCTGGACGATTTTACTTAAACGATCTGAAACGACCCAATTTGTATATGTGTACGAACTGACTTCGTACATCTGATCGTCCTGTACGAACTTGGTTCGTCCAGTACGAACGGTTATTACAAGGTCGGTTCTAGAAACTGCTGAAAACTGTTCTAAGTCGGTTTGTCGTTTGAACGAAAATGTGGTCGTCTGGACGAAAATTTTCCAGAGAGCCGATCGTCCTGGACGATTATTTATTTCGTCTGGACGAAAATTTTCCAGAGAACCTATCGCCGCGGACGATAACTTGTTTTCGTCTGTACGAAAAAAGTTCCAGAGAGCTGATCGTCCTGTACGATATTTATTTTCGTCGGGACGAAAATTTTCCAGAGGACTGGTCGCCTCGTACGATGGTAAAATTCGTCTGGACGAAAATTTTGCAGAGAACCCATCGCCTGGGACGATGATAAATTTCGTCCTGGACGAATAGGACTTAGAAAATTTTTCAAGGCAAGTTCCTAGTCGTTCCAAGTGCTCTATAGGAGATAACTGACAGATCGTCCAGTACGATAAATATCGTCCTGTACGATCAGTATAGAATTTCAAGATCTCCTTATTTGTGTGTGTGTGTGAGATTTTATTCACTCAATTACAATCACTCCCTTTCAAAGTTAATTCAAAGAAAAGATAAACATCAATTATACATAATATCTCATGTTGAATTTGAATTGAAGTTTTCGTAGTCTGGAGTCTGATTTTCCTGAAATGTTAGTACACACAAGAGCAAGTGCAAATCTTCTGAAATTGTTAGGAGATAACTATACATTTGAACAATAATGTTTGGAATCATCAAAACTACATAAGTTGCATAAATATAACTCATTCAAATAGCAACTATTCAAACAATCTCCCCCTTTTTGATGATGGCAAAACAATTATTATTAGTATGGTTTCAAGTTAAAACACATTTTTTATCTCCTAAACTCCCCCTGAATTTATGAGTACATTAAAATAAGGAGGCATTAAAGAACAATATTTTTTTTTTTTTTTTTTTTTTTTTTAAAAAATTGCAAACAGAACAACTAAAAAAGATAAAACACAAACATACACAGATTAATAATTTCTCCCCCTTTTTGACAGCAACAAAAAGTGAAGAAGAAAAAGACCAGAAATGTAAATAATTATATGAAATTCATTGTTAAAATTTAATCTAAATGGTGATTGACATAGGGTATGCAATTTTAAACTAAAAACATTAGGTCAATCATAGAAATTCAGGAGATTTAAAAAGTGATATAACATTGTAAGTAAGAAGAATTTAGCAAAGACATGATTCAATTTAGACATTTGAATATAGAAAATCATTACAAGAGAGATGAAGAAAAAATTCTATATTTCAAAATTCAATAGAATATAAATGAACATAAGATCAATTTGAATTAAGAGATTGAAAGAATTTGGAAAGAAGAGAATTACCACATGTGGCGCTTTGCGCATCTTTTTCAACTTTTTGAGCACATTTTTGTGCATCTATTGATATTGAGCTGATTTTGTGCCTCTTTTTCATATTTGCGAACCATTGCGCATTTCTTTTGATTTTTTGTACTTTTTGTACAATTTTCAAGAGTACTTTACACCAATTCTTTCCAAAATCAATAATCTAAAATTTCAAATATTTCTAAGTACATAAATATTATTTGAACAAAGAAATACAAAATAAGTAAACATCTAAATTGCAATAATAATTTTAACTTTTATGTAGTCTAAATGAATAGACATGAATTTAAAAATTCTAATTACAACAAGTTATAAACAACTTTTAAATTTTGAAAGACTAGATTTTCTAATGTAGATAATCTCCAATTACAATCTAATTTAAGCACTATGAAGATTAAATAATACTAATGAAATTCATAAAAAATTAACCACATTTCAATAACAAATCAATACTGAAACAAGTGTGAAATGCATTGATTTATATGAAAAGATTACATTTCACAAAAGCTAAACACAACATAAAATAAAAGACAAATACCTACATTTAACAAAAACATTAACATAACAAGAAAAAAATGAGTAACAATCACAACAACACAACAAAAATACAACACAAGTACTACAAAAACACATAAAATCATCTCTACTGTTCTGGAGGAGGAGGAGGAGGAATGCCACCGAAAAGGTTAAAGTAGGAGGCCATCAACATTACATTGGTATTGATATCATGTACTTCATTTCTAATAACACCAATGTCATGTTGTTGCTGCACAAGTTGAGCATCAAATTGATCAAATCTTTGATCAATATGAGTCTCTAAACGATCAAATCTCTCAATCAGATTCTGATAATCTGACTGAGGTGCAGAGGTATGTTCTCCTTCTTCTCTTTCTTCTTCTTCTGAAGCACTGTCATGTGCTTTCCCTTTTTCTTTTTCTTCCTTGAAGAGCAGTCTGAATGATGTATTGTTATAGTAAACTGGCTCTTCATATTCTTCATCAGGATGCACTATATTGTATTTCTTCTCCAAAATATAGGTAATTAAGTGCCCTAATGAAATGTTTTTCTTTTTCTTCTGATCAGCATGTCCTATTTCTGAAAGCCTATAGATATGATCTATGATGAGTTGGGCTTCATCAATAGGATGTCTTGACATGATTAAAAAAGTTAGACAAGAAAGGAGAGGAGTGATGTTAATCCTATCACCAGCTTTAGGAATAATTGAGGATCTAAGGATATGCTGGATGATTCGGGCATCTTGGGTCATACCTGAGACTCTAGCAACATGATTGTCAATTGCATTTCCTCTAATTACCCTATTGATTTCAAACCATTTGAAGGAGTTTTCTGACATTAGGGTGTGGGCTCTATATCCCTCAGTTCTTAAGTTTAAAAATGCACCAAGATCGTGCTTGGTGATCTCAACTTTTTTCTTAAAAACAAAAGAACTAATGATAGAGTGGTCAGAATTGAAACTCATGTTGGCAAGGAAGTAATGGTAGGTTTGTTTGTTGTAGAGGTAAACGAGAGAAAGAATGAACTGAAATTGGGTTGAGGCGAAGAGGTGCATTACCCGATATTTCAACTCTGCTGGGATAAGAATGCGAGACGGAGTGATTTTTGCTGAGGCAAAACGAGGAAAAGATTCCTCATTTTCCTTAGAAAGAAAGTTGTCTGGGGCATTCCTGTTTGGTTTCTTCACCAAAACCTTTTGTCTTTTGCTAGAGGAGGCCATTGTTGATTTGATGTTGAAAGGGATTGAAAAAGAAATTTGAAAGTGTGATTTTCAAGTTTGAAAAGCCTTCATATTTAAAGGAAAAACGATACTTTCGTCCTGGACGAAAATATTCGTCCTGGACGAACATAATAATTCGTCTGGACGAAGCATGTTCGTACAGACGATCCAATTCGTCCAAAATGTAACGGCTTTTCGTATTCAACACAACTTACGATGCGTCTCTTCGTACAGGCTTTTTGACTTGACCGATCGTACAGACGAAAAAAATTTCGTACAGACGATCGAAAAGTATTTCGTTTTGATGACTCTTGAAAACCGTCCCCTACAATGAAACGACACATGTTCGTCTGGACGAACGAAAATTTCGTACAGACGAAGTTCGTATTAAAAACTATCTTATCCACTCAACCGCTGCATTCAATCGTCCCGACGTTTGAGAGAAAAAAAATTTCGTCCTGGACGATCACAGATCGTACAGACGATCCAATAAAAAACTGCTCTAAAACGGTTTAAATTTTCGCAAACTGTTCCTTTACACATCGTCCCGTACGAAAATATTTCGTCCTGGACGATTTCCTCCAAAAATTAATTTTGATTTTTTAAATTTTTTAAATTAACAAAATCAACAAAAACAATCAGAAACACAGAAAACATAAAACAAAATCATAAATCCAAAAACAATTCATTAAAAAAACACACAAAATTCACAAAATTTCAAAAACAAAACATAACAAGTATCAATGTTTGCAAAGACATTTGAGTTAAGCATTCAAATCAATAACACCAAGCCTTGTTCTTAAAGTACTGAAGGTATCAAAGGCTAAAGGTTTTGTAAAAATGTCTGCAAGTTGATTTTCAGTTGAAACATGTATGAGTTCAATTTCTCCTTTGGATACGTGATCCCTTATGAAATGATGCCTTATATCGATGTGTTTGGTTCTAGAATGTTGAATAGGATTTTTTGAAATACAAATAGCACTAGTATTGTCACAATAAATTGGAATAGTGCCTATAGTTAATCCTAAGTCAATCAACTGTTGTTTTAACCAAAGTACTTGTGCCACACAACTTCCTAATGCAATGTATTCTGCTTCTGCAGTAGATAGTGCCACTGAATTTTGTTTTCTACTAGACCATGAAACTAATGAATTTCCAATGAATTGACATGTTCCAGAAGTGCTTTTCCTATCCACTCTACAGCCTGCAAAGTCAGAATCTGAGTAACCAATAATTTCAAATGAAGAGCTAAACTTAGGATACCAAATTCCTAAGTTTTGAGTTCCTAGTAGATATCTTAAAATCCTTTTTACTGCTATCAAATGTGATTCTTTTGGATCTGATTGAAATCTAGCACATAGGCAAACACTAAACATAATATCTGGTCGGCTAGCAGTCAAGTAAAGTAAAGATCCAATTATCCCTCTAAATTTCTTTTGATCAACAGATTTTGCCTTAAGGTCCTTATCCAACTGAACTGAAGAACTCATTGGTGTACTAACAGGTTTAGCATTGTCCATTTCATATTTTTTGAGGATGTCCTTAATATATTTGTTTTGACTAAGAAAAGTACCTTCCTCAAGTTGCTTAATGCTAAATCCTAGAAAGTAATTTAAATCTCCCATTAGACTCATTTCGAATTCATTACTCATTGTTTTAGAAAAATCATCACAAAGATGTTTATTTGAAGATCCAAAGATGATGTCATCCACATAAATTTGAACAATAAGTATATCCTTTCCAATTTTTCTTAAAAAGAGAGTTGTATCCACACTTCCTTTTTCAAAAGATCTTTCAAGTAGGAAGGTGCTTAACCTCTCATACCAAGCCCTAGGTGCCTGTTTCAATCCATATAATGCCTTTTTTAATTTGAAAACATGATTTGGAAATTTTGAATTTTCAAAACCTGGAGGTTGTTCTACAAAAACATCTTCTTCAATTATTCCATTTAAAAAGGCACTTTTAACATCCATTTGAAACAATTTAAAACCTTTAAAACAGGCAAAGGCTAGTAAAACCCTAATTGCTTCAAGTCTAGCTACAGGGGCAAAAGTTTCCTCAAAATCAATTCCTTCAATTTGATTATACCCCTTAGCTACTAATCTAGCCTTATTTCTAATGACTACTCCTGAGTCATTCATTTTATTTTTGAACACCCACTTGGTTCCAACAACACTTTGATCTTTTGGCCTTGTAGTTAGTTCCCAAACTTTATTTCTTACAAATTGATTTAACTCTTCTTGCATGGCCAATATCCAAAATTCATCTGAAAGTGCTTGATCAATGTTAGTGGGTTCAATAGTTGAAATGAAGGCTGAATGATTGACTTCCTTGTTTAATCCACGCCTAGTTCTAACACCCTCACTTGGTTCACCTATAATTAATTCCTTTGGGTGATTTTTAGAGAATCTCAAATCTCTAGGCAAAGGGTCTTCTCTTTCTATATTTTCTTCCACATTTTCTTCCAAATTTAATCTATCAATCTTTTGGGAGTTTTCTTCAATTTCTTCTTCAACAACTTTTGGCTCTTCTATGTTTCCATTTTCATCAAAAACAACATGTGTGGTTTCTTCAATGACTAAAGTTCTTTTGTTGAATACTCTATAAGATTTTCCAACACTTGAATATCCAACAAAAATTCCTTCATCTGATTTTGGATCAAATTTTCCTAAGGCAGATTTTCCATTATTATGTATGAACACCTTGCAACCAAATACATGTAAATGAGACAAATTTGGTGTTCTACCTTTTACCAATTCATAGGGTGTTTTATTCAAATTTGATCTCACATTTACCCTATTCAGAACATAGCATGCAGTGCTAACCGCCTCAGCCCAAAAATATCTAGGAAGAGAGTATTCTGCTAACATTGCTCGGGCGGCTTCTATTAATGTTCTGTTCTTTCTTTCAACTACTCCATTTTGTTGAGGAGTTCTAGGTGCAGAAAAGTTGTGATCAATCCCCTTTTCTTTACAGAAATCTTCAAATCTTTCATTTTCAAATTCTCCTCCATGATCACTTTGTATAGAAATTATTTCACATCCTAGTTTTCTTTGTATCCAAGTTGAAAAATTTCTGAATTCCTCAAATGATTCACTCTTATGAAAAAGAAATTTAACCCAGGTGAATCTTGAAAAATCATCTACTATTACAAATCCATATACCTTTCCTCCTAGACTAACCGTGCTTACAGGTCCAAAAAGATCCATGTGAAGAATTTCTAAAGGTTTACTGGTCCTAAGATCTTTATTGGATTTAAAAGAGGACTTCACTTGTTTTCCTAATTGACATGCATCACATAAGTGGTCCTTAGTAAAGTCTAGTTTAGGTATTCCTCTAACCAAATTCTTTTGGGTAATTCTTCTAAGATTTTTCATACTAGAATGACAAAGTCTCCTATGCCAAAGCCATGATTCATCAGAAACAGTTTTCAAACAAAAAGCAGTAGGAGATTGAATACAATTTAAATCTAGCATGTAGACATTGTTCACCCTTTTTCCATTTAAAACAATTTTCCCATTTAGGCTAATTATGCAGCTAGTAGGTAAAAATTTTACATTATAGCCCTTATCACATAGCTGACTTATGCTAAGCAAATTATGTTTTAAGCCTTCAACTAATAAAACATTATCTATGAAAAAGTTTTTCAAATTTCCAATCATACCTGATCCAACCACCTTCTTTGTGGTATTATCTCCAAGTGTAACCTTGCCTCCACTCCTGGCTTCCAGCGTTATGAATTGAGCAGTATCTCCAGTCATGTGCTTAGAACATCCGCTGTCCAGGTACCATATACTCTCACGAGGTCTTGTGTGAGAGTATTCCTCTTCTTGATCTGATTGTTCAGCTTTATCTGCCATCAAGCAAAGGTTGGTGACTTCTTCTTCGTTTTCAGTCTCAGATGAGTCTGAAGCTGAGTCAGCCCAAAAAGCCTTTTGAAACTTCTTCTTGCCCTTTTTTACCATTGGTTTCTCCTCTACCTTCTCCTTGCTAGGAGTGGCTTTAAGTTTTGGACAATCAGTTTTTATATGACCTGGTTTCCTGCATTCATAACAAATCAATTCATTAGAAACCCTGCCATTTTTGTTATACTTACCTCTATTCCATTGCTGGCGTCTCTTCTGCTTCCTCTTTAAAAAGCTTCTGAATTGTCTAGTCATCAGTGCTATATCGTCTTCATCCTCAGGTTGTGAGTGTTCACTTTCTGACTCTTCCACATTTAATGCAAGATTCTTGTCCTTTCTTGGTTCACCTGCATCAATCTTTCTTTGACTTACTCCTTGCTCGTAAGCAATGAGTGAACCAAGAAGATTGTCAATTGAATAAATGTTCAGATCTTTTGACTCTGTAATTGCAGTAATTTTAGCATCGTATGTAGTAGGTAAACAACGAAGAATTTTATTAACCATTTCAGCATTAGTTAATTCCCTACCAAGTGCATGCAAAGAGGTGACAATTTGAGTGAATCTTGTGTACATGTCAGATATAGATTCATTAGGTTTCATGCGAAATAATTCGTAGTCATGTAACAAGATATTGAGTCTTGATTGCTTAACCTCATTTGTCCCTTCATAAGTAATACAAAGTCTATCCCATATGTCTTTTCCGCTTTTACAAGTGGAAACTCGCATGTAGTCTTCAGATTTTAAAGCACAAAAGAAACTATTTAAACATTTCGCATTTAATTGTGCTAAGTCACGTTCTTCTATAGTCCAATCTGCATAGGGTGTATCTACCCTAATTCCATCAACTAATCTAGTTGGTTTTGTGTAACCTTCCTGGACTAGCATCCACATGCGATAATCAAGTGACTGTAAGAAAGTAGACATGCGTGTTTTCCAAAAATCAAAAGGAATATTATCAAACAGTGGAGGTCTAGTGATAGAGTAACCCTCAGGTGTGTTTCGGTTTCCAAATGTAGCCATCTACGTTAATCAAAAAGTAGTTCAAACTTATGATTTTGAAACTCTGCTCTGATACCACTTGTTGAGTCCAGTAATTAGGTTGTTAAGCCTAAGTAAGTGTCCCAAGGCTACCAAGAGGGGGGTGAATTGGTAGTTTTTAAAATTTTAAACCCTCTTAAAAATAAAGTTGAACCGAAATAAAATTTTCTTTTTTAAAGTTAGTAGAAAAATATTTTTCAACCACAGAGTTGTTAAAACTGAATTTTAAAAGTGCGGAAACGTAAAAGCTATAAAGTAAATGACACCAGATTTATAGTGGTTCGGTCTATAACCAGACCTACATCCACTCCTCAGAGGCACCCTCTGAGTATTGCACTAATACCAATAGTGACTCTCCTTTTGCACCCACAGCAAGGCGGAGAAGCCCTTACAACACACTCTTTTCACCACTCCCCGGTGCGGTAGAGAACCGTCCGTCCTTTTACACAAAACCCAGTGTTGGCAGAGAACCGTCGTCCTTTCACACCCTCCAAGTGTAGGCAGAGAACCCTTCGTCCTTTCACACTCTCCTAGTGTGGGCAGAGAACCCTTCGTCCTTTCACACTCTCCTAGTGTGGGCAGAGAACCCTTCGTCTGTTCACACTCTCCAAGTGTCGGCAGAGAACCGGACCTTCTTGAATGATCTTCTCACAAGAATCTAGAAGGAAGAAAGAAAAAGAGTGAAGAAATTCAATTTCACAAGTAGAGACTCTTACCTTAGCAATCCAAGTGAAGCCTTCTAGCTCCAGTGGTAGGAATCCTCCTTTGAATGCTCTCTTCCACTCTCTCCTTGGCTATTCTCTCAAAAGGCACGAAGATCAAATGACAAAAAGATTGGGTGGCAGTCTAATTTGGACTATTTATATAAAAGACAAGTGAAACCGCCCAAAAACTGCAAATTTTCAATTCTGTACGCAGTGGATCGTCCTGTACGATTCTGGATCGTCCTGGACGATTTTACTTAAACGATCTGAAACGACCCAATTTGTATATGTGTACGAACTGACTTCGTACATCTGATCGTCCTGTACGAACTTGGTTCGTCCAGTACGAACGGTTATTACAAGGTCGGTTCTAGAAACTGCTGAAAACTGTTCTAAGTCGGTTTGTCGTTTGAACGAAAATGTGGTCGTCTGGACGAAAATTTTCCAGAGAGCCGATCGTCCTGGACGATTATTTATTTCGTCTGGACGAAAATTTTCCAGAGAACCTATCGCCGCGGACGATAACTTGTTTTCGTCTGTACGAAAAAAGTTCCAGAGAGCTGATCGTCCTGTACGATATTTATTTTCGTCGGGACGAAAATTTTCCAGAGGACTGGTCGCCTCGTACGATGGTAAAATTCGTCTGGACGAAAATTTTGCAGAGAACCCATCGCCTGGGACGATGATAAATTTCGTCCTGGACGAATAGGACTTAGAAAATTTTTCAAGGCAAGTTCCTAGTCGTTCCAAGTGCTCTATAGGAGATAACTGACAGATCGTCCAGTACGATAAATATCGTCCTGTACGATCAGTATAGAATTTCAAGATCTCCTTATTTGTGTGTGTGTGTGAGATTTTATTCACTCAATTACAATCACTCCCTTTCAAAGTTAATTCAAAGAAAAGATAAACATCAATTATACATAATATCTCATGTTGAATTTGAATTGAAGTTTTCGTAGTCTGGAGTCTGATTTTCCTGAAATGTTAGTACACACAAGAGCAAGTGCAAATCTTCTGAAATTGTTAGGAGATAACTATACATTTGAACAATAATGTTTGGAATCATCAAAACTACATAAGTTGCATAAATATAACTCATTCAAATAGCAACTATTCAAACAATATTATTGGCAACCGACCCATCCGTATTTAATTTCACATAAGGGGGTTTCGGTTTAAATTCAAAACTTTAATTTGTATTTTTTTAAGCTACTAGCTTAGCATTGCTGTCTTGTTATGTGCTATTGAGTAAATTAGATAATTGTTGAATAAATTATGTTTATGCGCTACAGAGATTTGAGGAAGCTAAAGAAGAATAAACAGTTGGTGTATTTTCAGTTCTTGAAGGAGGTTATATTCACATGATAAAGGCTGAACATTAGATGGTAATATCATTTCTCAGCATTATCCATATAGTATATTAGAAATATTATAAAGTTCTATTAAATTCTCCGTTGAGGAAATTGGTGGAAAGCCCGCAAAAGAAATATTATAGAAAACTAATATGCGCTAAGTTTTTTTTTTCCTTTTGTTTTACAAATCATAAAAAAAGATGGAATATTAAAGAAGAAGAAGAGAAATAATATATGAGAGAGAGAGAGAGAGAGAGACATTTGGTATAAATAAAAAACGATTTTATGAAAATTTTTCTAGCAGAAAATTTAAATGTATTTTACCTTTGATTTTGTAGCATCTGTTTTTTTGCTGAAAAAGAAATGATACTATTTCAAGCAAAGAAAATTTGAAATTTTGGTGTTTGATTTAACTGAAATTAAATGCAAATTAAAGTTTTGATGAGTTTCTTTATCACTCTGCAATTTATTTTTGATATATTTGACAATGGCTAATGGCTATCAAAATTAATATCTAAAGAGGGAATGAAAAAATCAAAAAATTATTTAAATAAATAAAAATCAATAATTTTACTTTTTTGAACTAACATATGAAAATAAAGGTTTTTAATAAAAATTATAAAGAATATATATCTTTAGATATCATTTCAATTAACTTACAAAAAAAAAATAACTTCTATCTTATTTTATATTTATATCTTGACTATCCTTATTGGTAAAACTCTAAGTTGAGGTTTTGCAGTCAAAACAGTTAAGATTAATTGAATCAAGCAATTGAAAGCACCGCCAACATCTGCCGGCAACTCGAGGTAGTGCTCTAATTCTTTTAGATAATTTTCAAACATATTTCCATCCACCTCCTCCCCTCCGCCGCCCAGCCCTGTTTTCTCCTGTGAAGCGCTGTCACTGATAAAAACACAGTCCACCTCCGGCGGCAAGTCAAGAAACTGATCTATTTCCTCTAAACAGTTCTTCATCATGTCTCGATCCGATTTCTCCGCTTCACACTTCTCCACCGCCGAGCTTTTCCCACATCCTTCTTCGCCTCCGACTACAGGCAACACCGAGGCCGATGTATTATTTACAGCACCAAAGCGGTGAAATGCCGACGAGGCGAAGGTTGCAGCCAGCACAATCACCGTTCCAGCAGCCACCACCGGCCCCGCCACCACTCCACCCACAATCTGACCGTCTGGCCCGGCTAAAGTCACCGTCAAACTGCCTTCGCGGCCACCAGGAGGAAACGTGGCTGTGAAAGAACGAAGATAAAAGCTTCCTTGGACTGTGAGTGTTGAGGGGTACGGAGACGCCTCCCAAAAGACGGCGGCTGCGATAGGGCCGGAGGCTGAGAGGACGCAGACTCCGAAAATGCGACAGGCACGAGCAAAGGCGGTGATGGTTTCTGCGACGTCACCGCCGGCGTGGATTTTGAGTACGTGCGGCATACAGTTGGCCGCCGGAATCTTCGGCTTATTCTTCGACTCTGGCTAGCGGCCGCGCTTCCGCTTTGCCCTAGCGTCGTTCGAGCCAGGGCAGCAAGTACTCATCTTACGGTGTGCGGTTTCGCAAAGCATTCTCTCCTCTTTCAGAAATGATTACTTCTGTGGCGAGGTAGTGGACGATGCAAAAAGATATGATTTTGAAATTTACCGGCAACTAAAAGCTAATTGCTAACAGAAAGATTATTTTCAACTGGAAAATATTTCCTATTTTAAAATTTTAAGTCGAAAATGCAGTCCTCACTGATAAAAACATATTTTTAATAAAATAAAATATATATAATTTGTAATTTGGAAGAAAATTAAAAATAATTTTTAAGTTTAAAATTTAGATATATATTAAATTTATTAGTTTGAATTATATTTTATAAGTATGATAATTTAATGAATTTTAATTTTTTTAATCAATTTTTATATAAAAATTTTTAAATTGTTAATAAATTTAAATTTGAACAAGAAGTTATAATTTTATTAAATTTTGATGAAATGAAAAAGAAATTAATCAATTTAATCCTAAATACATTTTAAGTCATAAAATAAAAAATTTTAAATCTATTTATATAAGAAGAGTGATAGATATGGATAATATTATTTCGATCAAGAAGTAAAATTACACAAGAGTAATTCTTGCATAAATTATTAGTTAAAATTAAATGTATGTCATTCCTTCTAAAATCTATTATAAGATAAGTTATTGCACTTTACAATGTCATTGCGGATTACGTATGATCTTGCTGTGTATTGATGTACTCTTTTCTGTCGTTGACGAGCTTCTTCTTCTTCCTTGTTATATTCTTCTTCTTCATGATATTCTTCCTTGTTATAACATAAGAATTTTTTAAAAAATCAAGGTAGAAATTGTGGCACTTACATAAAATTATTCAATAGGGGTCCTATAAGATAGTAAGTTGTATGAGGTTAGAGCTCCAATTTAAGTAGGTACAATGAAGCACATGATTTATATTAACACAAGTAATAAGCAATGACAATATGATTATTGTTACCTTGGTTAAAAATCTGCTTCACAACATATGCCAACCTATAATTCCATAGATTGATATTTAAGTGATGATAATCTAGTCAATTGTTATGTGCTTAGCATTCGACATACTAAGTATGAGCAACAGCTTAAAAATTATCATTTATTTTTTTATATTATGAGCAAAAAGTATCTTGGGCTTGTTAAATTGATCCCGTTGAGTCGCTTGATTCGACTATAAGCATGCTATAGTTCGATAATATTTAGTCATCCAATTAATGTTTTAGAGCTTTCGAATATGTTTCAAGCCACTCATTTGGACTCATTTGGATCCAATTAAAAATGACATAATTTTGTCTGTAAATAGCAAAGAAAAAAAATCTGAAATTTTATGAGATTTGAAGATCTTCAAATTTAATCAGCATTTCTGATAATGTTAAAAAAAAAAATAAACGCTACAAAAATTTGCTTTACTACTATAACTTTAAAGGAAGATAACGAATTTGGAAGATTTCTATGCCTGCGTCAAAGGAAGAAAATTGGAAAGCAGTTAGTTAAGTTACAGAGTAGATAATCATTAATTGCAAGATAATCAATAAGCATTCGTCAATGAAAATTATAAAAAAAAGAACGATTTATGAAGCATTCTTCACCAAAATGTTCTAACAATATTCACTGAATTTTATTATGTTGTGGAAGTGCTCTTTACGGAAATCAAAATAAAGTTCACAATCATGCATCATCAATACAATTCATCCAATTACTTTTAGAAGATAAGAGGGAACTCTGTTATTCTGCCCTGTGGACTCTATAATTCTGAATCATTATTATACAATCAGAGAGAGTTTGAATTTGAGGCGCCAATCAGTATAGAGGATGGCAGGCGCCGGAAACCCTAAAGGCATCGAAGACTAAATGCTCGCCGCAACCATCACGGCGGCCTCCAAAAGCGTCATCAACCATCATATGCAAGTCAAGATACTCCTCAACATTAAAAGAATCTCCTTCACCCTCCCCGCCGCTGTCTCCATCGAGCCCAACTGTGGACTCCTCAACATCCGCCGGCACCTCAAGGCAGTCCTCTAACTCTTTTAGATATTTATCAAACATATTTTCATCCGCCTCCTTCCCTCCGCCGTCCAGCCCTGTTTTCTCTGCTGAAGCGCCGCCACCGATGAAAACACCGTCCACCTCCGGCGGCAACTCAAGAAACTGTTCTAATTCCTTTAAGCACTTATTCAGCATGTCTCGCTCCGATTTCTCCGCTTCACTGTTCTCTGCAACCGAACTTTTACCACATCCTTCTTCGCCTCCGACCACGGGCATCATGATCGAGGCCGATGTATTATTCACAGCTCCAAAGCGGTGCAATGCCGAGGGGGTGAAGGTTGCCGCCACCACAATCACCTTTCCAGCAGCCACCACCGGCCCTGCCACCACCCCACCCAACACCTGACCGTGTGGCCCGGCTAAAGTCACCGCCATACTTCCTTTACTACCTCCAGGAAGAAACGTGGCCATGAAAGAAATAAGAAAAAAGCTACCTTGGAATGTGTAATATCAAGATCTGCTCCAGTATCGTCCAGGACGATCTGGGATCGTCCTGGGACGATCAGTGGAATTCAGCTCCAGTTTTAGCCCAGTTTTGCTCCAGGTGATTTTCTGCATGCATCGTCCAGGCCGATTGGAGACATCGGCCAGGCCGATCGGCACTGTAGAAAATATCGTCCATGCAATAGCCCTGAAGGGAGACCAGGCCGATCCTTTTGGTTGGATCGTCCCGGGACGATGCTGCGATCGGCCGGGCCGATCTGTGTATTATAAAGCTGATTTCAGTCGTTTTGAAGAGAGAGAAAATCAAAAATAAATATCTGATTTTTCTGAGGAGAGAGAAAGTCGAGGTGGATTTTGGAAAAGTGGATTTTCGGACGACGCGGAGCCGTTTTCGATCGAAGTGACTGTTGAGGAAATTGCTGTGCTCGAGGTAAGGCACATTCCACCTTTCTCAATTTTCAGAACCGTCGTGTTTGGCGGTATATTCTGTCCGGATTTTGTTTCCGTTAGCGATTTTCGTCCGTATCTTTTGATCGGTTCAGTTTTTACCGCGTAACTTTCTGTATATTGTTGACGTGCCGAGTGTGCACATTTTGGTTATTTTCTGAAGATTTTCGTCCGGGTATTTTTGATTCGACTGTGTTTTTAGTCGACCGGATTTTTCTGTGAAATTGGAATTTATCTGTGCAGTAGAATAAAGGTTCTGAAATGTTGATATCTGTATTCTGTGCGAATTCGGTAAATTTTCTTTGCAGGAATTTTTGTGTAAATTCCGTATACTGCCGTTGTGCTGCCCGATTTTTGGGTAATCTCTGAATTGTCCGGATTTCTTCTGAATTGAAATGCTATGTGTATAAGCTATAAAAAGGGAGCTATAAGGGGTCTGGATCCTATGAGATTCAGTTAGTGAAACGGGAAATCTGAAATGAGCTCAATCTGAAATCTGATATCTGTTCTGTTCCGGATCCGATGAATTCTGTTTTGGTGCTATAAGCACATCTGTTTTGGTGCCGTGAGCACAAAGGGAGACATAAGGGGCCTGGATCCTATGAGATTCAGTCAGTGTCTGGGAAGGGAGGCATAAGGGGCCGGAATCCGTAGAGATTCCGTCAGTGTCAGGGCATTTAGCTATATGTATCTGTACTATTTTCTGTATCTGTACTGTTCTGTACGAAATTGTGATTATGACATGATATGATCCGTACGATTCTGATTTCTGATTCTGACTCTGTTGATTTGTGCTGTTCTGATACGATCTGTACGACTCTGATGTGATTTGATATCTGTCCGTAAGTTTTGATTTCCGATTCTGTTCCGACTTCTGATCTGATTTCTGTCTGATAAGTTTGGTTTTGTTTTCTGAGGATTTAGATTGGTGGTTTGTTGCTTTGCTGAGCTGTTGAGCTCACCCTTGCTTTCTGGTGGTTTTCAGGTTCTGGGAAGGGCAAGGAGGTCCAGGATTAGATTTCAGAGTCTGATCAGATTAGGTACTTTTGTACTTTTGATTTTTGTACAGTCATGGCTTTCCTGTTCTGTCTTTCTTTCTGTTGAAAGCCATGTACTGTTCTGTAGATGATTATTTTGAGGAAATGAAAAAAATAGATGTTTTGTTCCGCTGCATTTGATGTTTTTAGTAGCTCTGTTGTTCTGTGTGCTTCTGTTGAGTTAAGAATTTGGAAGATCAGTTCAGTAACCTAATCCAAAGCCAGATCCTGGTTAGCTATTCTCCGTCGCGATCCGGCGCGGGCGGGATCCGTCTCGTCTCGGGTCGGGTCGTGACAGAATGTGAGTGTTGAGGGGTACGGAGAAGCCTCCCACAAGACAGCGCCTGCGATAGGGCCGGAGGCAGAGAGGACGCAGACTCTGTAATTGCGACAGCCACGAGCAAAGGCGGCGATGGTTTCTGCGACGTCGCCACCAGCGTGGATTTCGAGTACGTGTTGATGGAGGGTGGCGACCTGCGGCATGCAGTTGGCCACCGGAATATTCTTAGGCTTATTCTTCGAACCTGGCTTGCGGCCGCGCTTCCGCTTCGCCGTAGCGTTGCTCGAGCCAGAGCAGCAAGTACTCGTCATCTTACGTTGTCCGGTTTCGCAAAGCACTCACTCCACTTTCACTTTCAGAAATGATTTCTCCTGTGGCGAGGTCGTGGAACGATCCCCTCTTAATTAATGCACCTTAATTAATGCAAATTAGGCGTGTGTATTTGCGTGTGTGTAATTGTAGCGGAGATTTATTTGGAAATTAAGCAAATCCAAAAAGATACGATTTTGAAAATTTAACGTTAACTGACATCTAATAGCTGACAGAAAGATTGATCTCAACTGGAAAATATTTCCTTTTTTAAAGTGCTAAGTCGAAAATACTTTTTCATGAACAGGAGATAATGTAACTGTGTTCTTCATTCAAGATAAACTATACAAGTCTTCTATAAAATTTTTATATCTTATTTTTTGTGTCCGAAATTAAATGGCTTAGTAAAAGAAAATTTTAAGTTTAAAATTTAGATATATATTAAATTTATTAGTTTGAATTATATTTTATAAGTATGATAATTTATTGAATTTTTATTTTCTAATCAAAATTTTATATAAAAAATTGAAATTATTAATAAATTTAAATTTGAATAAGAAGTTATAATTTTATTAAATTTTGATGGAATGAAAAAGAAATTAAGGAATTTAATCCTAAATACATTTTCATCAATGAATGGGTTCGAGTGGCCATCCAAATTTTCTTAAACCACAATAATATTGATTGATCCTGAGCATTAGGAGCGATAGGGGCAACACCATCTTAGTCATTAGCAATATATCCCTAATTCCACCGTTAACTTTCTGAATTTTAGCTTTCCTCGCATGAGGATGTAAATAAAAACATTCAAATTTGTCCACAAAAAGAAGAAAAAATCACTCATAAGAACTTTTTGAACATAAGTAAACTTTTCTAGGCCAAGCCAAACCTTATTCAATAATAACATAAAGAGTGCACAATCCTAACAAATGACTATTTTTTTAGACATTTTAAGGTAGATAATGTAAAAATAGTTATTTGATGGATGTAATATTATGCTGAACTCAAACAATTTAAGGGAACTAAATCAAACATGCATCATAGTAACTCCTAAATAAGGATCAAGGCATAAACAGTAACCCCATTAGTCAATTTGAACTATATGCCCTTCATAGTAACTTTAATATTGATTCTCATTTGTATAATATCATTTGTACAAGTGGAAAATTTAATGTTATGGGTATCTCATGTGAACATGCATTGGCAATATCTCAAATTTCTGTTATTATATATTATTTTTAAACTTATATGGACAGGAAATATATTTAGCCGCATATGCTCAAAATATTTGTATCAATAAAAAAAAAATCATTTGAGAGGTTTCATATGAAATAAAATATGATCGTCATATAACCTCAATGAATGGCTTCGAGTGGCCATCCAAAGAAAGATAAAAATCCTTTAAAAGGCGGAGAAGGATATAGTCCAATATAGATGTAGTTGATATGCAATTAGAGGTCATAATCGAGATACTTGTAGTGCCAAGTATTGTTGCCTTCATAATAGTTTTCTTACTGCGATCAATAATAATTCTTAAACAGATGTCATCGAATAGTCGTTAAATGATGTAATGCTTGTTATTTTCATGCATTATGGATTTTAGTGAACTTTTTTAAATTATGTTTGAACATTATTCAACTCATGATAGATTGAATTTATTGTAGTATAATTTTCCAAATAAAAGGAATTTTCTATGTTATATCTATTTTCATTGCTTGTTGTGTATGATAAATATTAAATGAACCCTATTTGAACATGTAATTCAACTATTTCATAATCTTTTGACAATATCTTATTCAAACCTTTTTCAAACTATGTTATAAAATTTATTGAAAAACTAATTGAATATGAGAGATTAATATTTGATTAAGGTTCGAATGATCATGGGTCAAATTTGTATGCAATGAACTCAGTCTTGATTGAATTTTATTTGAACCTTATTTGAATGTTTTTCCTATCAATTTTGTTGTGTTGGCCTCATGAAAGTAGTCTGCAGTGTAAAACAAGAGTATTTTAGTTCGAACGGAATTTTCTGCATATTTGGCCAAGCCAGAGTATATAGAGACAATTGACTAGAAATCAATAGATAGTTGCTAGAGAGAGAATTGACTAAGGATGTAAGAGCCAAGTCGAGCCACGTGGGAACGAGTTCCCAATTCTAACGCACTATCAGACAAGTTGGACGTCGCATTATAGATTTGTTCCTTTTTTGCAAATTGAAAAAAGCCAAAATTATTGAAATGAGAAGCGTAAATAGGGATGCAAGAACATTATTTATTATTTATGTTTACATAATTAACTCTTATTTGAATATTTGTTCGATGAATTTTTATAAACAAATTTGTTAACAACAATAATATCAACACGAAGCCTTTATTCTATTATGTGCACACTACAGAAAAATCACCCATTTCCGGCAAAATTTTTGGGCGGCTTTCCGGCCGTTTTCCGACGGAAAATAATGAGACAACTTTTCTAATGAAATTTTTCGGCGGTTTCTTTTCCACAGAAATTTTTGGTGGCTTTTTCAGTTTTCCAGCGAAATTTTAAAAATTTAATTAAATTGATTAAAATTTTAACTATTTAAATGATTTAACAAAAATGATTAAAAATAATATTAACTATTTAATTAATTTTTATTTTAAAATTAATTAGTAATTATAAATTTTTATTTTATATTAATTAACATTTTTTATTTTTATAATTAAATTAATTAGTATCATTTTTTATTAGTATAATTAAAAACTATTTGATATTGGGTCAATGTATAGTTTAAATATATAAATTTTACATTTAAAACGTATTTGTATGTTCAACAATTCAGTTGGTGCTTTGAGACTTTCCCAGTCCACTTGAGTTCGAATCACACCGGGAGCAGGCTGGTGGGCTAGCGCGGCCACGAGAGCGGACTGGTCGCGGGAGTGAGCGGGCTGGCGCGGGAGCGGGTGGGCTCGGGCACGAGAGTGCGCGCTGGCGTTGGAGTGGGCGGGCTCGGGCTCAGGCGCGGGAGCAGGCTGGCACTGGCGGGGCGAGGGAGTGCGGGCTGCCAGGCGGGAGAGAACGTGAAATTTTTTAATGTTCCGACGGCTTAATTTCGCCGGTAAGCCGCCGGAATGGTTTACCGCCGGAAAAAACTGCCGTAATATATTTTCCTACGCATGTTTTACCAACATATTTTTTTCACTGGAAATCCGCCGATAAATTCGAAAATCATTGGAAAATGATTAATTTCTACTGGAAAATTCTGCCGGCAATAGATGATTTTCATGTAGTGGTGGTGTCAGCTATATAAATTAGTTTTTTCTCCATTATGTCCTATTAAGAGTAAATTTCTCATTTAAATCTAATAAAAAAAGTTATTTCTAATACTTTTTAACCCACATCTACCTTTATTAACATAGGTCGGATTCAATATATCCACATTCCTAATCAGGTCATCAAATGGAGGGCATTTTATGTGCCAACCCATCTAAGGGAGACTCTCTAATCTTATTTTCCACTAAAGCTACTGCAACCTTTTCATGTATATAGTCATTAATGTGAAACCCTTTAAACTTTAAAGATTTTTTTTGGTTAATTTAGAGAAGTCTAAATTAGTCGTCCGATACGAACTGAGCTTGTATGGGACGAACATCTAGAATTTTAATTTCGTATGTACGAATCATCTGGACGATTGGAACGAGAACAGAACAGAGGCGCACGTCCCTGTACAAAATTAATTATTGTCAGTACTATCCTCATATGAGATCTGAACAGAGGCGTTCGTCCCATTACAAAATTAAGTATCGTATGTATGATAGTCATCCGAGGACAAAACAGAGGCGTTCGTCCCGATACGAACATAAATATCATCCGTACGATCAAAAATATCTAACCCCATTATTTAATTCACCATTTTCTCAGTTTAGAGAAATGGAGAGAGAGAAAGAGAAGGAGAGAGAAAGAGAAGGAAAGAGAGAGAAAATTCAGATTTTTGGGCGACTTCGGGCCGTTATCGTCCGTCGACGCAGTTGGGAATTTTGTTCGACTCGAGGTAAGGCACATTATGCCTATCTAAATTTTTAAAAATGTGAAAGTTTTGGCGAATATTTCGATCAAAATTTTTTATCCGTTAACAAAAACCAGAGATAACTTTGCACTAATAAACCTTTAATCGCGTAACTTTTTATATGTCATAGAGATTATGATTATGCACATTCTGAATATTTTCTAGAAATTTTTTACCATGTATTCTGAAATCTGAGGGATTTTTAATGAATAGAAGATTTCCGGGATGTTAAAAAATAGTGCAATAGTACAATTTGCGGTGGATATGACTTCTGCCCAGAAAATTGGGGAAAGGTGAGCAGCGTGAAGAAGGGTGTGAGTCAGATCGAGGTGTCGATGTTTTCGTTTGGTAGTGCCATTTTGCTCAGGCGTGTGAGAACATGTAATTTGGTGAATAATACTATTCTATGTAAGAAATTTCGAAAGTCATTGCTGGTAAACTCGCCTCCGCAGGTTTGAATGTTAGTGTTAAAGTTATTTTTGATTAAATTGTGAAATTGTTGAAATTTGGGAAATGTTTCATCTTTGGAATGAAGTAAGTATAGCCAAGAAAACCTTGAAAAATCATCTATGAAGATAACGTAGTAGCGAAACCCATTCATTGAAGCATTAGGTGTCGAACCCCAAATGTCTGAGTGAACAATTTGAAAAAGCTTAGTACAAGTAGAAGAGCTATTTGGAAAAGGAATTTTATGACTCTTAGAAACATTACAAGAAATGCAAGCGTCTAAAGAAGAAGTATAATTTGCAAGATATGGAATGTGTTTGGCCAAGTCATGTAAGATGCGAGTGTGCAGGTGGCCGAGCCTAGAGTGCCACAGCGATGTTAACGTGCGAGATGCCATTAGAGAGGCATAGCTAGGTGTGGAAGGAGCCTTGATTCGATATAGTCCATTGTGTTTGTGATTGCAGAGAAGCAGCTGATTATCCTGACGATTCTTTATAAATTATTCGTTAGCATTAAAGCATACCGAAATATTATTATCGGAAGTTAGTCTATAAATAGATAACAAATTGTGAGAAAAAGAAGGAATGTGTATTATGTTACGTACATAGGTGGAGCTTACAGTGGGGCTCGGGTAAGGGTAGAATGCCTTGACCCGAGTTGTGGATTGGTAAGTTGCTACCGTTAGCAATATATATCGAATCCAGTCCGTTGAGGAGGAGAACTGTTGTTGGACGGCTAGAGTTTTGGGATTTGAGGGAGGAGCGTAGTTAAGGTTGCAGCGATGCCAACAGTTAAGCGTCGTGTGTCCTGCTTTTTCATAGATCTGGCAGCTTGGCCTTGTGGAAGTGTTCTTGGCCTGATTTTGTGAGTCTGCGGGAGATTATGGGCCGGAATTGAAGCTTTTCCCATGGGGCTTGTTGAACCGCCCACGGCTGTTGTATGATCAGTTGGAGAGAAGTGCGCGTGCCTCAGATTGTGAAGTTTGTTTGAGATGTTGGTGCTGGAGATTAATTTCTTTACTGCATAACAAAGAATAAAGATCATCGAGGCTAATAGGTTGAAGAGAATTTTGTATCGCAGTCTTGAAGGGATCGTAAATGGTGGGAAGGCCATTGAGTATGTAGAGAATTATGTCTTTTGTGTGATGGTGGAGCCAACAGCCACAGTGTTGTCGATGAGCATCTTGAATTGATCAAGATATTGTTGCATCGTACGATCCTTCATCTGGATTTGATGGAGCTCGTTCTTGAGCTGTATAACATGGAATCGATTAGTGGGTTGGACGAGGCATTCTAGTGTGGACCACACATCGTGGGTTGTGTTGTGCATGAGGACATAAGGTAGCATTGAAGGAGAAATTATTGAAAGAAGAGTGGAGACAATATTGTGGTCGATAAATTGCCATAATTTGTGTTCTGTTGCTGCAGACGCCGGCGGACAGACATCAAGACTGGTGAGATGGCCATGAAAATCCTTCACAGAGAAATGTTGATAGAGTTGTAAATGCCAAATTGCGCAGTTCTCGGAGATGAGTTGTGTGGGGACAAGGTTCTTGACGTTAGATATGAGAAATTTGAGGGGAGTGCGAATGACGAACTCGGTGAGAGCGTCGGAGGTAGTCGACGTCGTGCGGTGGGAAGCCGGGGATTCTTGCTAAGCCATGAGGATCAGTTGGACGTTGTAGAGCAAAATTGCTCTGATACCATTTGAGAACAAGAGCCTGGACAAGAAACCGGAGAGAGGAAGAAGCGAAACAGAGAGGAGAAAATAGAGAAATGAAATATTGTATTGCTATCTTCTACTAGCTATTACATAGACCAATATATAGATGAGCTAGATACAAGATAAGCAAGAAGCACATAACAGAACTTGATGTGGACAAACGTATTAATGACCGGTGTATTAACAGGTGGTAACAACGAACATCGGCAATCGTGCTGCTGGCCGGTGCATTTTAGATTTATTGGTGAGAGTGGATGACATCATTGTTGGTGTTGTTGAGAGTATTGAGCTTCTTGACAATAATGAGGTCTGCCTTGGTGGAAATGGGTTCCAACCTTTCTTGTGATGATGGATGTCGCCCTTGATATCTATGATAGACATTGATGGTAGGTGCCACCGAATGTTTGTGCTGGTTGGAAGAGCTTTGGAACTGTTAATCTTGTAATCCTTTCCATTGAAATTCACTCGGGGCTTCTTTGGGATCTCCATCAATGTGTAGAAATAGTCTATTTATAATTTATAAATGTATAGAGAGAGAATTTCAACCATTTTGATAAATAATCATGGCACTCCGTCATATGGTAAAAGTTGACCCCCCTTGATCATAAAATATATATTTATATATCTAGGTACATTTATGATATTATAATCATGAGGTTTTGGGCTTGTCAAATTTTGATCACAAATAATTAATTCTTAAAGACCGAGTAGTCCCTCAAATAATCTCATGAAATTTTTAATAATTCTTCTGAGCGATACATCTAGGTTCATTTAGTCTTAGATCATGAAATAGTTAGTCATATTGAATTTTTCTTATCGAGATTATCAATTTGCTAAAAAAAAAGTTTGGATGTTCCTAAAATAGATTCTAAAAACTTGTAGTTCGAATATTTGGGAGCTATAATATTCTAAAAATTCCATACAGATCTGTTTCTTATTAACTTATTTATTAAAAAGAAACTATTAATCAGGTTTTCTTATATTCCCTGTGAAGAAAAGAATTATTATTATTATTTTTTATTATCATATAATGCCTAAAATATATTAATGTTAAAAGTATTTTGCTTATTCTTCATAAAAATATATATAAAATGGTTAATTATAATAATATGAAAATAACTTACACTTTTTTTTAGTTTTAAATAAGAGACGATGCCGTATTTAAAAAATAGGAATTAACATAATAGGACTTTTATAACTGAAATTAAAAATAACGGTGAATAAATTTATTAATGATTAAAATATAGTACTACAAAATAGTATATTAAGATATTATATTATAATTGATCTATACTAATAAATTAGGGGATATTTAACTTGAAGTAAAATGAACGTAAAGTATTACTAACATAATGGTTTAGAAAATATTGGCTTTTAATTTAAAGTAAAAAAATATATAGAGTAAATTTTCTAAGTATATAAAATTCTTCATCTAGTTTAATTTTGAGGCATTTAAAAATCGTTAGATTTAGTCGAGGGGTTCAAATAAACTGTAAATTATCCACTATTGCCATTGCGGCAGCCACCAATGCACCCGCTAGCCTTCGCCACCCATTGTCCATCGCTGCCACTAGCCGCTAGCCACCATCATTGTTTAGCTTTTACTATTTTCATTTTATTTCATGCTAAATAAAAAAAATTAAATTAATTTATTTTACACACATCAAAATAATTCGAAAGATATTTTAAATATATTATATTCTTTTTACTTTATAAAATTTAAAGTTTTAATTTACATAATACTATTATTATTATCATTATTATTATAAACTTCTTTTAATAAAATATATCTTTTTATCTATGTATTTGATGAGATTGAGATATAAAATATTATACAAATAATAAATTAAAATTAAAATATTAGATATACCTTATTTAAAATATTTAATAATATACTAGATGATATGGAAGACTTTAACTGGAGCTGGATAAAGAAATTAAAATTAAGGCCACAAGCTGAATTATTTTGGTGGCGTCTATGCAAAAATGTTATTCCATCAAATTGGTATCTTCAACATAGGAGAATAATTGATTATGCTGGCTGCCCGAGAGGATGCGAAGGTGTTGAAAATGCTGAACATGGAGCACTGAATTGTATAAAGATAAATAAAGTCCGTGAGAAGCTTGATGCTTGGAATTTCCGTCTGTCTTTTTTCAACTCTTTGAATGAGTGTATGACTTTGATGCGTAGTCTTGCGGTGTAGAATCCATTCATTGGGAATATTTATTGTTCTTTGGTATTTGGTTGTTGGAAAAGCAGGAATAAATTTGTTCATGGAGATCATGAAGATAGTTGCTCGTTCATTGTAGCTAATGCTTTAAGCTATGCAGTTGGCTCTTTTCAAGATAATCCGATATGGGAGGGCTGGGAAGTTAACCAGCATGATATGCTGGGTCATTCCTCTTGGCTTCCTCCACCTCCTGGTTGGATTAAGATTAATTTCGATGCTTCTTTAAATACGAATAATAAAGCCAGTATAGGTGGTGTATTCAGAGATTACAAGGGATGCTTCTTTGGAGCATTTGGATTCAGCTGTATCCATTGGGATAGTGCACAAGTTGAGATTCTATCCGTTTTTTCTTTGAAGAATTATATTCAAGATTGGATGTTTGATGCTAAGGGTATTGTGATTGAAGGAGATAATCAGAATGTTATAATGCTTTTTCAGAAGGCACTTCAAAATAATTTGATTTCAGAAGAATTTCTAAATCCTAAAGATTTAGATTTTCTTAAAGGTTTTAAACAAGTTCTTTTTCATTTTTCTCGAAGGGATTGTAATAAGTTAGCTGATTTATGCGCTAACTTTGCTCTTATTTCTGATTTTTTTGGGCAAGATGCTAGTTGTAATTGTAGAAACCAAATGGTTTCTTGATAAAAGCTGCTATGACCAGAAATAGTAAACCGAGCCAATGCAGAGAAGAATAGGAAAAAGTAATTTCATATATGTTTAACAGGTTACAAGGCATCCTATATATAGGCTTTACAGCTAGTGACAAGTACGCAGTAATTACATATTTACCACAGAATTATTTATTTAATAATCTGAGATTTGTCTTCTAATAGCCCCCCACCAACTGACGGGTTCTCGTTAACCGTGAGTTTGAGTCTTAGAGTTTTAAATCGCAGTGTTGGTAGAGATTTTGTAAATATATCTGCTATTTGATCTGTGGTATTAATCGGAAAAATACGAATATTATTGTGCTGAATGTGATCACGTACGAAGCGTTGATCTATCTCAATGTGCTTCGTACGAGCATGAAACACAGGGTTATTAGCTAATGCAATAGCTGACATATTGTCGCAGTAGATGTCCGTAGGATGATTTTGAGGTGCACCGAATTCAGTGAGAAGTTTCCGAATCCAAATTACATCAGCTGTGAGAGCGGCTAAGGCACGATATTCTGACTCCGTGGAGGATCTTGCTACGGTTTGTTGCTTCTTGACGGTCCATGAGATTAAGGTGTTGCCAAGAAACGAGCAGAAACCAGAAGTCGACTTTCTTGAGTCAGGATCACCGGCCCAATCCGCATCTGAAAATGAAGTAAGAGAAAAATTAGATTTAGAAATAGGTAAACCGAAATGGAGAGTACCTTTTATATAGCGTAAGAGTCGTTTAAGAAGAAAGGCATCCTGAGAAGAAGGGTTGTGCATATGCTGAGATAAGAGATTGACACTATATGCTATATCCGGGCGCGTGAGAGTCAAGTATTGCAAAGAACCGACTAGCCGGCGATACATGGTGGCGTCCGAAAGCAGAGTTTCCGGTGGCAAATTCTGAGGAATTTTTGTACATGTCGGGTTCTGAACCGGGTTGCATTTGCTTAGTTTTGCCATATCAAGTAGCGTAGTAGCGTATTGGGCTTGAGACAGAAAAAGCTGATCGGCTGTTCTGTCAATTTTAAGTCCCAAGAAATTGTGTGCCTGACCAAGGTTCTTCATGGCAAATTGATTACTCAGCTGTGTAAGGATCTTGTTAACGTAATTGGTATTATTACCGGTGAATAATATGTCGTCAACATAAATTAACAAGAAAAGCTTAATATCATCTTTGTGAAAAAGAAATAAAGAGGGATCAGAAGAACTATTTTTAAAGCCAAGGGATAAGAGATACGCTGTGAACGTGTTGTACCACTGCCTCGGAGCCTGTTTAAGACCGTATAAGGCTTTGTGTAGCCGGCATACGTAGTTTGGGTGATTTGGATCTTCAAATCCTTTTGGTTGGTGCATAAAGACTGTCTCCGAGAGATTGCCGTGAAGAAACGCATTTGCAACGTCTAATTGATGAACTTGCCAATCATGAGCACAAGCAAGGGTGAGTAAAATCTGAATAGTTGGTAATTTAGCCACAGGACTAAAAGTCTCTGTGTAATTGAGACCGAATTCTTGATTGTTTCCGAGTGCCACAAGACGAGCCTTGTGTTTAGCGATAGAGCCATCACTGTGAAGTTTAAGACGATACGTCCACTTGCATCCTAATATTTTGGAATTCGGCGGAGGGATTAAACTCCAAGTTCCCTGTTGATGTAATGCTAGAATTTCATCAGCCATAGCCTTACGCCATTCCGAGTGTTTGACTGCATCCGTGAATGATGTTGGGGTGGTCGAAACAGGTGCTGGATCATGTTGATGGAGTAAGTTTAATCGATTGACCGGCTTAAGCGATCCTGTTTTATGTCTCGTTATCATGTGATGAGAACTGGGAGCAGTAGAGAGGCACGGTTGAGGTCTTAATATGGAAGCGGGATGCTGTGGCAAACTGACTATATCAGAAATCTGGGGACTTGTTGGAAGAACCGAGGACTTCGCCATGTTGGGAAAGGTTTGGCATGCCTGTTGATTTGCTGTAGTAATAGACTCAGGTATAAGCATAAAAGAGGGAACCACAGACTTTTGCTTTACAGGACTGAGATTGGCTTGTTTTTCATTAAAGGGAAAACATTGTTCATTAAAAGTTAAATGCCGAGAGATGAAAATTTTATTAGTTTGTATATCCAGACATTTATAGCCTTTATGAACATCAGAATAGCCCATGAAAACACATTGTTTGGACTTGGGTTGCAATTTGTGACGTGTGTGAGAGGGTAACAGTGGATAGCATGCACATCCAAAAGTACGAAGAAGCATATAGTTTGGTTTAATTTTGTGAAGTAGCTCAAAAGGAGAGAAATTATTAGTATTGCGTGATGGCAATCGATTTATTAAATAGACTGCCGTAAGTACCGCGTCTGGCCAGTAAGTATACGGTATATGAGCTGTGTGCAATAGGGATCGAGTTGTTTCAATGATATGACGATTCTTCCTTTCCGCAACGCCGTTTTGTTCAGGAGTGTACGGGCAGGATATTTGATGCAAGATACCATGATGCTTCAGAAAATCAGTGAACGTATGACTGAGGTATTCACCTCCACCATCAGTGCGAATGCATTTTATAGATCTAGATAAATATTTTTCAATGTACTGCTTAAATGTAAAGAAAACTTGGACAACATCAGATTTATGTTTTAAAGGAAATAACCAAGTAAAACGAGTGCAATCATCAACAAAAATGGCATAGTATTGAAACCCTTGAGCAGATATATTCGGCGCGGGTCCCCAAATGTCCGAATGTAACAGTTCTAAAACATGTTTCTTGCGATTATCAGAAGATTCGAAAGACATTTTATGAGCTTTAGAAACATTACATTGCATGCAAGAATTTTCAAAGTCTATGTGTAACTGAGGATAAGAAGAAGCAAGAAACTGTAATGTATTTTTATTCGGATGCCCAAACCGATTGTGCCAAGAAAAAGTAGACGTGCGAGTTGTCGAGCAAGCTTGAAGAGCAGTCGACTGGAGTGTAGTTTGAAGCGGATATAATCCGTTACGGCAAGGCCCTTGAAGAAGAACTTCTTGAGTCTTCAAATCCTTCAAATAAAATCCATTAGGATCAAACACAATAGAGATATTGTTGTCCTTAGTAAGTTGAGAAATGGATAATAAATTGTATTGAAGCTTTGGAGTATGAAAAAGTTGAGTTAATAGAAGTTTTCGATTAGGTGTAGATAGCAAACCTGTACCGGAATGATCTATACCTACAGAGCTTCCATCACCAATGGTAACGGTATCAGGACCATGATACGGAGAGGAAACATAGAGGTTGTCAATTGCATTTGTGAGATGCGAAGAAGCCCCGGAATCAAGAAACCAGTCTGTTGTGTTTCTTGAGTTTCCAGCGACAAGAGCGGTGTTGTTATTGTTTGCCGAAGGTGTATAATTCTGATTTAGTCTATGCCAACAGGACGATGCACTGTGCCCCTTCTTTAAGCAAATTTGACAGATCGTGGAGGCATTCGGATTGGATATGCGTCCATTGGTTTGCTGAGTTGCATTTCTTCCACGAGGTCGCCGCCCACGCCCACGTCCGGAGTATAGCGCCGTGGTCGGATCAGTCACTGATTGCAGCCGAGAGACTTCAGAAGCCACATGAATCTCTTCACTAAGTAAAAGAGCATATAAATTGTCAAGGGAAATAGGAGTTTGCATTGTTCGAATGGCTGTTTTGAACGACTGATACGATGACGGCAAACCATTCAGAATGTACAGAATTATATCTTCAGTATCCACAGCCGAACCGGCGGACGCTATATTGTCAACTAAAGACTTGATATCAGCAAGGTATTGAGTCATGGAGTTGTTCTTGAGAGAGATATGGTGTAGATCATTCTTTAGTTGAATGACTTTGGATCGATTTGTGGATTGGAATCTTGTTTCAAGAGTATCCCAGATTGAGGCCGTGGAGTCTAGATGAATAATGTAGGGAAGAATGGGAGCGGAAATAGTGGAGCAAAGCGCGGCAGAAAGATTTTGATCGGAAAGAAGCCATTGAAGAAAGGCGGGATTGGAGGAGGATGATGACGATTCATCGGAGCTGGAGAGAAATCGCGCAGGTTTTGAAATTTTTGAATCAAGAAAAATTTCAAACCCATTGGCGCGAAAAACCTTAATGATTTGAGATCTCCAAACCGCATAGTTGTCAGATGAGAGCTGGATTTGCACAATGGATTTTAGGTTAGAAACCACAAATTTAAGAGTAGATGAAAGAACCAGAGAGTCTTGCGGAGCGGATATGGCTTGTTCTTCTGTTTGGGATGAAGAGACTGTCGCCATTTTTTGCCGTTCTTGAACGCCCGCTCTGATACCATGTAGAAACCAAATGGTTTCTTGATAAAAGCTGCTATGACCAGAAATAGTAAACCGAGCCAATGCAGAGAAGAATAGGAAAAAGTAATTTCATATATGTTTAACAGGTTACAAGGCATCCTATATATAGGCTTTACAGCTAGTGACAAGTACGCAGTAATTACATATTTACCACAGAATTATTTATTTAATAATCTGAGATTTGTCTTCTAATAGTAATAACATTCCTCCTTTTCTAGATTTGTTGTTGGAGGAATCAATTTGTACTTAGTATTTTAAATAAATTGCTTTATGCATTCTCTCTCTCAAAAAAAAAAAAAAAAAAAAAGCAGAGCATTTGATAAGATATGTCCCACTTATTCAAAATGACGGGCAAAATCTACTGCCTGCGAAGTCTATGAAGAGCACTTAACACTAAACAAATCATTATTAATGCTCAGTAATGGTATATTAGAGCATCTCCAACTAAAAATTTTATTTTTCATTCTAAAATTTCGTGAAACTATAAAATATTGCGATTCATCTCCAATCGAATTCCATTTTTTCCCCTTTTACAGGTAACGGTCGTCTCTTCTTTCCCGCTGCAAGTTCGGTAGAGACGTAAAAATGTCGAAGATGAACAGTGCAACGCCAATATTGACGTCCCTCAATGGGCGGATTACAGTGAGGTCCGGGGGCACGGCCCCCATTGGCCCAAAAATAAAAGTTAGCTTATTTTAGATTATTTTAATTTTTAATATAACTATTATATTATTATTATATAAGATTAAATTTAATTTTTAAAACAAATCTTCTCTCCGCCTCCGCCTCTTCCCATTGTTCATCCACAGTCAAATAATGAAAGTTTTACGGTTCGTTCGGTGAGAAACACATTCAAACGTTATTCCCTTAGCAATTTAGCGATGTGCTCCTGTTATGGCGTTGTCATTACTATTTTGTTCAGAATATTAAAAACAAGGAGAAAGGGCAAAGCAGAATGGCAGAGCAGGCGAGCCAATCGAGATCCAAAATTAGAACTTTCTGCTTAATATAGATTGGGGAAGGAAATGGGAACCCACGCCGTTGGTCCAAGTCTCGAGTCCAAGTCTTGTGTGCCAGAGTAATGCAAAGTGCGTAGCTTTCTTCTTCGCTGTGCAGTCAAGCCTGCTTCTTTTTTTTTTGTTTTTACGGCTTGGCCATCTCCGCCACGAAACCTATCAAAGTCAGAAGACTGAGCAGTTTAGTGTCCGAGTCTTCGCATCCAACTCCTGAAGTTTCGCATTTCTCTCCGTCTATTATTATTTTCTTTTTAAGGCTCTCTCGTCCCTGTTTTTTTTGGTTCGAAACCACGCGGGATTGACAACGGGAATCTTCTGCTCCTGTATTCTTGGGGTCTTTCTTTAATGAAGAGTTTGAAGGAGGGGAATATAAACACGAAGGGAAGGGAAGGAAAAGAGGAGGTTTTGAGAGGGTGGGAATGGAGATCAGGTATGTTCTGATTCCTCTTAGGTTCATCGTCTTCTTTTTCTTTTTCTTTGTTGTCATCGTTCACGGTGCGCAAGACCAGAAGAACACCATGCTCGAGCTCGCCAAGGGTATCCCATCCTCGAAGTGGAACACTAGCAATAGCAATCCGTGCGAATGGAAAGGAGTAAGCTGTTCTTCTTCCCGCGTCACCGGACTTGTTTTATCCGGTTTCGGCCTCTCCACCTCCTTTTCTCCTAGATTCTTCGAACTCCTCTGCGACCTGAGCTCATTACAATCCCTCGACCTTTCCTCTAACTCCTTTAGCATAATCCCGACCTCCTTCTTTTCCTGCAAAGGGCTTTCTCGATTGAAGTATCTCAACCTCAGCTGTAATGGATTAACCGGCCGGTTAAGTAATTTCTCGGAGTTTTCTGCTTTGGAAACTCTGGATTTATCTTTCAATAACTTGAAGGGTGTCGTTGGTTTGAACTTGAACGGGCTTGCGCAGCTGAAAAGTTTAAACCTGAGTTCCAATTTATTCAATGACAACATTCCAGCTCTGAAAGCCATGAAGTTAGAGGAGCTGAGTCTCTCCAATAATAGCTTTCATGGCGAAATCCCTCATGTGTTTGTTACCTTTGAGAACCTCACTTTCTTGGACTTTAGCCAAAATTCCCTTACTGGGTCAATTCCAGGTGATATTGGAAACCTCTCAAAGCTGCAAAAGCTCCTGCTTTCTTCCAATCAACTTGAGGGTTCACTGCCAGTTAGTTTGTCCAAGATTAAGGTGCTTTCCCGATTTGCTGCTAATCAGAACAAGTTCAATGGCTCAATTCCTCCTGGAATCACTTCCTACGTGAAGTTTTTTGATCTCAGCTACAATAATCTCAATGGAACGATTCCTCCTGATCTCCTCGCACCTGCTTCCCTGCAGATTGTTGATCTCTCTGCTAATGTTCTTCAAGGTCCAATTCCCAGTAACTTTTCGAAGAACCTGTATCGTTTAAGGCTTGGCAAGAATTTACTCAATGGAATTATCCCTTCAGAACTTGGGCAGCTCTTGAATTTGACCTATCTCGAACTTAACGAAAACCAATTGGAGGGACAAATTCCACAGCAATTAGGCAACTGTAAGAGCTTAGCTTTGTTGAATCTGGCCAAGAACTTTCTGCATGGTGGTTTGCCTGTGAGTCTTGGTAGACTTAATCAGCTAGTGATCGTACAACTTCAACAAAACATACTCACTGGGATGATTCCTGCAGAGTTTTCCAATCTGGCAAACTTGAGTACTCTTGATCTGAGTCATAATTCTCTAACTGGTGCTATTCCTCCTGCAATCTCCAGCTTGAGCAAGCTTCAAGTCTTGAATCTGGAAAATAACAATCTTAATGGTCCAATACCAGCTTCTTTATCAAGTTTGCCAAACATCATTGAGCTTCTTCTAGGAAACAACAAGCTCAGCGGGATTGTCCCGAACATGCCAACCAGTCTAAGCTTAGCTCTTAACCTCACTGGTAACAACTTGAATGGATCTATACCTTCTCAACTCGGTGCAGCAACCCAGCTTGAGATTCTTGATCTCTCAAATAATAACTTTACAGGCACGGTTCCTAATTCTTTTTTTGCACTGAAAAGCTTGACAGAATTGGTGCTATCCAACAATCGTTTGCTCTCAGGATTATTACCTCCCTTAAACCCAAAGACCATTGTAAGTTTTGCCGGAACTGGAATACTTAACAACTCAGCATCAGCTCAAGGCAATGTCCACAGGAAAAGAAAATCAAGTACTGTTTTGATTGTGGTTGTCGTTATTGTTGGGATTTTTGCTGGATTCTTGCTCATAGCTGCTATTTTTGGACTGATCATGTCCAAGAGAATGTATCGGGTTGAAGATGAAGTTCATCAATCAGAAGATAATGCTCTTCCTCAGATTGTGAATGGCCATTTCATTACGTCTAATAGCAATCATAAAACAGGCTTAGATTTTTTCAAAGCCATGGAGCTTGTTGGTAATCCGAGCAACACTATGCTTAAGACCAGGTTTTCTACCTACTACAAGGCAGCCATGCCTAATGGAAGAAACTACACTGTAAAGAAACTTAATTGGAGCGAGAAGATTTTACAAATGGGTAGCCATGAGAAGTTCGAGCATGAACTTGAGGTTTTAGGGAGGCTGAGCAATTCAAATATTATGGTTCCATTGGCCTATGTGTTGACTGAGGATAGCGCTTACTTCTTCTATGAGCATATTCACAAAGGGACACTCTTTGATTTTCTTCATGTAGGTTCGGAAACTGCTTTGGATTGGCCATCGAGATACAGCATTGCGCTTGGCGTTGCTCAGGGGCTTACTTTTCTGCATAGCTGCAATCAACCTGTTCTCCTTCTCGACCTCTCAACAAAGACTATCCACTTGAAGTCCATGAAGGAGCCTCAGATTGGCGATATCGAGCTATGTAAGGTTATTGATCCTTCTAATAGCACTGGGAACCTCTCCACTGTTGCCGGCTCTGTTGGCTATATTCCTCCAGGTAAAGTGACGCACTTGTTCTTTCTACTTGAATGTATTGCTGTTAACAATATAATCTAATGTTGAGCAGAGTCATGACTATTTATAGCCTTGCTCACTCTGATCTTCATTCATGACAGGCTTGGATTAAGTGAGGCCCGGCAATCATATAAAGTGAGGCCCGGCTTATATATATATGCTCTCGTATATGCGTGCATATACATTTTGACTTGATTTAAAGTTAGCTCGATTCAAGTGAGGCCTGGCTTAATTTAAGTTCAATTTGATTTGGACTTGGCTAAATAATTAGCTTGTTGGTTCAATCATGACAATAATATATTGATTCATAAATGTATATATGCAATAACGAAAATATAATTACATACATTTATATATGTATTCATATATATATATGAATATACATTTTGATTTGATTTAAAGTCAGCTCAATTCAAAGCCAGGCCTGGCTTAATTTAGGTTCAATTTGAGTCTGGCTTGGCTAAATAATTAGCTCGTTTGTTCAATCATGACGATAATAACAGCTCAGCACTCACCCATGAGTTCATTAGTTAGCATAATTACCTGTGCCCTTCCTAAATAAAAATCAGTTACCTTTTCTGCTCTGAAACCTGCATTGTTCACTGCTAACCTCCAACTTTTTTATACACTGTTGGTTCTTTAGAAAACTTGGTATATGTACATATAAAACATTTGTAATAGTCGATGGATAATACTTAGTTACAACATTTCTACTATTTGCATTTCTTTTTACTTAGCTTCTTCCTGTATTCTATCTTTCTATTATCTACTTTTTAAAATTTCTGCAGTAATATTTCATGCCGTTTCAGCATGATATCAGAGCAACAATCCCTTGACACTGCTCTAATCAAACTTACTGATATCACCATTCCGTCACAACTCTAATTTTTTATACCTAACATAAAAAACAATGAACGCACTTAACTTCTCAAAGATAACTATCTCATTTGAAGGTCACAAATCTCAAAACTGTTGGTTGCAAATGTAATAACCCATTAAATATAAGTAGAGTCGAACTGAATTTGTCCAACCAAGCGATGTTCTGGAAAGAGAGACGAGTGGCCATGCTCGGTGGCTTCACAGTTTGATGGTTTTGCTGATAGGATTGCTTTGACTACCTAGCAAGCTGATAGAGAAGAGGCAAAGTGAAGGAAAAAGTGGGTAAAGCACTGATATTTCATCCTTTTCTCTCTTTTTACATCATACTCTTCTTTATCAATTTGATTAAGGTAAACCTTAGCACCAAACTTATCTTATGCATTTATATTTGTTCCTAAGTGTATCAATATTAGTTATTATTGTAAACAAGTGCACTTTTTAAGAACCATTGAAGAAAATCCTTGGTGTATGCTTTTTGCTGATGATATTCTTGTTGTTGATAAGACTAAAGAGGAAATTGAAGGTAAACTTGTATTATGGAGTTCAACCTTAGAGTCTAAAGGTTTTTGTTTGCGTAAATCTGAAATCAAATACATAGAGTGTAATTTTAGTAGTAATAGATCTGGTGGGGGGTTTGTGACTTTTAGCGATGAAGTCATTAATAAGAGTACACGTTTTAAATATCTTGGATCTATTGTTTAGAGTGATGGTGAAATAGATGAGGATATTATTAGTAGAATTCAAGTTGGGATCTCACCTGAATCGCCCAATCTAATTGATGGACCAGCTGATTTGATTGTGATGGAATTAAGAAGTTTCCTAATCAATAGGGAATTATTTAGGAAGGTTCTTAATTAAAAGGAATTAATTAGGAGATGTTTTCTAATTGAACAAAACATATTTGGGGGCTGATTTGGAGGGGATTAATTAGAAAATATTTCCTAATTAAATATGACAGATTTGGGGGCTTATTTGGAGGGGATTAATTAGGAAATATTTTCTAATTGAAGATGACAGATTTAGGAGCTGATTTGAGAGGGAAAAATTTAATGAAATAGGAGGGAATTGGGGGAGGGTTGTTTTGGTATTTACTAGTTATTGTTTACTTTAAATAGGTGATTTTCCTAGGGATAGGGTTATGTGTTGTTTGCTGAAATTAGATTGTTCTTAGGGTATTTGGTCTCTAGCCGGTGGCTAGAGATTTGGGAGAACCGGATCTTCCTCTCTAATTGAAGATCCACTTGTTTCTTATCTTTGTTTCAATAAAACTTTCAATAAAAAAAGTGTTTGAGTGTTTAATTCTTGTTTTTCTTATCGTTGGTTTTATGAAATTGCTGAAATTAGATTTCAGCCAAGGTTTATTCTAAATATATGCAAGCACTTCATATCACTATCCTCCTTAGGAGAAGCTTGGTTTCAAACTCCCGAACAGGACGAGTACGTCATGCTAATATGCCTTGGATGATCCACATTTCCGGGTCAGGCGCCGATGAGCACATTGAACCATCCATGAAGCTGAGAGCCCTCACAGCCCAGGCACAACGACACAATTGTCAGGGGCGCGCTCTACCACTGAGCTAATAGCCCATCGTGTGGGCCTACCTGGGGGAGGTCTGCTATGCCAAAATAGACATAAACCCCATCATCAGGCTTGTTGTGGGATTGAAAAGTATCACTCAAACTTAAGGGAAAATTCTATAAGATAATATACAATTGAGCTTAATTGTATTATAACCTTTATCAAGAGTTATTGCTGCAATATAATATATAATTTAATTGCTCTATGTAATGACTCTCAAGTCCAAAGAAAATTAAAAACTTTTAAAATTTGTAATATACAAAAAATATATCCATACCTAAAGATATTAAATTTCATTAAGTCTGAATTATAATTCCTCCTAAAGTTTTCATGTCTTTAAGCATTATAGACATTCCACACATAATTTATTAATCACAATAAGCATCTATAAAGCAAAGAATCTCAAAATCAGCACTAAGAGTATGAAAATACTAAATCCCCAAATTTTCATGCATTATTATCAAGACGTCAAAAGTAACATCAATATTGATGAGAGGTCAAAATGTTACCCACAAAAAATCCCTACTTAGCCTAGGCCTAGAAGATCAAACCTAGTGCTTTGATACCACTTTGTCACACCCCGCCACTTGGCCTGAAAGAAAATCACAAACACCCACTGGAAAGGTGCGAGCAAAACAAAATTTATGAAATAATTTCAAATCAGTCGAAATACATTACTTCAATTATTTGTGTCCACCAATAAAATCATCATAGCATCTAACCCGAAACAACTACCCAATATCCATTAAAATATGAATGAAATCCAACTATACTCTTAAGTTGATTAAATAACTTTAACCTTAAACAACTATCAGGCTTAAAAAATTCTTAATACCTTGGCTATGTTTGTCTCATCAAGAAGGTTATCTATGGTCTCAAACAAGTTCTCCGATAATGATATGCAACTCTCTCCCAATGTCTCATTTTCAACAACCATCACTCATGCTATATCATTGCCAAAACGTCTATATTTTTCTACTTATCCATATCAAGGACATCTTACTTACCGGTAACAGCAACAAGTTCATTTTTGAACTGCTACACTCTCTTCACATTTGATTTAATTAGCTCAATTTGGGCTCTGTTTCTCGGTTTCTTGGTATTGAAGGGTGCTTGCATCCTTCTGGTTATCACTTAAATCAGCAGTCCTACATTTCGGATCTTCTACAATCCGCAGGTATGCGTGACAGTAAACTTGTTACAAAATCTTTGCCTCTAAAGACTCTCCTGCTACAAATAAACAAAACATGTTTCCTCATCCTACTCTGTTTTGCAAATTTATTGGATCCCTTCAATATCTTACAATTACTCGCCCAAATATTTCATTTGTGATAAATAAAATCTGTCAATACATGCATTTGCCATTAGAAAGTCATTTTATATGACTTATGTGTATTCTATGGTATCTACAAGGCTCATTTCTCATGGACTACTTATTTAAAAGGGAGATCTTATTCTCCGAGCTTACTCAAATTTCGATGGGGTCGGTGGTAATCATGATGGAAAGTCTACATCAGGTTGCTATGTGTTCCTTGCCTCCACTCTCATCTCTTGGTCAGTTAAAAAGCAATCGTTAGTTGCTCGATCTTCCACGGAAGTTGAATATTGTGCCTTAGTCATTGTTGCTACCAATCTTATTTGGTTTCATCGGCTGTATCCAGAGTTTAATATTCTCTTGACCACAACTTCTCTTTTTTATGGCAATATTTCTGCTATAGCAATTGCATTAATCTAAGTGAAGCATTACTTGAATTAATTTTGAATTACTTTAGTATCGAATTCTTAATTTTGTCGTTTCGTGATTGCAGAGTATGCATACACAATGAGGGTTACAATGGCAGGTAATGTCTATAGTTTTGGCGTCATCCTTCTTGAGTTGCTGACAGGAAAGTCACCTGTTAGTGAAGGAATTGAGCTTGCAAAGTGGGCACTTAGCCACTCAACATGGCTTGGTGGGAGGGAGAAAATTCTCGATTTGAAAGTCTGTAATGCTTCTCCTGCAGTTTGCAGTCAGATGCTGTCAGTCTTGAAGATAGCTCTGAGTTGTGTAAGTTCTTCTCCAGATGTAAGGCCAAAGATGCGAAATGCGCTAAGGATGTTGTTCAATGCAAGGTAGTGAAAGAGCATAAGCTCTGTGTTTCAGGTTGTATAGTAATATCCAAGTTCCTTGACAAACATTGTTCATACAACCTCCCTTTTGTTATAATTATTGTATGTAGCATTTTTCTCTTCTTTTTCTTTTTCATAATGTTATCAAGTAGTTCTGGGTTTGATTATAAATTTACAGAAAAAAAATACCACAGATTCAAGTTGTGTAATTTTATTTTCTTTGTGTGGGATGGGTTGCCATTGACATGCTCGCTTGACTGTTTGCAGTTCTGTAAATGTGCTGCCAGAATACTTAGAAAGATGTAATTTTGGGATTGAAGAAAAAAATAAATAAAGAAAAGTAGAGTGTTTCTGTTAACAGGCTGCCAGAATACTAAGAAAGCTGTATCGGTTTAGCATCAAATGCACCTCTCCCCACCCTTCAAATACATGGGTCTCCCTATCTTGCCTTCTAGAATGCTTGCTAAGAACAATGCCCCTCTCCTTGATAGCTTTGGATGTTGGCTCTCTTGTTGGAAGTGCAAACTCCTATCTTTTCTTTGCATGCTCCAGCATTTTAAGTACATTATATTAAGCTTTTTGATTTATTGGTTTATATCTTTATTTTATAAATTGTTCAGAAGACTATTGAAAGTTGGTGCTCGTGATTTCTTTTTGATAGTGATGTGATAGACCGGTCCATTGGATGGGTCCAATCAGTCCAGACGAGACCGACTTATGGATACAGAGGCGGAATTCTCCGCCTCTTGCATATGCCAAGCAAACCGCCAGGTTTCAAAGAGCTTTTTAGGAAGGTTTTTTGACGGAGTTGGGAGGGAAAATTGAATGTAGGGATTGTTTAGAGATTTCCTTTGGGACTGTATCCATTAAATAGTTTGTTTTCCTAGGATTAGGGTATTTTTAATTGGTTGAAATTTGAGATCTCTTGGGTTTAGGTTTTGGGCTCTTATGGTGCTTAGAGATTTGGGAGAGATAAATCCTCCTCTCAAATAGAGGATCAATTGTATCTGGTACTTTTTGTTTCCCTTTTATCAAAAAATATAAATTATCTACTGTTTTTGGGATTTTGTGTGGATTTTTGTGGAGAATTCATGTTGTTTTCTGAGGATTTATAGGAAATTCTTGAGATCTATAAGTGTTTTCTATCATGAGGCTCATCATAAGCTCTACAATATTGCTCGGTAGTAGACCACTATGCCTAAATCTAAGAGTGGCTTCTTTCTTGTAAGATGAAAATTATTTTGAGAATCTTTCACAATTTCAGTCTTATTAGCACTTATGTGAATACTTGATGTGCTGCATTTGTATTCAGCAAATTGATAAAATATTTCACTTTGGTAAAGTTTCTCCAACCTCTCAAATGCGTGGTGGAGTTAGTTTTAGGATTGGTTCCAGCTTACTTTACCATGACCATTGGTTAAATGCCAGCTTTCTATTTAGGAACCATTGGCCTGAGGTGTACTTTATCTTTTCATTTACCTTTTGATGCCACTCCTAGTAATGCCAATCATTTTGAATAAGAATTAGGTGCTTTATAGCAAGAATAAAAGAAATATATATATTTTTATTAATTTCTTTATCTTCACTTACTTTATACTTATTTTATTAAAGTATAAAGTTTCTAAATTCAATAAAGAAATTGAATGTCTTGAATAAATACCTTCATCTTTTTTATGAAAAATTTTAGTTCGATGAGTTAAACCAGATAGTTATATGAGTGAAACAAAACTGCTCCTCAATTTGCAGTAAAACAAGAAGAATATCATTTCCTAGGTACAAGAAGAGAATTGAAGTAAACATAAGTTGTTTACCCCAAGATTAAGATTCTTTTATTAGTCGCATATCTTGAAGCGGATGCAAAAGATCAACTGTATTTATTACTATACTGGGGATCTATCAAAAAGAAGTGGGCAGTTAGGAACACCAAAGAATGCAAAGCCCCTTCAATGATTTTGGCATCTCTTGCTTTATTGCTATGTGTAACACTATCACTTCTTATAAGGATGATGTGCTTCCTTAGATATCAGGAAGAGGTAAAAACAAAAAAGATAACTAATGTATTATTTTATTCTTGCACGCCTAAAATACCATTTTGACCAATATATATAGAAATAGTTTTTGATAAAAGAAGTTAAAGCAAGAATACAATGGATTGTCTTATGCGGAAATTAGATAATTTGTGGGTAACAGGCGAAAACGAATATATGTATTGCTCCCCCTCAAGGTAAAGGGTAGATATCCTTGACAACCATCTTGGAAAGGAGAAAAGAAAGATTAGCTAGTAGTTGAGCTTCGGTAAACTTATCTACAAGTTGATAGACTAAATTAGCACTAGTTTGATGAATCTATTAGAAACTTTTTTCGCGAGTGAAATGTAAGTTTAATGAATCTTTGATAACACATCACCTTCTACGTTATTTAAAGATTTTACTTGTATGCTACATGAACTTGAGAATAAAATAACTTGTCTTGGTGTAAACTTTAAATAACGTAGGAGGTGATGTGTTATCACCATATGAGGAGTTCTAGGTTTAGATATATATTGACCCAATTAGTCATCTATACTATGATGCATCGGGAAGAAGGTTCCCATCAAAGGCATTTAATTTGTTGTTGGGGTCCATAGGATTTTTAGTTGGTTTACATGCTAACATTCTTGCGTCATCTAATAATAGAAGTATGTAATGGCGTTGAGACAAAATAATTCCATATTTTGAAAGAGTAATTTTAAGCCTAAGAAAATATTTTAGCACACCTAGATTCGTGAGTTGAAATTGAGTATGTAAAAAAAATAAAGAATTAATGGTAGCAATAAATAGTTATATGATAATAATGACATCCACATAAAACAATAAAGCACCAAAGTTCAAATCTGAACATTTTGTGAATGAGGAATAATCTTATTATTATTGAATAAAATCAAAAGAAATAAGTGGATTAAAGAATTTTGAAAACCATTGTCAACCGGCTTCTTTGAGACAATAAATAGATATGTGAAGTTTACAATTAGGTATGTGGCATTTGTGGAAAATCTCACCCTTGCCTTGATAACCAAGAGTCAACTCCATTCACACTTCTTTTAGTAAATTACCATATGAATAAGTATTATTGATATCTAGTTGATTAAAAACCCAATTTTGATTGGTTGTAAGGGCAAGAACAAGTTTTACAATAACAATTTTGGCAACCGGAAAAAAGGTATCAAGAAAATCAATTCGTTCTTGTTGCATGTAACCTTTCACAATGAGATGAGCTTTATGTTTGTTTATGGATCCATCGGAATTGTGTTTGATCTAGGCTATCTACACCCAATGACATGATTCCCTTGGGGTAAGCCCACAATGGACAAAATGTTGTTTTTAATGATGGCTTTGAGTTCAATATTCATGGCATTGCTAGGAAATTGAATTGCTTCATAATATTATTTTGGTTCCTCTTAGGAAGAAATATGTAAAATGTATGCTATAAAGGATTGAGGTAAGGAATTATAGTCAACATAATCTAATAAAGGATAATGGTTTTTGCTATGGAGAATGGTAGGAATATTTTGGTTGTTGTTGTGAATTAAAATGCAATGATAATCTTTTAGATATGAAGGAGTGGTGATAATTCTATTAGAACACGATAAAGTGTGTTGGGTTGTGTTATCAATAGGAATGTGGGTGTGGTGGCATGCATTATGTTGCAAGGTTTTGTTGTTTCGATGGCATCAATTGTGGTCTCGATGTCACAAAAAGGATTGGGAAGAACGATGTTGGGAAAAAATCAATGAAATCGTTTTGCCTACTGATACAAGGAAAGGGGGACCAATTTTCATACAAACTACATCTCTTGAATATATAAAATGATTTTTCTCAATATCATACATTTTATACCCCTTAGTTCATGTCTGATATCCCAAACAAACACATGTTTTAGCTCTAAGTTCAAATATTGTTCAATGAGTCGGTAAAGTAGAAATAAATCCTAATCATTTGAAGACACGAAGTTAAGATTAGTCTATGTTTTGTTTGTGAAGAACTTCATAAGGTCTTTTATAATTTAATGTTGTAGATGAAGTTCCATTTATGAGATAGGTGGTGGTTAAAATGCATTCATTCCAAAAGTTGGTTTGAACAGTAGATTGAAAAAATAGGGCACAAGTAATATTGAGATTGTGTTGGTGTTTGTGTTTGTTAACAAAGTTTATTTTGGGACGTTCAACACAAGAGCAATGGTGTAAAACACCAAGCTTATCAAACATATTAGTAAAGTTTAAGACCTTAACATTATCAGATCTAAAGACCTTGATTGTGTTGTTAAATATGTTTTAAATCATATAAAATTTTTTCAGAATGTCATTTGAAATATCATATTTGTGTTTGAGTAAGTATACCCAAATTAATCTAGTAAGGTGATCAACTAAAGTTGCAAAATATTGATGACTTGTGTCTACGACGACATGATAAGGACCCCATATGTCACAATGTAATAAATCAAAAACAATTTTTTATATATGATTATTTGATGAAAAAGGTAATCTATGTTGTTTAGCTTAAGGAAAAATATACTAAGGTTTAGTATTAACATAATCAAGATTATTACTATTAAGTTGTTTAACAATTTTTTATAAGAAGGATGTCAAAAATTATTTATGCCATGTGTCAATGAAAATACTATTAACAATAGCAGAACTATTATGATTATTAGAATTATTCATGTACAAAGCATTTGAATAAAACATATGATGATTCTTGGATCTCTTACCCTTACCAATCATCCTCCCATTATGAATTTCCTCAATCACAAAATGATCAATAAAGAATATGACAACAAACTTCTTATCATTCAGTAAAGAACCCATAGAAAATAAATTGAAATGAAATTTTGATTTATACAAAACATTGTGTAAGATTATGTGATTATTTAATTTTATGTTTCCTTGATGATTTGCTTGAACTTACATTCCATTAGAAAGTGAAACATTAAAATAATAAATAGGTTGTAGAGCTATAAACAATTCCTTATGGGCACTTAAATGAATTGATGTGCCAGAATCCACAACCCAAATTTTATTAATGGAAATCATTTTTTTAGGAATATTGTAACATTTACCTATTTTACTTGAATCATTTCCTAGAGAGAATATATTAGTGGGAATGCATGTACTGGTGAAGTTTATGATTTGCTCATTGGAGTTTTGACAGTATCCAAGACTTGAGAAAACATAGAAATCATATTTTTTAATTGACCATTGTCCAAATCTCTATACAGTTTAAGATCAAAATTTTGGCTTTAGGTGGTTGCATTGGAGGTCATTTTTATTGAACTATTCTTAGTCATGCCCCCTAAAAAAGGTTTGCATGGGAATTACAATTTCGCTTGTAACTCGGAGGATATCCATGAAGAACATAAAATTTTTCCTTTATATGTCCTTGAAACCTATAATAAGTGCTATAAGGACTGTCTCTCTTTTGTATTTTCATTCTTTTGATTTGATGGGTTAGTGATATTATTCTTGATGGAAAATACAACTCTATTACAATTGTTTCCATTGGAAAGTTGTTGGCCTAAATCACATTGGCTTTCTTCTTGTGATAAGAGAGCAAAAACAAAACTAATATTAAGAATAAGATCCATTATGGGGAATTGAATCCTAACTTGGGCAAAATATTCATTCAATCCAATTAAGATGCACATTACATATTCGGTTTGATAAAATTGTGTAAGTTGCTTATAGCATAACCCAATCCAGTAGGACCTAATAATATAATATGCCATATTGTGTTGCTTGTGATAGATTGAGCCCATAATATATATTTTGGGGGCTTTTTAGATTTCTTTTAAATTACATAGACTACATAACTTCTAATTAACTTCCATTGAGTGGAATAAAATAAACTCATCAATAAATTTTTTTTCATTTATTATCAAAATGTATATATAATATTTATACACTACAGTACATTGCTATAAATCAAAACATAATAATTAATAACTAGCCATAACTATACAAAAAAACCAAGAAATGCCTCTATAAACTTAAGCATATAAGATATTGAATGCTTATCTACTCAACGAGCTCTTTCCCTTTCCCTTGACCTAAAACAAAATGAGAATATGTGCGAGCCAACAAAGCTTAGTAGGTCACACTCATTGATCTAATTTCTAATAATTCAATTTTTATAAAATTAACTGAATATAAAGTTAGTTCATAAAAATTTATCATATTGAGCATAATAAAAATTATAGCTAGTAGACAACTTAAATGAAGTAACTTGTATACTGAAAGTAAAAAACAATCACTTCTTATATTCAAGCAAAAAGTAACAATTTTTTCTTAGGCCCTTATACCTCCCATCATAAATAGATATCATAATTCAAGCTCTTATGAATCCATACACTAGCTATGGGCTCCAAAAATTTATGCCACGGCCTCTCTGTGAAACTCTTTCATTTTCGGGTTGTTGAGGAGAGTTTTGACGAATAAGTTCTGAGGTAATTTTTTATAAAGTAGATTGGGTTTTGGATAAGACATTACATAGGGATTTCACCCTTTTTTGTGAGAACTTTACAATCTAAGTTATATTTTTCTATAAGTACTAGCCCCTAATGAGAAAGAGCTCTTAATTAAGGTAATTCATCAAAAAAATATGTAGTATCTTATGTATAATAGCAATAAAATTTGATAGTTGAAAATCAAAATTTATGTTAACAAGATCAAGCAAATCCCATTTACTCTAGAGGCAATGATGATGAACACGATCAAGATCCTAGGTTTCCATCGTCTCTGGTCATCATGGTCCCTAGTTTACTTAGTCAGATGAGGCATTTGACCCAACTTGATCGAAGGACCCATGTTAACAACCATGGGTTGCTTCATCCAAGGGTATCTTATAAACTTAGGATGAATGTTTGTATAAGAAGACAAATATGTGCCCTATCGGTCATACCGTATTCATTTATTACTCAATAATTTAGTACAGTTGGGGAACATATGTGCTATGACAATGACTATAATTTAATAGTGTCATTTAGTGGCAAAACCACCCGGCTAGAGGGTTCCAATCATAAAACTTTAACTGTGGAGCCATTTGGTGATGAAACCATTAGTTAGAGGATACATGCCATGTCTTTACTGGAAAGAGATGATTTGAGAATGAATCATAGTGATATTCTCAACTAGACATTTACTCTTTATGAGCTGAAATATTTTTTAAATTTTTCTACCTCGGTAAACTATTATGAAGGGTGGATGGGTATTTTATTTTAAATAATTGATGATGAAATTCATATTTAAACATTAATATAATTCATGAATATAGACTTTTGAATCTTTAATAGGTTTTTGAATGTTAACCCTGGCAGTTGAGATTTACATTCAACACAACAATCCTTGAGGATTATGGAATTTATTAATATTACTCGTGGTTCAATGTTAGGTATTTAGGAGCCACCAATTGCTACGTGTAGGTGAACTTTTCTCAGCATGAATTTGCCAGCATTTCTTATAGGTGAGTCATAGCATTGCATTATGGGTACATCCCTCGTTGCTTCTTACTTGTGAGTTATTATGCTATACAAACTTTGTTGAACTAGTTTGTAGGTCAATAGTTCACGTTCAAGAGTTACTAACCATCATATGTTGGTGAATTATGCTCAATGTAGCACCCCCCAGCATTGCTTGTAGGTGCTTTGATTTGGTTTATATCAATCGGCTTTATTTGTACCAGATTATTGTAATTGCTATGTACTTAATTCTTATTAACTATAAAGTCATCCTTACAATCATCGCATGTTGTTTGTAATCACCTACTTGTAGATTGTTCTATACATTTTAAGTATCCAATTGTTACCCATAAGCTAGCTGCTACGTGCTTGATAAGCTTCCTAGGGTGACTCGTAGGAGCTCATATTCATCAAGAACTTACTTCTTTTGATTGCAACAAACTAATACCATTTACTCTAATTATAATAATTATCCTATTGAAATAAAAATTATAATTTTTGAGATTTTATCACTAAATAAAATAGTAAAATATATTGGATATAATATTTAATTAAAATATTTTGAATTAAAGAATATAAAATTTATATCTTTCCTAATGAGACTCTTAAATACAGATGTGATTCAAAGCATATACATTCCTAGATATATGTTGAGATTATAGGGGTGAAAATGATATATACTGACCTTCTACAGTTATAACATCTACTTAAGAACCTAGAATATTTTACATCTTATGTATAGGCATGCAAACATCCCATCTCAATATTTCTGGTTATTCTTGCAATCCTCCATAGAGGCTATACATCACACTATACTTAAACCACACATATGACCATTATGTGTATTAAATTAAGAATGTGATAATATTTAAACCATCATTTAATATTTATAGAATAGGAGTCTCCATTAGTACTTAACATGCACTTTATATCATCAATAAAAAAATAAGATAATTATCCACAAAGAATAAATACTAAGCAAACTCATTTTCATTAAACACATAGAAGAATAAAAATACAAGAGAGTGATATCAATAGAAAGGATCAAAGTATCTCATCTATACTCCTCCAATAACTTATAAAGTTATTTCAAGAAACACAAGCTAACTAATCCAGATGATTGTATCTTCTACTTCCTTAGCCTCCCTTAGATTTTACTCTAAGAAATACTAAATTTTACACAAGTGATTGAACTCCCTTACAAATATAACATCACAACTATTTATAGGATAACAAAAAAGGCATTTAGCACTACGACACTTCAAAGAGTGGCATCTTAGGCCCTTGAAGTGAACTAACACCTCGACATTAAAACTTTTGCACTATCATGCGCTTGCATGGATCAATTACTTAGTGAACAATCACATCTTTTCACTAATAGAATATGGCACTTGAAATTTACAACTGTAACGCCACATCACTATTGGCATTTGAATATTATGGTGCTCGAGTGCATAAAATTGCTCTAAGGCATGAGAATTTATGGCACCACGGTATTTGAAAACATAGAATCCAACACTGCCAAGCTGACTTCTTAAGGTTGTGGTGCTAGTAAAACTACATTGTATCTTTGGGGAAAGGTATGAGTGTCACTTAGAGTTTGTCTGAGCTTTGTAAGCTCGCTAAGTAGCAAGACTTTACTACTTCAAGTTTTCTCATAGTTTCCTTCTACTAAGGTATAATTTTTTTATCTTAGTTTTCACATTTACTTTATGTTTGCCTTCTTTCTATGTTTTTACTTCTACAAAATAGGTTAACTTCCACTTCACTACCTTATGTAGGTCTCCGAAGGAGTAGGATGCCAACCAATTAGCTACCACATGAGACATAAACTTAGGTACGCTTTTTGCTAGTTTGCATAACTTTTTTTTTTCTTTAGTTTTACTAGTACTCCTTTTGTTTTACATAGGTTTCAGGAGGAGCAGACTCTAGTCAGGAAGATACTACGGGGGACTACAGCTCGGGTGTGCTTTCTCCCTCTTGTGTAGCTTTGTAGATTTCTTCCTTTATTCTTATTGCTTTAATGATACCCTGTTGCTCTACACATGTTTTAGGAGGAATATGACACTAGTGGATTAGCTACTACAGGGGACCTCAACCTAGGTACACCCTTTATTATAGCTTTCCAAGATTATTTATTTTTTTGTTTTGTTGGCACCCTTGTTTCTCTACACTGGTTCTAGAAGGAATAACACACCAATTGGTTAGCTACTAAATGTAATCTCAGCTCAAGTATACACCCTTTTTCATAGATTTACATATACTTAGTTTTTTTTTTTATGTTGATACTTCTGTTGCTTTATGAAAATCCTGAAAATGCAGAATGCTTATTCTTTGGAATGAATAGAGTGAGTTTGTTGACTTCTTCTTCAGACAAAGATCTGGGAGATAGACCTCAATCCTTTATGAAGGATAATGTACTCTTTTTTTTTTGTTGGTGCAAGCTTATAAAAGAAGAAAATTGTAAATTTCTATATAAAATTTGAATTAATAAAATACAGTAATTTAATATTTAAACTGTTCATGAGTTCTTTTACTGTGATTGTAACTTCGATGGTTGTGGTGTCACAGCTTTAGACAATTGTTAGAGTCATCAGTTGTACTCTCTTCATAACCTTTTCTTTAGTTCTAAGGATTTGGTTTTTTTTTCTCTATGCTTTGTGTGATGGATATTGGTGAATGATTAACTAATTTTTCTTTACTAATTTATCAAGAGATTTGCATGCCTTATACGCTATGCTTTTAGCTTTAGTGGATTTGATGAAGGAATATACGTAGTGACCTAAACTCTTTAGGTTTGCATTAGGTTAGTGGTGAGAGGACATCACTCCAGGGCATTTCGTATAGCGAACTTTTGAATGAAAAAATACTCTAAGTTCATCCTTAAGCTTTGTATGAACTCTAGGATAATATCTTTGGTCTTTTGCTTTTTTTACTTTGATAGACTTATTAAAGAAGAATTCCTTCAATCCCATTTTATACTTTATGGATTTGTTGAAGGATTCATAGGTTTTGGGTTTAATTGGTAGTACCGAATATTTGTAGTATCTGACCATTAACCTATCAAGAAGACTCTGATCTAGGTTACTTGAGTTTATCATATTAAGAGAGCTAAGATTTGACAACTCTCATCATCCGACTACCAAAATGTGTGTTCCCCTTCTGCGGCCTTTCTTGTGGTTCGTTGAGTAAGGGGAGCTGCTAGTGAGTCGACCACATCTTGCCTTGTTGAGTATGACCTTATATGCTTGCTCAATCTTTAGGGTTGAGCTACGGATAATTGCACACCCCAGGCTAAACTTGCTGAATTTTGATGATTTCATACCTTTTCATGGTTTAAGGTCCTAGAGTTTACATGGATTTAGTAATTTTTTTTTTTGTAAGTCAACCTTTGCACTATAACCTCAACTCTTTGGTTAATGAGGAGAATTTCCTAGACTACGACTACAAGAAGTTGTTGGGTTATATGAGCCTTCATGCTCTTTATAGTACTTACTATCAAGTTAATGAAATGTGAGGTCCCACCACTACGGACTTTCTTATGTCCTATTGAGTAAGTGGAACTTCCAGCGATTCGATCATATTTGATCTTTTTGAATCTAGCCTCATACACCCATTTGAACGTTTGCTTTTGGTTGTAGTAGAACTTATATCACTCTAGCTTGAAATGTTATAGTATGTAGTCATAAAAATCTTGTTTATTGACTTTTAGAGTTTTAGTATATTGGAAAGGTGATGTCTCCATCTTTGGAGAATCATCTGCATATACATGTCAAAAGAGAAATTGCCATATCTTCTTATTTGTAGAGATGTTCATGTATGATAACTTTAAATATTTATTTAAAGATCTTGTAATAAAGCATGATGTCGAACTAAATAAATATTTAAAATGTCCCTTATCATGTGGGTAAAGTTCAAAAAATTCTTATGTTTTATGATTTTAAATATTTATTTGGGGATCTCAGTGTGAAGCATGATGTTGACCCAAATAAATATTTAAAATGCCTCTTTTCTTATGGGTAAATTTGGGCAAGTTTAAATCATAAAACTATAAATCCCTTGTCTTACAAGGGGACTTTCATCGAATATTAGAAATTATTTCTTGTACTATAAGAGAATTTCAAAAACATGAAGTGTATATAATAATCATTCATAAAGTATTTTAATAATTAAATAGTACATTAAGTACATAATTTATTTGGGTGAACTTTATGTGTGATATTACTTTAGATATCTACCATTAGTCGGTGGAACAAGCCTTTGACCATTGAGATCGATAAGTTGGTAAACTCTTCCCTAGTGCACTTTCTCGATGATGAAAGGACCATCTTAATTAGACTCAAATTTACAACTGATTCTTCGGTATGAGATAATTGGCCTTCTCAACACCATGTCTAATTCCTATTATTAAAATGCTCGGTGAAGCACCATCTGATTAAAGAATCTTTCCATCCTTGCTTGATAAATCTTTAGGTTCTGTTGAGCCTACAACTTGATTTCATCTAGTACATTGAGATCTTTCATTCTATGGCTTGCATTTTTCTCCTGAGTGAGATCATGCTGGACAACTATCTAAAGTGAAGGTAATTCAGTCACTAATGGAAGCATGTTTCAACCTAAACACCAATGCATAAGGGGTGGCATTGGTTAGCAACACTTAAGTAGTATGATATGCCCACAACACTTCTCTCATCTTGGTGTGCCACTCGCTTTTGTTCTTGGTAATGATCTTCTTTAATAACTTAACCAATATTTTGTTAAAGGCCTCTGCTAGGCCATTTTCTCATGGGATGTGTATAGATGATTATCACCAATCAATTTTGTGGCAATCAATAAATTTATGATTTTTGGTACTCTTGAATATTGTACCGTCGTCTAGGGGTGTCAATTTTTGACACGACACGAAACACGACCCGAACCCGACCCAAAAAAATTGGGGTTCGGGTTAACCCAAACCCAAAACGGGTCGGGTTCAGGTTGAAGAAATCAACCCGTTTTAAAAATCGGGTCGGGTTCGGGTTGACACGAAAACACGAAATTGACCCGAAAGCGACACGAAAGTGACACGAAAACTCATATTTGACACGAAAATCCGAGTTTGACCCGTTTTTGACCCGATTTTGACCCAAAAAATGAAGATTGACCCGATTTTTGACTCAAAAACTAGCAATTTTGGGTCAATTCCGTGTCATTCGTGTCGGGTCGGGTTGATCCGAACCCGAATCGGGCCGGGTTCTGGTCCGGAAACCTGACCCGTTTTTAAAAACGGGTCGGGTTCGGGTTTACCCGAAAAGTGCCAGGTCAGTTCCGGGTTCGACCCGAACTCGACCCGTTGACCCGAATTGACACCCCTACCGTCGTCTAAGATTATAAGGTGCAGTACATGAAATTTATAGAAAATATTATGAGTAATTGATCACACACTTGGAGGTGACTTATTTAAACAGAGCCACCTCTACCCACATAGAAAAGTAGTCGGCCATTGCCAATATAGAGCGGTGTCCAAATGATGACGGTAGATCAATCATGCCAATTTTATTAATGTCTGAATTTTCAAATGGCTAGGATGTCATTATAGGGTGAAATTGGTTTGGAAGTAAATGTAAGACATCACCATGGTTTGAGATGGCATATGTTAGCATGATCAATACAATCCTTCACTAATGCTAATCAGTAATAACTCATTCTCTTAATTTTAACGACCATTTCCAGACTTGATTGGTGTATGCCATAAAGTCCTTCATGAACTTCTACCACCACATTGTCATCATCTTTCGTCTCTAAACACCTCAAGAATATATGGTCAAAAGGTCTTTGATACATCTTTTTGTTAAAGAACACGTATTGCAACATTCTTTCATGATTTATGCTTGTTGTAATTTGTTTGATGGTAGTTTGATTTCTATGAAATGGTTGATAAATGGATTCATCCAATAATCTTATTTTTTGACTAATAAGTAACACCACCATGATTCTGAGGTTACATTAAATTTGCATCTTCTTTTGACTACTTGATGTTTATCTAGATTATTTTCAGGAATAACTTCTTGGGGACGTTGAGGATCAACTAGAGTTGTATCCTAATAGCTTGGATTTTATAACTACTCTACCTGTGAGAATTATAGAATGGAATATGGCTCTAAGACCTGATGAGTGTGGACTGTAATATCAGATTTGCTCCAGGATCGTATGGGCAGATCTGGATCGTCCCGGGACGATCAGTTCAATTTTATTTCAGATTCTGTACAGAAGTTACAGGAAAGATTTCCTGTAGGGATCGTCCCGGGACGATCAGAGTATGACACAAGTCAGAGAGCAAATCGTCCAGGAAATTAATTATCGTCCTGAGAAATCGTCCCAGGCCGATTGGATTTTGTTCAGATCGTCCAGGACGATCGTGCGATCGGCCGGGCCGATAAGAAGGTTATTTAGCTGATTTCAGTCGTTTTGAAGAGAGAGAAAATCAAAATTTAAAATATCTGATTTATGAGGAGAGAGAAAGTCGAGGAAGAAAGAGAAAAAGTTGATTTTTGGGCAACGCCGGGCCATTTTCGTCCGACGAGACAGTTCAAGAAAGTGGTGTATGCAAAATAAGACACATTCCGCCTTTCTCAATTTTCAGAACGGTGCAGTTTGAACGAATTTTCTGTCAGGATTTCGTTTTTGTTAGTGAATTTCGTCCGCATTTTCCAATTGGTTCAGTTTTTACCGCGTAACTTTTGGTATGATTCTGAGGTGCCGAGAGTGCACATTTTATTATTTTCTGGAGAATTTTGACCGGGTATTTTTGATTATGAGGTGTTTTCTTTCGACTGCAATTTTTGACGATGTCTAAAAATGTCTGGGCAGTAGAATAAAAGTCTTATATTATTGTTGTGAATGTTCTGTGGTAATTTGGTAAAATTCTGTTTCGGTAAAATTTTGTGTAAATTCCGTATACTGCCGTTATGCCGCCGGATTTTTGTACGATTTCTGAAATTGTCCGGATTTATTCTGAAATGATATGATATGATTATGTGCTATAAAAAGGGAGTTATAAGGGGTTGGGATCCTGTGAGATCCTGTCTGTGTCAGGAAAAAAATCTGAAATGAGCTCTGAAATCTGTTTCTGAATACAAGTTCCGGATCCGATGATAAATTCTGTTCTGGTGCTATAAGCACATCTGTTCTGGTGCCGTGAGCACAAAGGGAGGCATAAGGGGCCAGAATCCGAGAGATTCTGTCAGTGTCTGGGAAGGGAGGCATAAGGGGCCAGAATTTGTTGAGATTCTGTCAGCGTCTGGGAATCTGTTTTGACTTTTGATATGATTTCTGATTTTCGTATGATGTAATTTGATCTAATCTGTTTGATTATGATTCTGATACGATTCTGTTCTATTCTGATATGATCTGGATTTATGATTTCCATACGATTCTGTCTGTTCTGATATGAATGCTGATCTGATATGATTTATCTGATTTCTGATTTTTGTATGTTTTGTCAGCCCTAATGTGATGTATTTCTGTTCTGTTCTGATTTGATCTGATCTGTACAATTCTGATTCTGTTCTGATTTGATCGGATCTGTATGTTTATGTTCTGATTCGATATACGATTCTGTTCCGATTTCTGTACGGATTTCTGTCTGATGTGTTTGATGTGGACTTTGAGGATTTTGATTGGAGGTTTGATGTCTTGCTGAGCTGTTGTAGCTCATCCTTATTTTTTGCATAGTTTTCAAGTTCTGGTAAAGGGAAGGAAGTCCAGGAGTAGAAGTTCAGAGTCTGATCTATTATAGGTATTTTATTCTTTTGATTTTTGTGCAGTCATTGCTTTTCTGTTCTTTCTTTCTTTCTGTCTGAAAGCCATGAGCTGTATTTGTATATGATTCTTTTGAGGAAGAAAAGATAGATGATCTGTTCCATTTTATTTAATGTTTATAGTAGCTCTGTCTGTCTGTTTCTGTGTGTAATGTCTGGAAGAAAGTTCTGAAACAAATTCCAAAGCCAGATCCTGGAACCAGTTCAGTCAGTTTGAGTTTGACCACGACCCGATGCGAGCGGGATCCGTCCCAGTCGGGTTGGGTCGTGACAAGCTTTGGTGGTATCAGAGCAATAGTTTTGGAATTTAGATTGTAAAATAGAGCTATAGGAAGTGATCTGAGTCTGTCTGAGGTAGTTTTGGTTTGTCCGGATTTTTATTGTGTTGTTTTTGTGATTAGTTTTCTGGATTTTCTGGATTTTCTGGATTTTCTGTATGGATCTGCCAAACCCTGATATGACAGATTGTCAGAGTGCCAGTACGGCAGCGCCAGTGGGTAGTACAGCCCCAGTGGTTGGTGCAGATACACTTTCCCAGTTTGCTACTTTGGTTGCTCAGATGATGAGCGAGACGCACAGTAGAGCCTCTACTGTTCGATCTGAGGATATTGATAGACATCTTCAGATGTTTCTGAGATTGAAACCACCGAGGTTTGAGGGCGCTGTTGAGCCCAGAGCAGATGAGGAGTGGTTGAGGAGGTTAGAGAAGACTTTTGACGGCATACAGTGTCCGTCAGATAGGAAGGTACCTTTGGCAGTTTTCCTGTTATATGGGGAAGCAGAGCACTGGTGGGTAGGCCAGCAGGAAGCTAAGTTTCAGGATAGATTGAACTCCCTGATTACTTGGGAAGAATTTTCTGAGGTGTTCCGAGCCTGGTTTGTTCCCCCATCTGCCATACAGCAGATGCAGGAGAATTTTCTGAGGCTGGTTCAAGGGAGCAAGACGGTGATGCAGTACGAGGCAGAGTTTACTGCTTTGGCCCGATATGCTCCGCAGCTGGTGAGTACTTCTAAGAAGTGTTATCGATTTCTGAGGGGACTACGAGACAGTCTAAGGCAGCCCCTGGTACCCTTTCACATTTCTAATTTTTCTGAGCTTGTGGAGAGAGCTCGTCTGATAGAGAACGATCTGATGGCTACTCAGCAGCGGTGGACTGCGAGTAGGAAGAGGTTTGGGGGTGATTCGAGTAGTAGCTCCTCTGGCAAGAGGAGGTTTATTTCTGGTTCTGGAGACTCTAGGAAGAGTGGACAGTCTGGTACTGTTACGACCAGTACGACCAGCTCTGGATCTGTTAGTGGGGCACCTGTGTGCCAGAGTTGTGGACGAAGACATTTTGGCCAGTGCTACAGGATAACTGGTCAGTGCTTTAGATGTGGTCAGCCAGGACATCAGATTGCAGAGTGTCCATAGGCTGGATTTGATAGACAATCTGACATACGATCCGAGAACTTTGTTAGACCTGCCGATTCAGCAGGAAGACCGAGGATTGTTCCTCCACGCCCTGAGGGATCTGGTAGAGGTGGTGGTTCAAGTTCTGTACCACGGAGACCACCTACTGTTGGTTAGAGGGAGCCTACTAGTTCTGTAGCTTCAGCTCCAGCTCCAGTTCAGCCACGAATGTACAGTCTGAGTCAGCAGGAGGCTCGAGATGCTCCGGATGTGGTGACAGGTATGATTTATATTTCTGATCAGCCCTGTCGTGTTTTATTTGATTCTGGAGCCAGTCACTCGTTTCTTTCCGAGCGTTGTTTTGATGCTTTGCATCTAGATTCAATTTTGCTTCCGGTTTCTCTTTCTGTGATTTTGCCGGCTGGAAGTAATTTGATTGCTCGGAAGTTTTATTTTTGTGATGTTGAGATTGCTGGTAAGAAGTGGAAATCAAGTTTGATTTTGTTGCCAATTTCTTCGTATGACGTGATTTTTGGCATGGATTGGCTGAGTCTGTATGAGGCCCAGATTGACTGTTTGAAGAAGCAAGTGAGCTTGCTTATGTCAGGAGAGAGATGTGTATTCCAAGGCTTACGAGGTGTTCTCTCTTGCCTGATTTCTGCATTGGAAGTGAGAAGAATGTGGAAGAAGGGTTATCCGTTATTTTTGGCTTCGGTGTGGGATATGAACCGGATGTGGGTTCTGTTTCTGATATCCCAGTGGTACGAGAGTTTGCAGATGTATTTCCTGAGGAGTTGGTTGGTTTACCTCCGGATAGAGATGTGGAGTTCTCTATTGATATTTTTTCGGGTACAGCTCCGATATCAAAAGCTCCATACAGGATGGCACCGAAAGAACTTTCTGAGTTGAAAGTTCAATTTCAAGAGTTGGTGGATAGAGGATTTGTTCATCCTATTGTTTCTCCTTGGGGAGCACCTGTTTTGTTTGCGAAGAAGAAGGACGGAACACTCCGTATGTGTGTTGACTACAGAGATTTGAATAAATTCACGATCAAGAATAAGTATCCCTTACCACGGATTGATGACTTGTTTGACCAGCTTTCTGGTTCTTCTGTGTTTTCGAAGATAGATTTGAGATTTGGATATTATCAGGTGAAGGTGAAGGAAGCTGATGTGGTGAAGACAGCTTTCAGTACTCGGTACGGACACTACGAGTTCTTGGTTATGCCTTTTGGGGTAACCAATCACCTGCTATTTTCATGGATCTGATGAATAGAGTGTTCAAGGAGTATCTGGATCAGTTTGTGATCGTCTTTATCGATGATATTCTGGTGTATTTTGCTTCTGAAGATGATCATGCCAGACATTTGAGTATTGTGTTGGAGTCTCTGAGATGACATCAGTTGTATGCTAAATTCTCCAAGTGTGAATTCTGGCTGAAGAGCATTTTATTTCTGGGGCATGTGATTAGCGGTGAAGATATTTCTGTTGATCCCCAAAAGATTCAGGCTGTTGCTGGTTGGCCAAGGCCTACTACGGTATTTGAGGTACGTAGTTTCTTAGGCATGGCTGGATATTACAGGAAGTTTGTTAAAGGATTTTCCCAGATTGCTACGCCTCTGACGAGACTGACTCAGAAGTCAGTAGCTTTTGTTTGGACACCGGAGTGTGTGGCTAGTTTTGTCACGACCCGACCCGAGACGAGACGGATCCCGCCCGCGCCGGATCGCGACGGAGAATAGCTAACCAGGATCTGGCTTTGGATTAGGTTGCTGAACTGATCTTCCAAATTCTTAACTCAACAGAAGCACACAGAACAACAGAGCTACTAAAAACATCAAATGCAGCGGAACAAAACATCTATCTTTTCATTTCCTCAAAATAATCATCTACAGAACAGTACAAGGCTTTCAACAGAAAGAAAGACAGAACAGGAAAGCCATGACTGTACAAAAATCAAAAGTATAAAAATACCTAATCTGATCAGACTCTGAAATCTAATCCTGAACTTCCTTGCCCTTCCCAGAACCTGAAAACCACCAGAAAGCAAGGGTGAGCTCAACAGCTCAGCAAAGCAACAAACCTCCAATCAAAACTCTCAGAATCCAAAACCAAACTCATCAGACAGAAATCCGATCAGAAATCGGAACAGAATCAGACAAATATCCAAATCGAAACTTATCAGAACAAAACAGAACAAATCAGAACAGATACGGACAGATATCACATCAGAATCAAAATCGTACAGAAATCAGAAATTCAGATCATATCAGAACAGAACAGAATCGGAACGGATATCAAATCAACAGAACTGTACGGAAACAGAAGTCGTATCAAATCAGAAACAGAACAGATCAGACATATCAGATCAACAGAATCAGATTCGTACAGATCATATCAGAACAGAATAAACTCAGCATATATCAGATATCAGATATTTAATTAATAGCTAAATGTGCCCCAGGCACCAGAATAATAGCTGAGTAATTAATAGCTAAGTGTGCTCACGGCACCAGAAATTCTCTGAGTAATTAATAGCTAAATGTGCCCCCGGCACCAGAATAATAGCTGAGTAATTAATAGCTAAGTGTGCCCCCGGCACCAGAATAATAGCTGAGTAATTAATAGCTAAGTGTGCCCCCGGCACCAGAATAATAGCTGAGTAATTAATAGCTAAGTGTGCCCCCGGCACCAGAATAATAGCTGAGTAATTAATAGCTAAGTGTGCCCCCGGCACCAGAATAATAGCTGAGTAATTAATAGCTAAGTGTGCCCCCGGCACCAGAATAATAGCTGAGTAATTAATAGCTAAGTGTGCCCCCGGCACCAGAATAATAGCTGAGTAATTAATAGCTAAGTGTGCCCCCGGCACCAGAATAATAGCTGAGTAATTAATAGCTAAGTGTGCCCCCGGCACCAGAATAATAGCTGAGTAATTAATAGCTAAGTGTGCTCGCGGCACCAAAACAGATGTGCTTATAGCACCAAAACAGAATTCATCGGATCCGGAACAGAACAGATATCAGATTTCAGATTGAGCTCATTTCAGATTTCCCTGACACTTACTGAATCTCATAGGATCCAGGCCCCTTATAACTCCCTTTTTATAGCTTATACACATAGCATTTCATTTCAGAGAAAATCCGGACAAATCAGAAATTACTCAAAAATCGGGCAGCACAACGGCAGTATACGAAATTTACACAAAAATTCCTGCAAAGAAAATTTACCGAATTCGCACAGAATACAGATAATCACATTTCAGAACCTTTATTCTACTGCACAGATAAATTCCAATTTCACAGAAAAATCCGGTCGACTAAAAACACAGTCGAATCAAAAATACCCGGACGAAAATCTTCAGAAAATAACCAAAATGTGCACACTCGGCACGTCAACAATATACAGAAAGTTACGCGGTAAAAACTGAACCGTTCAAAAGATACGGACAAAAATCATTAACGAAAACGAAATCCGGACAGAATATACCGCCAAACACGACGGTTCTGAAAATTGAGAAAGGCGGAATGTGCCTTACTTCGAGCACAGCAATTTCCTCAACAGTCACTTCGATCGAAAACGGCTCCGCGTCGTCCGAAAATCCACTTTTGCACAAAAGTCCACGACTTTCTCTCTCCTCGGCTGATATTTTCGTTTTTAATGATTTTCTCTCTCCTCAAAATGACTTGAAATCAGCTTTATAATACACAGATCGGCCCGGCCGATCGCAGCATCGTCCCGGGACGATCCGACCAAAAGGATCGGCCTGGTCTCCATTCAGGGCTATTGCATGGACGATATTTTCTACAGTGCCGATCGGCCTGGCCGATGTCTCCAATCGGCCTGGACGATGCATGCAGAAAATCACCTGGAGCAAAACTGGGCTAAAACTGGAGCTGAATTCCACTGATCGTCACAGGACGATCCCAGATCGTCCTGGACGATACTGGAGCAGATCTTGATATTACAATCTCCCCAACTCAGAAAAATGTCGTCCTCGACATTATCCAGTCCAAACTCAGTCAAAACAAGTACGGGTACGACCGTCTCATATCAGACTCCTTTTCCCAAGTTGCTTCCCGTGCAGTCCGGTGCTTCCACTGGACTTTAACCATCGGAATCTCTTTATTTCTTAACTTTCGGACGTCGTACGCCAAAATAAGCTCTGGCTCTTCCTTGTACGCCAGATTCTCCTGAATCTCCACCTCATCAGCTGACAACTTCTTCCCAGAGTCTGAAACCCTCTTCCTCAGAGTGGATACATGAAACACATTATGCACATCCGGCATAGAATCAGAAAGCAATAGGCGATAAGCAGATTTTCCAATTCTTTCCAAAATCTCAAATGGTCCATAGGTATGTTGGACCTTGAACTAAACTTGCTCACCCTTCCAAAGTCTGGAAGTAAAACGTCCATCTCGATCAGATACGATCACACGAGGCACACCGTGCAATCTGACTATTTCCTTCACATAAATCTGTGCCAAGCGATCAACTGAATCCGTCTGTCTGATCGGAAGAAAATGGGCTGACTTCGTCAATCGATCTACAACCACCCAAATGGCATCATGTCCTTGTCTAGATCGAGGAAAACCCATCGCAAAATCCATCGTTACCTCCTCCCATTTCCACTCAGGGATAGGCAACGACTGCAACAGTCCACCTGGTCGCTGATGCTCTGCCTTCACCAACTGACAGGCTTCGCATCTCGACACAAACTCTGCTACATCCTTCTTCATCCCAGGCCACCAAAACAAAAGCTTCATCTCAGCGTACATCTTACCACTGCCTGGATGAACAGTGTAGCCAGAAAGATGAGATTCGTACAGAATCTCCTGCCTCAAGTCTCCAAACACAGGTACCCACAACCTATTCTTACAGAAAATAACACCAGAATCAGAAATTCGAAGTTCAGGAGTCTTACCAGATCCAATCTGAGCTATCAACTTCGAATAATCAGAATCTGACTTCTGGGCTTCTTGAATCCGTGCTTCCAAAGAAGACTGAATACTCATCTGAGCCAACTCCAAATCACTGGAGGAAACCACCTCCAACTGCAATCTCTCCAAATCACGAATCAGAAAGTCATCACAAGTAAGCTGAATACCTGAGAATCCAGAAGACTTCCTGCTCAGAGCGTCCGCTACCACATTCGCCTTCCCAGGCTGATACTGAATAGTCAAATCGTAGTCCTTGATCAACTCGAGTCGAGAAGGTGGCTCAGGTTCAGATCCTTCTGAGTAAAAATATACTTCAGGCTCTTATGATCAGTAAAGATCTCACATCTGACGCCATACAGGTAATGACGCCAAATCTTCAAAGCAAAAACAACTGCAGCTAACTCCCGAACCACAGGGATCTCAGAAACAGAACCAACCTCCAGGTTCAGATCCCGCACCGAAGCCAAAAATACCGGACATCCCTTCTTCCACATTCTGCTCACCTCCAACGTAGAAATCAGACTGGAGAGAACACCTCGTAATCCCTGAAATACAACTCTCTCTCCAGCCACAAGCAAACTCACTTGCTTCTTCAGACAGTCAATCTGAGCCTCATACTGACTCAGCCAATCCATGCCCAGAATCACATCATACGAAGAAATCGGCAATCGAATCAAACTCGATTTCCACTTCTTGCCAGAAATCTCGATCTCACACAAACAAAACTGTCGAGCAATCAATGGATTCCCAGCCGGTAAAATCACAGACAAGGAAACCGGTAAAACCATCGAATCCAAATGTAAAATCTCAAAACAATGCTCGGACAGAAAAGAATGACTCGCTCCAGAGTCAAACAAAACACGACAGGGCTGATCAGAAATGTAAACCGTACCTGTCACAACATCCGGAGCATCACGAGCCTCCTGCTGACTCAGACTGTAAACTCGTGGCTGAACTGGAGCAGGAGCTGAAGCAACAGAACTACTCTGCTCCCTCTGAATCGTAGGTGGTCTCCGTGGTGCAGAACTAGAACCACCGCCTCTACCAGCAAATCCCTCAGGGCGAGGAGGAACAGTCCTCGGTCTTCCTGCTGCTGAACCAACAGGTCTGACAAAGCCCTCAGATCGCTGCTCATATCCCATCTGTGGACATTCTGCAATCCTATGTCCCGGCTGACCACATCTGAAACAAAGACCAGCTATCCTGTAGCACTGGCCATGGTGTCGCCGTCCACAACTCTGGCACACAGGTGCCGTACTGACAGATCCAGAACTAGTCGTACTGGTAGCAGTACCAGACGATCCTCCGCTCTTTCTGGAATCTCCAGATCCAGATCCAGGAACAAATCTCCTCTTCCCAGAGGAACCACTGCCAGATGTCTCTCCTCCAAACCTCTTCCTACTCGCAGTCCACCGCTGCTGAGTAGCCGTCAAGTCGTTCTCAATCAGACGAGCTCGCTCCACAAGCTCAGAGAAATCAGTGATCCGGAACGGTATCAGAGGCTGCCTCAAAGTGTCTCGTAAGCCTCTCAGAAATCTGTAGCACCTCTCAGCAGACGTGCTAACCAGCTGCGGAGCGTACCTGGCTAATGCAGTAAACTCAGCCTCGTACTGCATCACCGTCTTGCTCCCCTGAACAAGTCTCAGAAAACTCTCCTGCATCTGCTGTCGTGCAGAAGGGGGAACAAACCAGTCCCGAAATACTTCAGTGAACTCTTCCCAAGTGATCAAAGAGTTCAATCTGCCCTGAAATCTGGCTGCTTGCTGGCCATCCCACCAGTGCTCAGCCTCTCCGTCCAACAGAAAAACAGCTAACGGAACTTTCCTGTCTGCAGGACACTGCATCCCGTCAAAAGTCTTCTCCAATCTCCTCAGCCACTCCTCAGCAGCTCTGGGCTCAACAGCGCCCTCAAACCTCGGAGGCTTCAACCTCAAAAATAACTGCAGGTGTCGATCAATGTCCTCAGATCTAACAGTCGAAGCTCTGCTCTGAGTCTCGCTCATCATCTGAGCAACAAGTGAAGCAAACTGTGAAAGCGTATCAGCACCGACCACTGGGGCTGTACTCCCCACTGGTGCTGCCTGATCGTCACTCTGACCGTCTGTCATGTCTGGGTCTGGCTGATCCATACAGAAAAATCCAGAAAATCCGGAAAACTATCACAAAACAACACAAAATAACACAATAAAAAGCCAAACGACCCAAAACTACCTCCCAGACAGACTCACTGATCACTTCCTAGAGCTCTGTTTTACAATCCAACCTGTTTCCAAAACCAGTGCTCTGATACCAAAAAAGCTTGTCACGACCCGACCCGAGACGAGACGGATCCCGCCCGCGCCGGATCGCGACGGAGAATAGCTAACCAGGATCTGGCTTTGGATTAGGTTACTGAACTGATCTTCCAAATTCTTAACTCAACAGAAGCACACAGAACAACAGAGCTACTAAAAACATCAAATGCAGCGGAACAAAACATCTATCTTTTCATTTCCTCAAAATAATCATCTACAGAACAGTACAAGGCTTTCAACAGAAAGAAAGACAGAACAGGAAAGCCATGACTGTACAAAAATCAAAAGTACAAAAATACCTAATCTGATCAGACTCTGAAATCTAATCCTGAACTTCCTTGCCCTTCCCAGAACCTGAAAACCACCAGAAAGCAAGGGTGAGCTCAACAGCTCAGCAAAGCAACAAACCTCCAATCAAAACTCTCAGAATCCAAAACCAAACTCATCAGACAGAAATCCGATCAGAAATCGGAACAGAATCAGACAAATATCCAAATCGAAACTTATCAGAACAAAACAGAACAAATCAGAACAGATACGGACAGATATCACATCAGAATCAGAATCGTACAGAAATCAGAAATTCAGATCATATCAGAACAGAACAGAATCGGAACGGATATCAAATCAACAGAACTGTACGGAAACAGAAGTCGTATCAAATCAGAAACAGAACAGATCAGACATATCAGATCAACAGAATCAGATTCGTACAGATCATATCAGAACAGAATAAACTCAGCATATATCAGATATCAGATATTTAATTAATAGCTAAATGTGCCCCAGGCACCAGAATAATAGCTGAGTAATTAATAGCTAAGTGTGCTCACGGCACCAGAAATTCTCTGAGTAATTAATAGCTAAATGTGCCCCCGGCACCAGAATAATAGCTGAGTAATTAATAGCTAAGTGTGCCCCCGGCACCAGAATAATAGCTGAGTAATTAATAGCTAAGTGTGCCCCCGGCACCAGAATAATAGCTGAGTAATTAATAGCTAAGTGTGCCCCCGGCACCAGAATAATAGCTGAGTAATTAATAGCTAAGTGTGCCCCCGGCACCAGAATAATAGCTGAGTAATTAATAGCTAAGTGTGCCCCCGGCACCAAAACAGATGTGCTTATAGCACCAAAACAGAATTCATCGGATCCGGAACAGAACAGATATCAGATTTCAGATTGAGCTCATTTCAGATTTCCCTGACACTTACTGAATCTCATAGGATCCAGGCCCCTTATAACTCCCTTTTTATAGCTTATACACATAGCATTTCATTTCAGAGAAAATCCGGACAAATCAGAAATTACCCAAAAATCGGGCAGCACAACGGCAGTATACGGAATTTACACAAAAATTCCTGCAAAGAAAATTTACCGAATTCGCACAGAATACAGATAATCACATTTCAGAACCTTTATTCTACTGCACAGATAAATTCCAATTTCACAGAAAAATCCGGTCGACTAAAAACATAGTCGAATCAAAAATACCCGGACGAAAATCTTCAGAAAATAACCAAAATGTGCACACTCGGCACGTCAAGAATATACAGAAAGTTACGCGGTAAAAACTGAACCGTTCAAAAGATACGGACAAAAATCATTAACGAAAACGAAATCCGGACAGAATATACCGCCAAACACGACGGTTCTAAAAATTGAGAAAGGCGGAATGTGCCTTACTTCGAGCACAGCAATTTCCTCAACAGTCACTTCGATCGAAAACGGCTCCGCGTCGTCCGAAAATCCACTTTTGCACAAAAGTCCACGACTTTCTCTCTCCTCGGCTGATATTTTCGTTTTTAATGATTTTCTCTCTCCTCAAAATGACTTGAAATCAGCTTTATAATACACAGATCGGCCCGGCCGATCGCAGCATCGTCCCGGGACGATCCGACCAAAAGGATCGGCCTGGTCTCCATTCAGGGCTATTGCATGGACGATATTTTCTACAGTGCCGATCGGCCTGGCCGATGTCTCCAATCGGCCTGGACGATGCATGCAGAAAATCACCTGGAGCAAAACTGGGCTAAAACTGGAGCTGAATTCCACTGATCGTCCCAGGACGATCCCAGATCGTCCTGGACGATACTGGAGCAGATCTTGATATTACAAGTTTTCAGAGATTGAAGGATTGTCTGACTTCAGCTCCAGTGTTAGCACTTCCGTCAGGTACGGAAGGATTTCAGGTGTTCAGTGATGCTTCACTGAAAGGTTTGGGATGTGTGTTGCATCAGAATGGTAGGGTAATTGCTTATGCCTCGAGACAGTTAAAACCACATGAGAAGAATTACCCGACACATGATTTGGAATTAGCTGCAGTTGTTTTTGCTTTGAAGATTTGGCATCACTATTTGTATGGCGTCAGATGTGAGATTTTCACGGACCACAAGAGTTTGAAGTACATTTTCACTCAGAAGGATCTGAATTTGAGGCAAAGAAGGTGGCTTGAGTTGATCAAGGACTACGATCTGACGATTCAGTATCAGCCTGGTAAGGCTAATGTGGTAGTAGATGCTCTGAGCAGGAAATCTTCTGGACTATCAGATATTCAGCTCACTTCTGATGAATCTCTGATTCGAGATATGAAGCATTTGCAGTTGGAGGTGATTTCTTCCAGTAGACTGGATTTTGGAGTTTTGACTCAGTTGAGCATTCAGTCTTCTTTAGAAGAAAGGATTCAGGATGCCCAGAAGTTAGGTTCTGATTATTTGACGTTGATTGAACAGATTGAATCTGGTAAGAAGCCTGAACTTTGAATTTCTGATTATGGTACTATTTTTTGTAAGAACAGGCTATGGATTCCTGTGTTCGGAGATCTGAGGAGAGAGATTCTGTATGAATCTCATCATTCAGGCTACATGTTCATCCGGGAGGTGGCATGATGTACGGAGATATGAAGAGTTTGTTCTGGTGGCCAGGAATGAAAAAGGATATAGCAGATTTTGTTGCTAGATGTGAGGCCTGTCAGTTGGTGAAGGCAGAACATCAGCGACCAGGAGGACTTTTGCAGTCGTTGCCTATCCCTGAGTGGAAGTGGGAGGAGGTAACGATGGATTTTGCTATGGGTTTTCCTCGATCAAGGCAAGGGCACGATGCCATTTAGGTGATTGTGGATCGATTGACGAAGTCTGCTCATTTTCTTCCGATCAGGCAGACCGATCCAGTGGATCGATTGGCACAGGTATATGTGAAAGAGATTGTCAGATTACACGGAGTGCCTAAGGTAATTGTTTCTAATCGAGATGGACGATTTACTTCCAGACTCTGGAAGGGTATTCAGCAAGGTTTGGGTACGAAGTTGCATTTCAATACAACTTTTCATCCGAAGACTGACGGACAGTCTGAAAGGACTATTCAGGTACTGGAAGATCTGCTGAGACTTTGTGTTTTGGACTTTGGAGGAAGCTGGGAAGATCACATTCCTCTGATAGAATTTGCTTATAATAACAGTTTTCAGTACAGTATTGGTACGGCACCTTATGAAGCTCTGTATGGCCGGAAGTGTAGAATTCATTTGACTCTGACTGAGGTTGGAGATAGACAGGAGATGGGTGCCACTTTTGTAGAAGAAACTGTTAAGAAAGTCGATTTGATTAAAGAAAGGTTGAAAGCTGCACAAGATCGACAGCAGAAATATTACAATTAGAAGCACAGGTTCGTTGAATTTCAAGTTGGTGACTTTGTGTATGTCAAAGTCAGTCCGATGAAGGGTGTGAGCAGATTTGGCAGAGTAAGTAAGCTCAGTCCAAGGTATATTGGACCGTTTGAAATTCTTGAAAGGATTGGTAAATCTGCTTATAGACTGTTGCTATCTGATCAGATGTCCGATATGCATAATGTGTTTCACGTATCTACTTTGAGAAAGTGGATATCTGATTCTGGAAAGAAAGTGTCTGCTGATGAAGTTGAGATTCAGGAGAATCTAAGCTATAATGAAAAACCCGAGTTGATTCTAGCTTACGATGTTCGTAAGTTGAGGAGTAAACAGATTCCGATGGTTAAGATGCAGTGGAAGCACCGAACTGCATGAGAAGCGACTTGGGAGAAGGAGTCGGATATGAGGAAGTCGTACCCGTATTTGTTTTGACTGAGTTTTGATTGGACAATGTCGAGGACGACATTTTTCTTAAGTTGGGGAGATTGTAATATCAGATTTGCTCCAGGATCGTCCGGGCCGATCTGGATCGTCCCGGGACGATCAGTTCAATTTTGTTCCAGATTCTGTACAAAAGTTACAGGAAAGATTTTCTGTAGGGATCGTCCAGGCCGATCTGGGATCGTCTCGGGACGATCAGAGTATGGCACAAGTCAGAGAGAAAATCGTTCAGGAAATTAATTATCGTCCTGAGAAATCGTCCTAGGCCGATTGGATTTTGTTCAGATCGTCCAGGACGATCGTGCGATCGGCCGGGCCGATCAGAAGGTTATTTAGTTGATTTCAGTCATTTTGAAGAGAGAGAAAATCAAAATTTAAAATATCTGATTTATGAGGAGAGAGAAAGTCGAGGAAGAAAGAGAAAAAGTTGATTTTTGGGCAACGCCGGGCCGTTTTCGTCCGACGAGACAGTTCATGAAAGTGGTGTACGCAAGGTAAGGCACATTCCGCCTTTCTCAATTTTCAGAACGGTGCAGTTTGAATGAGTTTTCTGTCCAGATTTCATTTTTTTAGTGAATTTCGTCTGCATTTTCTGATTGGTTCAGTTTTTACCGCGTAACTTTTGGTATGTTTCTGAGATGCCGAGTGTGCACATTTTGATTATTTTCTGGAGAATTTTGACAGGGTATTTTTGATTCCGCGGTGTTTTCTTTCGATTGCAATTTTTGACGATGTCTAAAAATGTCTGGGCAGTAGAGTAAAAGTCTTATATTATTGTTGTGAATGTTCTGTGGTAATTTGGTAAAATTCTGTTTCGGTGAAATTTTGTGTGAATTCCGTATACTGCCGTTATGCCGCCGGATTTTTGTACGATTTCTGAAATTGTTCGGATTTGTTCTGAAATGATATGATATGATTGTGTGCTATAAAAAGGGAGTTATAAGGGGCCGGGATCCTGTGAGATCCTGTCTGTGTTAGGAAAAAAATCTGAAATGAGCTCTGAAATCTGTTTCTGAATACAAGTTCCGGATCCGATGATAAATTCTGTTCTGGTGCTATAAGCACATCTGTTCTGGTGCCGTGAGCACAAAGGGAGGCATAAGGGGTCAGAATCCGAGAGATTCTGTCAGTGTCTGGGAAGGGAGGCATAAGGGGCCAGAATCCGTTGAGATTCTGTTAGCATCAGGGAATCTGTTTTGACTTTTGATATGATTTCTGATTTCCGTACGATGTAATTTGATCTGATCTGTATGATTATGATTCTGATACGATTCTGACATGATTCTATTCTATTCTGATATGATCTGAATTTATGATTTCCGTACGATTCTGTCTGTTCTGATATGAATGCTGATCTGATATGATTTAATCTGATTTCTGATTTTTGTACGTTTTGTCAGCCCTGATGTGATGTATTTCTGTTATGTTCTGATTTGATCTGATCTGTACAATTCTGATTCTGTTCTGATTCGATATACGATTCTGTTCCGATTTCTGTACGGATTTTTGTCTGATGTTTTTGATGTGGACTCTGAGGATTTTGATTTGAGGTTTGATGTCTTGCTGAGCTGTTGTAGCTTATCCTTGTTTTCTGCGTGGTTTTCAGGTTCTGGTAAAGGGAAGGAAGTCCAGGAGTAGAAGTTCAGAGTCTGATCTGTTATAAGTATTTTGTTCTTTTGATTTTTGTGCAGTCATGACTTTTCTGTTCTGTCTTTCTTTCTGTTTGAAAGCCATGAGCTGTATTTGTATATGATTCTTTTGAGGAAGAAAAGATAGATGATCTGTTCCGCTGTATTTGATGTTTAAAGTAGCTCTGTGTGTCTGTTTCTGTGTGTAATGTTTGGAAGAAAGTTCTGAAACAAATTCCAAAGCCAGATCCTTGAATCAGTTCAGTCAGTTTGAGTTTGGCCACGACTCGATGCGAGCGGGATCCGTCCCGGTCGGGTTGGGTCGTGACATGGACTCCAATTAACACATACTCGTTGTTCATACTTACTATTTTCTTGATAAATTTGGCTAAGCAGTCAACTTCACTATTATGAGCTCGGGGAACTCATGCTAATTTAAAGGTTGGAATTTTCTTCATAAGCTTAAGGACTCGCTAGTTATAGTAGGTTAACTTAAGCTTGTTAATTTTATAGATGCCCAACTAAGCTTGCTAATTTTATAGATGCACAATACTTAATTTAGAATATGTTGAGAATTAACAAAACTCAAAGGTTATGAATTTTGATTGGAATATTAATCTCTAGACACACCACTAAAGCCTCATACTCAGCTTTGCTATTAGTTTGAGGTTCACTCATAATGAACGAATATGAGATCGATGCCAGCTCAGACTTTTGCTAAATTTAGAGGTTGGGAGAGTTTAATCGATGATGTTCAATCAAAGTACATCCCTAGACTTCTGATTTACCTTTCCTTGGGCATTCATAATCTGTTCATTGGGAAAATCATCACTGAGTAGTGAATCTACAAGAATGAGATGTGTATTAAGAAAGTTTGCATGTATTTCCCTTTCACTTTATTCTATGAAATATATGTGATATTAAATTATAGAAGTATCACTGCCTCTCTAGCTAAATAACCTATCAACACTAGTCTTATCATCAAGAACTTTAGCTAATTTATCTTTAAAATCATTATAATTTTATGAGACAATATGTATGCTCCAAAGCCCTAACCAGTTTGCTGGAAGGGAAAAAGTGTTTAAGTGTCTCATTTTTTTTATTTAAAATGTAATAAGGATAAGCTGCCAGAAACGTCGTTGGATAGCCACCGGACAACCACCAAAAAATCTACAAAAAAAAAGTAGGTCATGTTTTATCGTAAATCGATGTAAAACTGCCAGAAGGCCGCCAAAAAAATTTATCGGCAATGTGCGATTTTCCCGTAGTGAATCTGCTTCATTCTTCAATCCACTTTGAATTATTCCAATTAATCAAAATAGAAAATTTAGGATCAACAACACATTCCACTAAAAGATTAGAGAATTTAATAGGAAAACCTAGATAATCCAAAACCTATCTTAATGTTGGCCAACACATGATATCATAAGCTTTCTCTATATCAATTTTAACCACCATAAGTCCTTTCTTAACTTTAGAAATTTTGAACTTATTGAACACTTCTTGAGAAAGTAGAATATGATAAAAAAGTGAATGACCTTTAATAAATGTAGCTTAGTCTTCAGAATAATTCTTGGAAGAATTACAATCAATCTATTTAGCAAAATTCTAGCAACAATCTTATATATAAACATACATAGACTAATAGGCCAAAAATTAGAAGGAATCATAAGATTTTGAACTTTAGGAATGAGAACTATGAGGGTAACCTTCCATTCAGCACACATCTTACCAGAGGAGAAAAAAATTGTTAATAGCCTTTCAAACATCCTCATTTATAATGGTTCAATAAGACTTAATGAAAGAGTAAGTGATTCCTTCCAAACTCGGTGATTTGTAGCTTTCGAGATGCTTAATGACATCAACTTCCTCCATAGAAAATTTGGATTCCAAAAACTGTCTATCATAATCTTTAAGGAGATGAAAAGGAGATGGCCAGCCATACAGAACACAACTCTTTTCCTCTCATTTGTTCTTAAACAAATTCAGAAAAATCCCTTCAATGCTTTCCTGATCTTCAACAACCAAGCCATTGTTGTCTCTAATTTGATTAATCCAATTCCTATTTCTCCTAGCACTTGCATATCCATGAAATTTTTTTGAGTTTGTATCTCCTTCTTCCATCCACTTGACTTTATCCCTTTTCCTACACCAAGAACTTAACTGAGCTAAGGTAACATTCAACTCATTAACCTTAGAGCTGAGAAAAAATAAGTTATCTCCAGAAAGAATACTATCTACAACATCCTCAGTTTGTAATTCCAAAATTTCATTCTTAAGCTTTTCCTTTATCACCACTAGCTTTACCCCAATAAAATATAGCTTTCAAAGAATTTTTAAATGTTTTGTTTGGAATATGAGAAGTATCTCAACTAACCATTTTCTTCCAAGAATTTAAAACAATAGTCGAAGAAGCCTATCAAATAAGAATTGTTTTGATATCATTTCAAATAAAATCATCAAAACATAAGTAATTGATACGCTAAAGCTTGAAGAATTCCTAACGGGCCGGCATATTCAGGTCCAATACGTTGTTGTATTGCTGCAGATATCTTTCTTTCTAACCACACAATGACTAATACCCCCATTGTGATTCCTAAGACAAGGATTAAAATGGGGACAAAAATCCATATGAATTCATAGACTTCTTTTAAGGATTCTAATCTATAAAAAGAATTCATAGTTTGTACTTCTGTCGTATCAATTATCATTTAAACGATCAACTTCTCCCATAATGATATCTATACTACCTAGTATCGTCATTATATCAGCCAATTTCATTCTTTTAACTAGCTGGGGAAGAATTTGCAAATTGATGAAACCGGGTGGACGAATTTTCCATCTCCAGGGGAAAACACTACTATCTCCTATTAAAGAAATTCCTAATTCTCCTTTTGGGGCCTCTACCCTTACATAAAGTTCTTGTTTTAACAATTCAAAATTGGGTGAAAGTTTTTTAGTAATAAATCTATATTCAAAATTATTCCATTTGGAATCCTTTGTCCTATGAAAACGCCGGTTTTCTAAATTTTCATAAGGTCCTCCAGGAATTCCTTCTAGAGCCGGTTGAATGATTTTTATGGATTCTTGCATTTCACCGATTCTTACTAAATAACGAGCTAATGTATCGCCTTCTTTTTGCCATTTGACTTCCCAATCAAATTTATTGTAACACTCATAGCGATCAACTTTACGAAGATCCCATTGGATTCCAGAAGCTCGTAACATTGGTCCTGATAAACCCCAATTTATTGTCTCCTCCCCACCAATAATGCCCACTCCTTCAACTCGTTCCAAAAAGATGGGATTTCGCATTAAAATTCATCTGGCTTATGTTCTTCATGTAGCATTCAGACCGGATGACTCTATGAAATTACGTCGATACTTCCACATATTACGGGTAACGTAGGAGACATCTCTCTTTTTCCCCGGGGGTCTTTCTAATTACCACTGCTTAGCTTTCAATTCGCCTCTGACCATCAAATTAAATGTGAATAACCCGTCCTCCTCTCTTTGAAACAAGGGGCGCTTCCGGTTCTGTGCGCGCTTCAAACAATTTTGTCTTCTCCATATTACCATATCTCTAGAGTCAATAATTTTCTATGAGGAACTACTGAACTCAATCACTTGCTGCCGTTACTCAACAGTTTTCTGTTGAGGTCTATCCCGTAGAGGTACTCCGATTGGATCAGTGATCGATTCCTAGGTTTCGTCGTAAACCTAATTGGTTACTTCCAATTACGTAAATCAATAGTTCAAACCGCACTCAAAGGTAGGGCATTTCCCATTGATATAGGAACTTCTGTACCAGAAACAATGGTATCTCCAATTATAGCCCCTCTGGGATGTAAAATATACTAGGGTTTAGGGTTTAGGGTTTAGGGTTTAGGGTTTAGGATTAATAGAATGAATGAGGTTCAAAATAATGGGACAATGATCCGAAGAAATTCTAGCTAAGTGTCTAACAATCACCATATGAACAACATTCATAGCTTTAAAGTTAAGCAAGCATCTATCCTTCCCAAAATATGAGCTCCGCTTTCTTTATTATTACACCATGTGTACTTAGGGCCAATCACACCAATCTCATGATAATCATTATTATTCATGAAATTCTTCATTTCTTGAGGCCCTTGAGAAAACACAAAATTCTTACCTTCCTTTTTATCTTCTTGAGACAAAATACAATTGAAATACCCTCCAATAACTTAAGGAATTTCATCAAAATAACAATTCCAAGTTATTCCACAAAATCCTTTTTTATAAATATCCTTACTCTCATAAACAGTAGCGCTAGCAATCAGCTAAACTCCTTTGTTTAAAACATTAAGTTATCAAGTAAAAAATTGAGAAGAAGCATTAATTAAAGAAAAAAAATGCCAAATTTGATCTCCATAAAACCAGAATACCACTCGATAAACCATAAAAAGGAAAAAAGAAAAAATCCCAATCAACACCAATAAATCTATTGAATTCCATTCTTTTAATAGATGAAATTTTAGTCTCCACCAGCTCAATAAAAAACACATCACAATCTTTCACAAACTCCTTTAAATAAAGAGATACTACCTTTTTCTTAGCTCCTCCATAATTCCAGATGGCAATGGAAGTCATTTAAGATTTAGGGGAAGGACCCCAACTTTTTTATTTATTCACTACATCAAACTTCCTACTACGAGTAAGAATTGTAACCTGGCCTAATGACTTAAGTTCTTTATGAAGTTTAAATTTAATCGAGCCAGAACTCCCATCATTAACACAACCAACAAAACAAGAACTAGGAACAACCATTTTTTCACCATTCAATAGATTACCAACATCTTCTTTTGAAATAGAAAAATAAATACCATAATCTTTTGATATAACATTATCTTCAACAATCCCATCTAAAGCTTTGAACTTGTTAACCGTAATAGAAATCACAAAAGAGAAGGGACTTGAATTCATAACAGATTCCAAAATATCCGAAAAGAAACATCAAGCATCACATTTTTTACTTCTAAAACCGTACCATTATTTAATGCAGTAACATAATTTAATGCTGCATACATAATTTTTTCAGATACTTCTCTTTCTGGAACACTAACTCCTAAAATAGCATCTTTATTTAGGGAATGGTCACCACTATCTTTAATTGGAGCTTATAAAATAGATTTCATAGCAACCTCAGACAACTGCACTTTGTTATCAATAATAACACCATCAACATAATTGAATGAAGGTTTCTTAACAGCATAATTATTATGAAACACCTTTTTAACAATTTTGCTAGGCTACTTATTCCTCCTTCCATAATTAACATGTATTCAGGGGCCATAAGAATCAATATTTCCACCTTCAGCAGTATTAGAGACTTTGGAATTAAGATCAACATAATTTGGATTACCCCCAATAGAAGAACCTATTTTGCCATCAGAATAATTCTTCAAATAATCATTAACTTTGTGACCAATCCTTCCACACTTAAAATAGAATGAAGATATTTTCTGGTATTCAAATTTTTGGAAAACAATGACCTGATAATCCTTCCACCCAAACTCCCAATGGAAGATGGCTATCAAGTTTATTAACACGAACACAAATACTAGCATACTCTCTTCTTCCCATTGAAACATGTTACCATCATTCAAAACACGAGTACCAACTTTTGAAGCAATCCTTGCAACATTTATCTCATCCCAACAATACAATGATAATTGAGGCTTCTAATCTATTTTGGAGATGACAACCCCTTCAATGATGTAGGAGAAAAATTAGGAGACCATTTATCAATACAAATTATATGCCCACTCACGTACTAGGGTCCCCCCATTAGCACAACTTCCATAGCTTCGAAAGATTGAAAAGATCATAAACCCCAACCAAAACCCAAAATAGTAAGATGAAACTGACCAAATTGCATCCATTGTCTACGTAATTCTGTGGAATTGATTTGGAATGGAATGTTCTTCCCAAAAACTTTAATAGCAATTGCATTTTTTCAGCTTTTGAGTATTTTCAACCTCATTAGCAACATGTAGCTTAACTGCATTGCCATCTTTCGTTAAAATAGAATAAAAAAAAATCAACTTTAATGTTAGGCCGCTTATTCCAAACCGGAGAAGAAACATTCTTCAATATAGAATCAGAATTTGTCACATTAGAAGCATGGGCACCTACAGATTCATTTAGGCCATCAGAAGGAATCTTGTCAGACTTATTAACATTATTCAACTCAGATGAATTCACAAGCGAAGCTTTATTTGAAACCACAGAAGCTTTGATATCGAACTTTGATTGAAAGCCAGCCGGAGCACCAGCAACAAATGGCCGGCGACATCTGCCTTTGGTAATTAAAAGCGAAGAAACCACAGAAAAGGCGGAATGACATAATTTGAAAAAACGGGAATTTCTCTCTCTAGAAAAAACCAAGTTCTCTTAAGTAATTTTCCTCAAGATTTTAAAAAGAGAGATTTTTTTTTTCGGGAAATATTTGGGCAACAGCCCGTAAGTTAAAAAACAAAGAAGTTCCATATTAGTAAGAAATCAAAAATGTTCAACTAAAAAGAAGGGGAGAATCTCAAAAGAGCACAAAAATGCAGCACAAAGATGCTGGAACAAAAAATTACGCACATCCTGAATATCAAAAATAGCTCCATATCAAAATAGCTAGGACTCAAAAATTATAAAAGAATTAGCGGCAGATAAAAACCCCTGGTTGCTGGAAGACCATCCAAGTGGCAGTCAATCACGAGCGAACATATGGAGCTTCATCATCGTCCAGGCTAAACATAACTAACAGATTAAACGGGTCAAGAAGAAGCCAGCCATATCAAAACTTTTCCAGCAATTTGTCCGTGTTTTTCCACTTTGAAACTTTCCCAAAAACCACTCTTTTAATACTGATTAGCAGGGATGATATGCTTTGAATTGCAAACCCAAATCTTCTATCGTTCCTTTCTTTCCTAAAAAGAGAGATAAAGTGAAGCCAAAAATAATAAAACATAGGATTTAATGTTTATTGTGCATTGATTAAAATAGTTTCATAATAATAAAGAATGCTGGTAGAGAAATGATATTTTATAACTAGCTAGTCATCATATTTAAATCCAAAAGTTATGCTTTACTTTGTCTTCTTGGTGCAGCTTCTTTGTTTGGTCTGCTTGAAGAATACGTTTTCTTCTCCTTGCAGTCCATACTCAGAAGATGTGTTCAGAATAAAAGAATAAAAAAAATTCTTATCCATGGATTTCTCCAATTTTAGTTAATTAAGACTTCATTTTGGATGGTTTTTTTAATGTTTCATAAATTAGATTTTTAATACACAAATTTTAATTTTTGTACTAAAAAATATATTTTAAGAAGCAGTCAAAAATCGCCCCAAATGAGAGTAATTATTATTACGTCCGGACAAAAAACCGAAAATCCGGACGTATACCGAGCAATATCGAGTGCTCAATACCAAGTTTCAGGTGACGTGGCGTGTGATTATTAGTCTCTGGACTTGTCAGGTGACCTGACGTAATAATTGCTCCCCAAATGAAGCCTTAAACCTGTCCTAAAAAAATTGACAAACTCCAACAACTTAACTGAGTAAAAGAGATTTGTTGGTCAACCTAAGCAGGAAAATTGGAATCATGAAGGAAGAAGACTTTACCTAAGATTGGTTGTTAAGCTTCATAATGATTCTATATTTTTAGTAACATAAAAGTTGGGAGTTTTTAAAATGTTGAAAGTCTAATTAGTGCTGCAGATGTTTGTAAATAAAGTTTGGGAGAGTGTAAGGAAAGCAATTTTTTCAAAATTATTATGAAAATTATAATTTTTTTATGGTTAAGGCCTCATTTGGATTTCTAAAGCAATATTTTTAGAACAAAATTTTCAAGTTCAAAAAATTTTGTACTAAAAAATTGCTTTAAAAAACAGATAAATCTGTTCATTAAAAACTAATTCTTAACGTAAAAATTTCCGATAAAATTTTTGAAACTTATAGCAAAAAAATAATATAAAAATAAATGGAAAGACAACATTGAAATTCCAATCAAACCTCATGCTTTTGAGAAATTATTACGAGCTTGTCCACCTTGTGTGCATTCGGATCGCACGTAATAATTTCTCTTCATAAGTTTTTTTCGAAAGAACTTTCTTATTATTTTATTTTTTAAACAACCATCATAATTTTGATTTGGCCACTACTTTTACAAAATTTTTGTACTAGAAAATTACTCTCAATAAAAATTTTATAAAATTACTCTCTACAACAAATTTATAAAATTGTAAGAAAATTTCACAAACTAAACCTTAATTTTCCACCCTACTAATCTCCTACTTCATAAATCATATAAAAACATTTGTACTCAACAAGAAAATAAGAAATAAAGAACCATAAGCTTAACAAGCAAAAAGGCCAAGGAAGTATTATGATGCCTAATAATTTTAATAATACAATCTCTTTCAACATAAAGATATTTAAATTGTCACTAAAAATACTCATCAAAATTTTGGATTTTCTCATTCCTTCGATTATACACAATTAGAGACTAAGGCTCCGTTTGGGACGGCTTTTCAACTACTTCATGAAATGACTTTTTAGTACAAAAATTAAAACCTTTGTACTATAAAACTGCTTTAAAAAGCATTAAAAAAGCCGTCCCAAAAAGCTTAAGAGTCTTATTACTTTTATTTTAATTTTTATATGAAAAAATATATTTACTTTTTTGTATTTTCTAGTTTATTTTTAATTTTTTAAATAAACAAATTATTTTTAAAAATACTTATAATTATTTTAAGATGTTTTGATTATTTTAAAAATTTCTATCACATTGGGCTGCTACCGTCACTCATTGTCCGGTCTGCCACTATTACACACCAACATCCATCAGCACATTTGAATAAATAATTTATTCGATATTTAAAATATATATTTTTTCTAAGATATTAAAACTATCTATTTTATATTAAAAAAATTTAGAAATGATCACAAATGACCCTTAAACTTGCAAAATACATTTGATATCTTCTTCTTCCCTTAGGGCTGTTTGGTATGGGATTTGTTTGGGGATATAAACGAGATTTAAGGTAAATCCAGCTAAATGATTTTTGGAGGTCATCTAAATCAGTTGCCTGCGTGGGATTTACGCACGACGTAAATCTGAGATTTACGAATTTACGACGTAAATATGGGATTTACGCATTTACGGCGTAAATCTGGGATTTATGCATTTACGGCATAAATATGCACAAATCCAAGATTTACTAAATCTCATCTTTCGACAAATTTAATTGGATTTGGACGAACAAGCACGGAAAAGAAAGAAACATGCCTACCTTGGAAACGAGCAAGAGTGACGAACTTGCGAAAGAACATGTGTAAATTAATTTAGTTTAATTATGTTAATTAAATTTAATTAAGAATATAATATAATTAATTAATAATTAAATAGTTAAATTAATTGATAATTAATTTATGTTCTAATTATCTTATTATAATAATTCTTTAGTAATGATGATTAAATTTAATAATTAATAATTAATTCATCAATAATTAAAAATATAATCAAAATTAAAATTAATTAGCTATTTCATAATTAAATTATTTTCCAATTATATTACTTTTATAAGTATAATTTATTGATAGTAATTAAAATTATAATTGATACGTCATCTCAAAATTATCTTAATCGGGCACGAATCTCGATGCAAAATCAAATTGGAAACTTCCGAAATTAATTTCGGGAGCATATGAACTTCGATTTCAGCGAACTTACAGTCAAACTGAGCGTCTCGGAAATACGAACCCAACGACACCAAGATCAACCCAATCCGAGTCCAAATGAGTCCGAATCAAGGGTTCAAAGCGCTGTTGGAAGGTTCAAACCGCAATTTGAGTTACAAAACGGTCTCCGATTTTGACGAGCTTATACTCGAATCGAACGGCTCGACGAGACGAATCCAACGAGCCCAAGATCATCGAATTCAAACATCATTAAGACCTTCAAATGTCCAACAAACGGTGCATGATCAAAGGTTTCGATATCGGCCGTCCATTCAAACCACTCCCTGTTCGCCCTTGATCTCACGCCTATTTACGGGCTATGCCACTCCAGAAAAACTATAAATAGAACCCTCATTCTACACCAAAGGGACTCAAGTGAAGAGAGAGAGAAGAGAAAGAGAAGGAGAAGGAGAAAGGGGAATAGGAGATTCCTCATCTCCTCGACCACAGCCGCCGGAGCTTTTCCTGCCGCCTGAAGACGCCGGAACTCTGCCGGATTTTCAAGAAACGCCAGGAACTCGCAGAATTCTATAAATTTCGTGGAAGGAACAAATTGTACTTGGATTATCCCCAACTTGTGAGACGAAATCCGCCATTTGTAATTTACAAAAACACTAGTGGAATTTTACAACTGGGCGAGGTCCCATGGTTTTTTCCCTTTTTGGGTTTTCCACGTAAAAACTCTTGGTGTTCACTCCTCTTTTCTGTTTGTGTGTTAAACTTACGTGCAACGTTCGGACGTAAATTTACAAACTCTACCGCCGCGTATTTTCTAACACGCAACAATAATTAATAAGTAATTTGTATCTAAAATACTTATTAAATTTAAAACATAAATAAAATTTAAAATTTTAATAAAATAATAGTCTAAAATCCAAGATTACATTGTATTCTATCGATATCTAGATTATTATTACTCTATCATAATATGATGCTCTGTTTCGAGCTCATGTTGAATTTCTTATATGTTAGGGAGTTATCTAGAATTTATAATAATTTTATTAATATAATTCAGTGCTTTTTTTATTTAAATATTTAACTGACATAAATCTTAAAACTAAAATTAAAAATTTAATATTTTTCGTACCAAATAATTTTGACTGAATCCAAATTTACAGAATTGACTAAATCTCAAACCCCTGACACTCTTTCAGTGCTAAGAAGCATTAGGTGAATGGCCACCTTTCCCCTCAAAACTTTTCTTTTCTTTTCTTTCACACAATGCAGTATTTTACCTTCCTCACAGTGCAGTAGAAGCAAAGAAACCAACTCCTCTCCTGATCACAACATCAAATATGATCTCCTCTCCGCCATCTAGTCTTCAAGCCCCTTCGTTAACCAATGGATAGAGGAGCATCCTCATCTCTGACCATTATGACCTCCACCCGGTCGGAAGTTGACACCCGCCGCCCTTTCCGGTCGGTGAAAGAGGCGGTCGCCGTCTTCGGCGAGCGCCTTCTCTCCGGAGAAGCCTATTCTCAGAACACCAGCTCAAGCCTTAAGCCCGAGCATCCACCTCCAAAACCTCAATACTCGCCTCCTTCTCCTTCGTATTCCACGTCCTCTTCCAGATTCAACCAAGACAGAGATGACGAGTTCAGTATAATTCTAAGCTCAATGAAGAAACTTGAGTCCGAGCTCAAGGAGACCAAGCGCGAGGTGACTTTGCTTAAGCAAAGGGGTTCAGAGACAGAGATCGCAGTCGCCTCACTGAACGCAGAGCTCCATAAGAGCAAAGCGAAGCTTGCCGAGATGGAAGCGGCTAGTGGTGATTTCATGGAAAAGGAGAAAAATTTGAAAGTGGGAAGTGACCGTTGGGGTGTTGAGGAGGAGGAAATCATGGAGGTGAAGTATGAGTACTTGCCATCTTTGGCTGGGGCTCTGAGGCTTGGAGAGGTTGATGCTGCTGAGGTTACTAGAAGGAGAAGGGCGAACGTTATGAAGAAGAAGAAGAAGAAGAAGCCTATCGTTCCTCTGATTGGAGACTTGTTTAAGAGGAAGAAAGATTCTGGAGAGATGGGGGATTCTCTCTACAGCAAGTCTTATTTCAGTGTGGTGTCTTCAGATGCCTGAGCAGGGGACATAATCGCGTCTTTGCTCCGTTTTAATAAACGAACATTTTACCAAAATTATAATAATTTTATATAAATATATGAATCTCCCAATGTATTTTTTAAAAGTGGAGATGATTGAAGTTTGTATTATGGTGACTTTTTGTTGTTTTTTTATGAGTGTGATCGAAGTTGGTATGTATATATTATTTGTGATGAAGCGGATCCAAAGGAAGAAGATGATTCAAGAATAAAAAAAATCAGGAAATCAAATAACAAGCTCAAAACAGCATAATATTCTTCATATCAATTCATCTCTATAATTCATTACATCTGCTATATGTAATATAGCAAAAGAAGTTTTAGAAATTAAAGGTAATCTTGACATAAGCTCTATTATAGCTAAGATGTTCCACATCACACTTCCCTCGTGTCAAAAGAGCTCGACTAAGTCAAAGTGCATTATGGGGAGTGAGATAGGTGTAGAATCATAAGCAATCCTCCTGGACCAAATATTTTGCTTCTTCAATGCATGTCTGCAAGCTTTTATTCATATGAGTATATGTTTCCAATGTTCAGCCAATGCAATTTCCAACGAATCAGTTAAATCTCCCTCCTAAAGGTCCAACCAACAAGCCATCTTGTAAGCATCTTATTATACTACCCTCAACCCTTCGACAACCATGTTTCTTAAAACACCAGAAAAAGTGTCAACTAAACTCATGTCCTTAAGTAATATCTCAATAGCACTTGACCTCTCAAAAATAGTAACAACACAGGTCTTATTGATAAACTAAACATCAGAATCTTCTGCAAAAGTTTAATGAATTTGCAGGAGATAATGTTTTAGCTCTACAGTAGAAGTTGTAGTTATTAATTCATCGTAATTGATAGTTCCATTTCCATCTACATTAGCGGCTTCCAATAGTTGTTTAACATTTGCTTCATAAAGCTTTGTTCCTTACTTTAGCAGCCCTTGCCTTATCTCTTCATCTGTTATGGTCCCAATGTTATCAGTATCAAAGTTTTTGTAAATATCTTTAAGGCCCCTAATCTCATCATAAGATAAACATCCTACATTGACCCGCAAAGCAACTTGCTTGAACTTGTTCAGCTCTATCAATTTCTTTAGCCTATTGAGAACAATTTTGTCAAGAGGTGTATCTGGTGCTTCTCCATCTTATTTAATCCATGGATGGTTGAGAATGTCAAATATTGTTAACCTATTCTACGAGTCTTTGCAAAGCATCCCCTTGACAAGATTCTTCGGACCGTCTGATATGATGAAGATCGTTGGCTTCAACATACAAGATTCACAACAGGAACAAGAGAAGATGAGGAAGAAAGCAGGCAAGAAAATTAGAGAACTTTGCTACTTTAGTAAATCATTATCATCCCACCTCTACACAGCAGATACAATAGAGCATATATAAGGATGTTTGTTACAATGCAATGGTGCTGATTAAATCAACAGAAATCAAACGATAATGTTGAAAATGGTTTATGGTACAAAGCAGAGAATGTGGAGGTGGTAGTGCAACGTGAGTCGACTTATGCATAAGGAAGTTTACATATCAGGTATACTTATCAGCCCCCTCAAGTTAATAGATGGTGATCAAATTCTTAATTTGTCTCGAAGGTGAAGAAATCAAACCACAATAAGAGACTTGTAAAAATATCACCTGGTTGATCTTGTGCTGAAATATGATGAATTGAAATGTGTTGTGAGCGAACCTAGTCTCGAATGAAATGAAAATCAATATCAATATGTTTAGGTCGGACATTAAATATTGGGTTATTGGCTAAAGCAAGATCAAAGACATTATCACAATAGAGTTTGGTGGGAGCTGTGAGAGGAACATGGAATTCACTGAGAAGACTATGAAGCCAAATGAGATCACAAGGCATTATGGATATGGCTCTATACTCAACTTCAGCTGATGATCTAGCAATCAATTTTTTTTCTTGACCATCCAAGGTATTAGTATAGTACCAAGAAAAACACAGTAACCAGTAAATGAGTACTGATCTATTTTATCATATGCCTAGTTAGAGTCAGCAAATGTTGTTAATTGCAAAGTGGATCGAGTAATCGGTAGGCCAAGGTGAAGAGAGCCCTGAACATAGTGAAGCACATGTTTCTATAGTTGGAAATGTATAGTTTATGATTTATGCATGAGTTGGCATAGGAAATTGATAGCAAAGAGCAAATCTTGATGGGTGATGGAAAAATATTAGAGCTATCCAACGATTTGGTGATAAAAATGTGGGCAGTAGTAAGGTATGGAATTATGAACTGCAGTATGTAGATTTGCTGGCAAAGGAGTGAGCATCGATTTGAATTCTAACATGGCTACTTTATTGAGAATTTCTTTTGCATAGTAAGACGTGTTTAAATGAATGCCATAGAATGTGTATGTTGCTTGCAATCCAAGAAATTGATTAAATTTGCTAAGATTTCTCATAGAGTATACTTAATTGCAATAATCAATTTGTCGATTTCAGTTTGAGAGTTTTTAGTTAACAATATGAATCAACATACACTAGCATATATAATTGAATGTAATCGTGATGAAGTAATAACAGAGAAGGGTCTACATTACCTTTTTTGAATTTATAAGTGAGGAGATAGGAGGAGAAAGTACCAAACCATTGTCTCGGAGACTGCTTGAGACCATAAATAGCTTTTTATAAGAGACAAACATGTTGTGGGAATTGAGAATCCATAAAACCAACCATTGTTTCATATAAACTGTCTCATTTAAAGTGCCATGGAGAATAGCATTAGACACATCTAACTACAAAATAGACCAAAGATTCATAACAACAACTGTTTGCAAAATGTGAATGGTAGCAAATTTTGCAACCAGGCTAAATGTTTCAAGATAGTCTAGACTGTGTTCTTGTTTGAACCCTTGAGCTACAAGTCTTTCTTTGTAGAGAGCAAAGGAGCCATCCGAATTATATTTCATTTTGAATATCCATTTACAACCTAAAATATTCTGACTAGGATCATGGGAACTAATATCCAAGTGCGCTAGCTATTTTTGTAATGCTTCAAATTCATTACTTATAACTGTCCTCCAAGCTGGATACTTAGATGCTTGAGTAAATCCAGTAGGGTTGGTAGGTATAATAGTGTGCTCGAGATTAAGAATTTGTTCTTGATGTCTGAGAGGTATTGGAAAATTTTTTTATCACCAAGTTGTAGTTGATGTAGTTCACCTTTGAGTTGAAGAAGCCGGGAACAGTTGGAGGATCGTAAGCAGCATTCAAGCGTTAACCAAATCTTGTGAGTGGAATCAAGATTAAGTATATATGGCAGTAATGAGGGCGAAATAGTAGAATAAATAGCTAAAGCTAAATGCTGATCAATAAGCATCCAGGAAGTAAAGAGAGGATTAATCACACTAGTACCATCAGAGGAGGTAATCTTTTTTTGTTGGCTTTACTATAGATCACGTAAGATGGCCTTCAAAATTGTTTGCAGTGAACATTTTTAAGAGTTGAGATCTTTATATAAGGTGATTTTCAGAGGTTAGTTGTAACTGTAACCATCGTCTTCACATTGGACATGAAGAACTTTAGCCGCGGTGGGATGGAATTCTCAGCAGGGGAGGAAGTAGAGTTGGATGTATCCATCAGAGAGGTGGTAGATGAAGCAGACATAAGAGAAGATAAGGATGCTTTAAAAAAAAATTGGCCTATGGCTCTAATACCATGATGAAGATCGTCGGCTTCAACATCCAAGATTCATAGAAGAAACAAGAGAAGAGGAGGAAGATAACAAGCAATAAGATTAAAGAACTTTGCTACTTCAATAAATCATTATTATCCCACCTCTACTTAGTAGCTATAGTAGATCACATATAAGGTAGTTAGTTACAAAGCAATTGTGTTGATTAAATTAGTAGAAATCAAACTGTAATGACGAAAAATTATTCTGTTACAAATTAGAGAATGTGGAGGTGGTAGTGTAAGGTGAGTTGACTTATGCATAAGGAGGTTTACATATCAGGTCTACTTATAATTATATACTTCGCCAAGTTTCACTCTTCAAATTGACCAGTGTATCGAGGATAACCTTGAAACTTCAACGCTCAGACTCTAACTAGAAAGGGGGAACAACGCACAAGAGAATGTAAAGCATAACACCAATATTCCATATATCAACTTCCGGTCCATATTTCCTTTTTGGTACTTTAGGAAAAATATAATAAGCAATGCTAGCTATACCTTTGAGAACCTCTCCGGTCTTGAAGAAAATAGAGTCCAACATCAGTTGCTTGGAGAGGAGTATCTTCTTCTTTATTAAGCAAGAGAATGTTTTCTGGTTTGATGTCAGGGATCGAGAAGGGGTAGACAACAAACTGGGAAGCTCGAAGGTTCCAGAGGTGAGATTTGATTTGAGGTAGATGGTCTCGGAAGTGTCAATGAGAGACATCATGGATGGCATACAGAAGAGGTAATGTGGAAGGCGGAGGCAGGCTCACGGATTATGAGCGGGTTGGAGGCCAGGCGTAGGGATCGAGATGGGTGACCATGGGAACAGAGTGGGATCATATGAACAAAGTGGGAGTGAGGACGAAATCGAGCTGGAGTGAGGGGATGTATTGGGTAGATCATAGATAGACCACTGACAGAATAACTACATATGTACTTCTGGGCTCCAATGGCCTTCTGAGTTCTTGGAGCTCAAACCATAGTATAGAGGAGGAAAATTTCGAGGAGGATACTTCTCACTAATGATTTTGTAAAATGGCTTTTCAGTGGCTTCGTGTAACAACTTGAAAAAGGTAAATAATATTTGAATTTTTTTGCTTGAACCCATTAGCATATGTTATGAAGTGTTTTAATGCTTGAAAAATGTTTGGGTGTGCTCTAGAATGAGTCCCAAGTGTTGCATGTGAATTTCAGCAAAATCCGATAATGTCACTTTTGGAGCACCCCAATGCCACATGTTCGAGCACCACAGTGTTGCACTCAGCCAAGGTGTTAGAATGTAATATTACGGCCCTAGCTCTCAAATTATTATAAATTTTTGATAGTCTAAATGGTTAAAAATGAGCACCACAATGCTAGGCCATTATGAGAATTTTTATATAGTTTAAAATCTATTTTATCCGATCATTTGAGCACTGAGCCAGTCAAAGAGGAGAGAGAAAGAGGGGGTTTTTAGAGAGAGAAAGTTCATATTTTAGTTGCTTCGCCATGGTTAGTTGTCAAGCCAGTTGGGAAAGTTGTCTGGAGCGAGATGAGTCACATTTTGCCTCACTATTTTTAAAAATTCAATAATTTCCTAAATTTCTCAGTTAATTTTATAATTACGTTCGTGAAAATGTCTATAAATTTGCACTAGTAAAACTTTCATTATGTAACTTTTTATATATTATTGAGATTGAGATTATGAACTTTTTGAATATTTTTTTAAAAATTTTCTACTAGCTTTTGGAATTTTCATGATTTTTATTGAACAGGAAATAATTTGGACTTGGAAAAATAATGCTTTAGTATGATTAAAGTCTTGAAATGGTATTTTATATAATCCTTTTTAATTAATTTGGTTATATTTTGAAACTGCACATTTTGACTGTACTCTTGACCTAGCAAGTATTCTATTTAAGTATATTATTATATAAGCTTTGAGAATAGAAATGAAAGTGTGATTGAGTAATAGCTAGTTGTTATTATTTTTATTAGAATATATGGAAAATAAGTAAAGACTGGTTGACCCATTGGTTGGAGGCTGATTGACATGTATAGAGTGGTGGGATGATGGGCTTTCCTTTAAATACTATAGTTTGGTGTTATTCGATAGAATGATACAATGATTTTAGAGCAATGATTGATAGTTATAAGGAAATGATTATTGTTATGATGATCAAAGAGTGACGACTCTATTTACTGAGCCAATGATTTACTAATATTGATAATGTAATGAAAATATCATGATAGTCATGACACCTTACTTATTTAATATGACTACTTAAATGCATATTCAAATTCATTATTATTGTAAGAATTATTATTATAGCATTGATGTATTGTTACTATTACTGGATCTACTAGTTTTAATATGACACTAAAATTGTTACGGATACTCTTATTGACTCACTATATTATATTAATTATTAATATTGATTGAGCATGTGATACACTGAGCATATGATTAAAATATTAATATGATATTAGTAGAATCACTAGAAAGTATGTGTACACTTCTATATGATTTAATTACATTGATGTAATTTTGATAATTTTACTAATAATTTGATTTTACCACTTTGATACGATGATTGCTATATAGATTTCACAATTGTACTGACTTATTGGATTTCGTATAGTAGTTTATAGATTATAATTCAATTACATGTGATTTTTACTATTTGTATTGATTCAAGAATCATATTAATGTCATTACTATGATTTGATTCCGGACATATATATTGCTCCTTTATCATACTATGAATTCAGTTATAGGTTTTAGTGTGACATGCTGGGCTAGTTAGCTCATTATATATTTCAGTTCAAGGTAAAGGAGATTGACTTCATGTTCAGTTTTCTGCACTCAGGATTTGTATAGACATGACATGATTAATAATTCATGAGAATTGTATATGATTTTTGTGGTGATAAATATTGATTTATATTACTGTTTTGAATTATAAAAATTACTTTCACTATTTATAACTGATAGATGATATTAGATAGCTCTAATGTTGTTATTAAAAGAAAAAAAAACTAATAATTCTTTCAAATTAGATTCTGGGGCGTAACACTTCGAGTGCGAGGTTGCTCTCAAGGTAATTTTGTCTGTTGAAGAGTTATGGTTCTCCAAAATTAGGATCCCCATGGCGATGTCCTGGATGACTAAACATCAGATGTATAGTTGATATCCCTAGACGAGTCATCATCTGAGGATGACTCGGTGTCACCATCAGCAACTGAAGTAGGGTCTTCTTTAAGAGTGGGAATTTTAGGAAAATTAAGAGACAATGCTCATGTGAGGCTGATCAAATGCTTGAACTACAAAGGCGCTGGTGGGTTGAATATTGGAGGTGGTGTTTTGCGAGGATATGGGCCCAGCCGTGCAGGCATGCTGGAGGAGCAAAGGGGAAGATGTCAGTTTGGTTGCCATACATAATCTCTATGCCACACAAATAAAATTAGATAATAAATAATCTAATCAATCAAGTGCTGCATTCACTTGAGCTATCCAGAAGGCATGATGGCTTTGATCGTCATCGATAATCAATCTTCTTTGGCAGTCCATCTTCTTTATAGCCCTGATTCTAACTGAAGTAGTTGATCCAAGCTCAAATAAGTAGCTGATTTATATATATATATATATATATATATATATATATATATATATATATATATATATATATATATATTTAAGTCGAATTTTGTTAATGTCAATCTCAAACTCAAATAAGTACTATTCTTAACCCGTGTGCTTATTAACGAGTCGAGATCACCAGCTTGGCTCATTTACATCCTAATCCTAACATACTTAGTATTAGAATATTTTGACATTTGCATCCTAACCCTAATCCTTATTAAGAGTCAAACGATTAACGCCGTAGTTATAAAAATAAATAAAGAAATAAATAAAATAAAATAAATAAATAAAATAAGATTAAGGCCGTTGTTGGAGTTCACCGTTTCCCCGGTTTTTTCTCTCCGTCTAGCCATAATCCACCTTTCTTGATATTACAGATCGGGAAAAAACTTCCATTCATGATCTGTGCAGAATAAAAAAACATTTAGTTTCTAAATAGAAATTTTATAGGGCCAAAAGCCGGGGACCAGCCGCCGCACCACCAGGCCAGCGAAATGGCTATCCCAACGGTAAAATCCGGTAACATTTGCTTCTGGTTCATAAGTTTCCTTTTCTTCCTTCTCATCCTCGCCGGCGGCGCCATGCTCATACTATACATCACCTTGCCGGAGATGGAGGACTCCACCTGGCTCGCCGTCGCTGGCATTGTCCTTATTGCCGTCCCCTGGCTCTTCTGGATCTTGGCCTGCCTGTACCTTACACTGTTTCCTTGGCGAAAGCCATGCGTCGTCGTTCCTGTCGCTTCGGCCGATCTGAAGTTAGAGGGGGCCGGCGATATCGGGCCTAGCTAGTGTCGCCGGGAGAAACAAGCGGCGGCGACGCCGGGACTTGATGGATAAGTCTTTATTATTTGTAATACATTTTATAATATTTATGATATTTCCGATTTCTTTGCCATTATTGTCTTAAAAACTAAAAGAGAGAACTCCTCAATTTTCAAAAAAATTATTTTGTAGAACATTACGAGGTATTTTATATCTTGAATTTATTTTTTGTTTTGAAATTTCTGAGGTTTAAACTTCCCAAATTTTATTATTTTTGTCCAGAAGACTCAACTTTATAGAGTTAAGGAAATTTGCTTTAGCATTTATAATGCTTGTGAGTGCTTTCAAATTTTTTTGAAGAGTTTGGAAGTTTTTTCTCTCAATTGTTGGTTGGAATTTAAGCACATTAGTTTACATTAATCTTATTATTATTTACACTTTCATGATCATCATTCTAAAACTAACACAAATAAAATAAAAAATTTGTGAATAAGTATGTTTAACTCATTCTAACCAATAGCCAAGGAAGAACCTCTATGCTCAACCTAAGATATCCATTTGTAAGCATCAACATATTGTTAGTTTTGAGTGAAATTTTATTATGTGACTCATACCTCAATTACATTAATTGAGCTAAATTATAGTGTTGTGTTGTTGAGTTCACAACACTACGACATTGAAATCACAATGTTGTACTCTTTGTCTATAAGAGAAAAAATGAGTGTTGAATTCACAGCACTACGACATTGATCTATATCTAGAAGAGAAAATTTCAAATTAGGATGAGGGAAAGTTGAGTGTTGGAACTATGGAAAGAAATGTCACTTCAAGAAGGATTGTAGTGTAACAGAAAAATTTATGAGTGGAGGTCAAGAAAAAGGGCATTTTGGAAATGTTTATGCTAAAGAGTTTCAAAGTTATTCTCTAATTTTGTCTATTGATAATGATGAAATTTGGGTTGTAAATACAAGTGTTTCATTCCATGTAAGACCAAATAAAGAAATGTTCAAAAATTATATTTAAGCTGGTCTGAGAAAAGTGAAACTGGAAGATAATAAGCCTTGTAATTTTATAGGCAGGGGTGATGTTGATAACATGTTGCCCAATGGATCAATTTTGAAGTTGAAAGATGTTAGACATGTTTCATGCTTAAAGAGGAGTCTAATTTTAGTGATTTAACTTGCATACTCAAGTCACGTGATAACACCCACAAAAGACTCTTAGAAGATGACAAAAGGTGCTTTGGTGATAGCTCATGGAAATATTGAAGGCACTCTCTATGAATCAATAAAATATTTGAATCGATGGGATAGCAGACACAGATGTTAATGCAGGTCTTTGGCACTATAGCCTTGGTCCTATGAGTAAGAAAGATATGAAATATTTTCTTTCTAAATAAAAACTTTCAAGATTAAAATCTATAAATTTGTATTTTTATGAATATTTTGTATATGACAAATAATAGAAGGTAAGCTATTCAAAGACAAGTTCAAAAGTGAAGCCAAAAAAATTTGACTTAGTGCATACAAATGTGTGGGTCCTGCTCCAGTTTTTTCTAGAGGAGAGTCCTCATATTTTGTTACCTTTATTAATGATCAATTTAGAAGTGTTGGTTTATTTCTTGAAACACATGTCTAATTTATTTGAGGTGTATAAGAAATGAAAAGCCATTTTTGAGAATGAGATAAATTCAAAGTTGAGGTGTATCATGTTAAATAATGACCGTGAATATAATGATATGCATTTTATAGAATTTTTTGCTTTGAATGAGATCAAGCATGAGTTCATTATCCCAAGAATACCATAATAGAATAATGTTATATAGCACATGAATAGAACTATCATAAGGAGTGCTTGGAGAATGAAACTATATGCTGGTCTACTAAAGTACTTATGGAAAGAAATAGAGAATATTGTCGATCATATAATCAATCGTATTGCAATAATTCCTCTAGATTAAGGGTTAACCGAGAAAGTTTGGAATGGTAAAGAGGTTAGTTTATCTCACTTAAAAGTCTTTAGTAATACCTTTTATATTCATATTGATACAAGATATTGGAGTAAGCTCGATCCAAAGTTTGTTAAGTAGTGCATATTCACTAGATATAGCTTAGGTGAGTTTGGTTATAAATTCTAGGACTATCAGAATCAGAGATTTTTCAAAAGCTAGGATGTGACATTCAATGAAGAGAAAATGTACAAGGACTTCAAAGAGGTAACTCTAGAAGGTTCTTTTAAGTATATTATACTTAGGTTGATGATGTATAGGGAGTTCCTCTAACAACTACTATTTAAGTTAGAAGAACTAGTAGGATCTCACATCCTTCACAAAGTTATTCCTCTTCTTTGTATTATAGGCTCTTCCGCAATTTCAACTGATATAGACTCTTTTTGAGCCTACACATCCTGTCTTCTATTTTTTAAAATCATATATCCTTGAGGTTTCAACTTGTACAACTCTTCTTTTAATTGAACATGGGAAAAGGCAATTTTTACATCTATCTATTTTATATGTAAATCCTATGTTGATACTATACTCAACACAATTCAAATGTGATAGTTCACCATTAGCTTTGATGCTAATTGATAGTGTTATGAGATACACATGGGGGGGGGGGGGGGGGGGGGGGGGGGGGGTGGGGGTTGAATTGATAGTTATAAAAACTTTTTACCTAAAAATTTTTTATTTAAAAATAAATCTTGAAATATGCGGAAGCGATTAAACAAATGAAATTGAACAATGCAAATCACAACTAAAATAAAGTACAATTTTTTTTTTGTGTTTTTAAATTTTGTAAAGCATTTCATAATAAAAAAGCAATATAATTTTCTTTTCTGCCTTTTTTTTTTTCAAAGTCAAGATTAAATAAAAAATATTCATCACAATCCTCTTTCACAAATATGATCACAATCAAACTAGGGGTGTCAAAATTGAAACGACCTGAAAACTTGACTTGAACCCGACAAGAATATTTTGAGTTCGAGCCCTTAATTTTTACTCGTTTCAAATTCCGAGTTGTGTTCGAGTTCACCCGAAAATCTGGTTTTGACCTGGAATCCAGCCAGCGTGTGAAAAGGAGAAAGTTACCTTCACAACGAGTGATCTTTCATCGTTGCTTCTGATCAAAATGTTGTAACTTCCGATCCAATTGGAAGAGAATGTCATCCAAGGAGTGAAGTCGAACAGATACGAAGAAGCGCGTGAAAGAGATAAACCTTCATGACGAGCAAACTCCCATTGTTGTTTATGACTGTTGACCCTTATACCTTAAACTACACGCAAAAAGAACAAAAGTGGCGGATCGAGCAGCACACGGGTTGATACAACACATCATTTGAAGGGTCACATGACCTCCGAGTGTCAAATGGATGGTATCTTTGCGATCAGGACACTGAACTCTGTTGGGTCGAGGCCCCTCTCAATTGAATCGGACGAGATCGGTCAAAAGGGACGACCGACATCCGAAATTAAAGCGCGAGGCTGATCAAACGATGTCAGATCAACAAACGGACTTCGTCATTGTGTTCAGAACATAGCAAATACTAAAAAACTGTATTTTATTTGTTCAATTTGGATCATCCTAACGAGTGACATGAATTTCGAGACAATGCATATTTTGAGGAAATCAGGCCTCGACGTCGGTCAGATGATGTCCGATCATGAAACGGACTATGCCATTACGTCCACAACGTCCTTGAGATTCAAAATATACATCTTTTGTGATTAATTGGATCAATCGTAATGGTGACATGGATCCCAAGGTAATAACACGCATATCGAGGAGTTTGTCCCCCGACGTCGCCCAAACGATTTCAGATTGCAAAACGGAAAGTATCATTGTGTCAGGAACATCGTCACCATTAAGTGTCTACATTTTATTTAATAGATTTGGATCGTCTGAGATGGTGGCAAATTTCTAAGCAATTCAAATATGATATAAAGGCCTGCATTATGACGGAAACAAGGCCTCGAAAATGCTCGAACGACGTCCGATTGACAAACGGACAGTTCCATTGCGTTCGAAACATCATCGACATTCATGTTACATATTTTATTTAATAAATTTGGATCATCTGAGATGGTGGTGAATTTTTAGGCAATGCAAATATGATATAAAGCAGAGCAGAGCAGTTGACATACACTAAATTTATTTAATTCCTATATTCAACAAAGCCGACACGTGAAGCCGAGCAGTTGACATACAAATCACGGGACTTCATTTTGAATTCAATATACGATTGCAATCTTAAACTAATATTAATATTAATAACATATTATTGATGTTAATATTAATTTAAAAGAAGTAAAATCAGAGCAAAAGTCAAAACAAATTTCACATCTCATTAAGTGAGAACCTCGTATCCTCTGAACGAAAATCTCTGCCGAATCCCGGATATCCAGCTGAATGGAAACCTCGGACAGACGTTTCACCTCGCTTTGAATGAAGACTTCATCGTTAAATAGAAGTGGAATGAGCTCTTCCGTTGGTTCCCACGAATAGAGATCATGCTTATTGGCGTTCTCTTCATGCTTCCTTCCATCCACAATCTTCCGAACCTCATCCCTTCTTCCAATCCACACATCTCTGCTTCAACGAAAGTCTCCAGCTTGTGCGAAATCCGTTAGCCTGTTCCTCCCCACGCTCAGATGACCAAATTCCCACCTGCTGAGCTTCTTCAAGTTCCGTCCCTACCAACACCAAATCCAACTTCCGGTGGATCTGCCTCACACTGAATTTAATCTCTCCATTCAAGTGGATTCCGACGCCAATCTTCCACTCAAGAAGGATCTCCCGCTCAGGTTCTAGCAGATCCGCCTCCCAACCTGCTTGCTGAAATCACCTAACTGATTTCCTACTATAGCTGCCGGCCTTCACGCATTCAAGCCTCTACTCACGAGCTTCCCACAGCCTCCCTGTTCGTTTGCACTGAGCGCACTCCCCATAGTACATTTACTTGCTCTTGGTTCGATCTACCCTCCCACATCAAGATCTCCATTTAACCTCACCCCGTTTTCCCTGCCGAACACCTGAAGTCTTGTCGTTTTCTCCTCCAACTGCTGAATGGAAGTAATATTGCACTTATTTCAAAGGGAGATCTACAGGAGTTTTAAAGCATGCAATGGTTTATAGAAGCTACAGTAGCTTTCTTTAGTTCTCGTACTTTGCCGATCTCAACCAATCTGCATTCAGCTCTTGACTATTTCTTCCATTTAAATTCGTTTCAGCAACGTTTTTGCCACTCTCCACGTGGAGTTCTGTCAAGGGTCTTGCATTTCTCCTTTCCTTTTGGTCACGAGAATCAAAGGAATGCATGCAGCAAACTGTTTGCTGTAATCGATTACTTAACAACCCATGCTCACCCACCACGGGTTGTCTTGGTGGTGAAGAACTGGCTGGCCATAGGCTAGGTACCGAGTTCGAAACCCATGGCAATTCGTGAAAAGCCTTAAGTGTTGGCCCGGATGAGTATGGGGTGGGTTGTCCTCTAGGTCGACCGGGGAGATTAGTGGCCGAAGGCTGATACTCCCTCTCCCAAAAAAAAAAAAAAAAAAAAAAAAAAAAAAAAAAAACCCATGCTCTGAGCTTCAGCCTTTATTCCACGTAGAAAGAATCAACAGATTCCTATCATGTGGGCCCTTCTAACATCAAGTTGTGACATTTTGATTGGTTCCTTTGCATCATTTACAGTCTAAACACCACCAAAGAGTCCAACAACAGTTTGCTGAATTCAAAAGCCCATCTCCCAAACTCAAATCCACATTTCTAAGCAATCACATTAGCCGGCTTAAGCAAATCTTCCTTCATTTAATGGGGCCAAAACAGCCCAAACAGCAACCTTTTAACTCACCTCTCAAAGCCATGAAGCCCATTCCTACATCTATCTCAAGTCCACAATTCTGCTGGATGCCATCTTCTAATTAGTTAGCATTTTTTTTTACTATTCTTTAGTATTTGTTTTCCTTTAGTTTTAACAGTTAACATGTTTTTCTATCACACAGCGCTCTTTAGTATGTTGTAAATATTTATATATATGTATATATGTGCAAATACATGTGTATCTGTAAAAAAAAAGAAAAAAAAAAGAAAGATTTCTCCAAAAAAAAAGAGAGAAAAACAGAAAAAAAAGAGAGAAAAACAGAAAAAAAAGAGCTTTAAAAAAAATTTGGAATTTTTTTTTTAAATTTTAGAGAACTCGTTTCGATGCATGCGGCGCGACAAAGCGACCACCTATACACGCTTTTCTTAGCATGGTGGGAGGAAGTGCGTCGCGACGCTTGCGACGAAGCGAGCAATCACCCAAAATCCCTTCTTCGAAGTTCGTATCGCCTATGAAACCCCACCTATACACGCTTTTCTTAGCGTGGTAGAAAGGGAGCCCAGTGCGATGCGTACGACAAAGCGGGGATACCCATAAGTACCCGCTTGCAGGGAAATAGCTGTTTTTCTTGCAAAAATATTTTTAAAAATACTCAAACACGCTTTTCTTAGCGTGGTGGAGGATCAAAAAATACACGGCTGCGGTGTCCTCGAAAGAGGGCACCTATCATACATGCTTTTTTTAGCGTGGTGGTAAAGACCTAGTTTTCCGTAGTTTTCCCCTAAACGGGGGAGACGCCGGAAGGTTGCCGAAATTTCAGGTGAACGCAATGCTACATTTGGACTTGATTGAACTCAAAGGACGATCGAACTTGGACTCAGCTTGTGAACATTTGAATTTGATAGAACGGTGGACTCGGACTTGTAAACTTGATTCAATTGACCTAAGTGAACTCAAACTCAAATAAATTTAAAAATATAAGATTTGAGCTTACATTTGATTTAAAAATCAAATGATTAGAACAAAGACCTTGAACATGATCTTGGACATTTGAACTCAAGCAAGTTGGATCATATGGAGGACTTCATTTGGACTCGAACTCGATCGGAACATGACCTGAAGTCTTGAACTTGAGCCTAATTGAATTTGTAACAATTTAAATCAAATTTGAATATTGAAGCAATATTGAAGCAAGACTCCAACATTTTGAGCTAGAACAAATGCAAAAGAACAATGACTTAAGATTGTGACTTGGGACAATTATAAAGAGCTTGACTTGAAAATGATATCAAAACTTTAATGGAATGTTAAGGAATTGTCATCTCAAGTTGAATGCAAAATGCTAACCAAAGAGATCTAAATCATTCATAAACACAAGTTGAAGGACTCAAATAAACATCAATGGAGGAGCTTCAAAGAATGTAATTTGGAGGATAATCAATGTTCTTATGGAATTATCATTCTAATGAGAATGTAAATGTTAATTAAGGAGGGCAATCCATCCAAATCTCATCCAAGCAAGCAATGACTCATACACAAATTTATTTCAAGATTTGAAATGGTAATTTATTTGAACAATAATAAGCCACTTGTGTTAATCATCTTAATTGGGATGAAGAGATGGATGAATATCAAATCCATCATATAGATTGCAAGTTATCTTTGTGAATCATATTTGAAGACAACAAACTTGCAATTAACCTATTTGTAAGTGATAAGAAGATCATGAGAATGATAATTTGATTGCAAAGCCATGAATACAAGGACTTGGGACCCTTAGGTCTAATTTGCACAACAAGTTCAAAAATATAAAATCTTGAATGACGATGTTCTGGATTTTTAATCTAATGCCAGCAAGCAAGTAGAATATCCATGACATACAAAAGACAACAAATACATGTGATATCCGTGAATAGGTAATAACTTGTTCTTGAAGAATAAATGTATAATGAGCATCTACAAATAAATATGGAAGAACTGTGATAAATACAAAAGCCTTTATACACAACAAAAGATTTGCAATATATACAAGCACTCTATAAAGACAGATGTATGTGCATCATGCCACTTATGGGTAGATGCAGAAAGACTTCAGTAAATGCAGTATCCTGAAATTAATTTCAGTCTGTGAAGGAATACATCTACCTACCTAGATACAACAGTAGCAGATGTACTGAAAAGATCAAAAATCACAATAAAATGTATGAAGAATATGACAAGTGCGAGCTCATATGATCCAAGGCAGGAGATTAGTTACTGCACTATAATCTACCTGCGCAAATCATGCAAGTAGTGCACGACAATCTACCTATACAAAGCAGCAAATAAATGATCCAGAAGCTGCTACTTCACACAACCGGATCTGTAACATTCGTACGAGTAGACAGAAGGCGTCCACAACTACAACGCCACGCCATCGGATCCGCAACTTCTATACAAGCGGATAGAAGACGTCTACAAATACTTTCAAAATACCCATGCACATGCACCGTAACTTGTATACACATAGGTACACAAAAAGGTATGTTAAATCAATGAAATTCATAAACACCCGCATGGGCCCCGACGAGCGTGTTATTGGTACACACGTGATGTCTAGGGATACTGCACAGGTTATTAAAGTTGAACCTGATCCTCCTAAGCCAGGTAGGTAGGAGTTGACAAGGTTCAGCAAATTATTACAAAATACCCCCAAACACCCGCATGGGCCCTGACGAGCATGATATTGGTATACACGTGACGTCTAGGAATGTTGTGCGGGTCCATAAGTGAATTCAAGTTCAAACCCGATCCTTCTATACGGATTTATAGGAGTCGACAGGGTTCGAACCTTCAAACAAATATATGATTATGGTGACCGATGTATTTGTATTAATACATTAATATTAGGCTTTCAAGGTCTATAACAATATGAATTCACTAATAAAGACACAAAGCCTACAAAACCTGATCCCCTATCAGCAAGTCGATAGGGTCGACAAGGTTTAAGATATAAATATTTTCAAATAACCCCAAACACTCCGATGATGACCGTGTTGAATGAAAATCTCAATCGGAGGGGTCCATTTCAAGTATTTTCATAATGCCACCCAAATGCCCATCAAAATCCAAAAATCCAAAACTTCCCAGAGCAAAAAATCCATCAAATTCTAAAATCTCAAATATTTAAAATTTGAAATAAATCCGTCAATGCTTAAAGCAAAATTCATCCACCCTCCGTAACAGTTTGTCGAGGTGGAGAAATTCAAATATAACTTTAGCTCACTTAGAGCCAAATGCCTAGTCGAAAATATGACTAGGATCCATTCTCAAATAATCTCATGCTAGTAAGGACGTGGTACGTGTTCTCTAACCGGCGTTTGCTGCCAAATGGCACCGCAGGATAAATGGTTATGACCCGGGGCCCTCTGAACCGAGTGGTTTTGCCGCCAAATGGCACAACGAAATATCGATTATGGCCAACACCGATATGTTCCTTATTGGCATCAAATCATTGAGATATGAATCAATAGGATATATTGATAGGGCACAAAGCCCTCTGTTAGCTAAGGTGAATTTAAATTTGTCCCCTTAGGCAAATATCCACCCCAAGTCTACAAGGTCCCCTTGGACGAAACAACCCATGGCTGCCGACAACGATCCTTCTGTCAGGTTGGGTCGACTACCTCCTCTGACTAAGTAGACCAGGGACTATGATGGCCCGGGATGACAAAACCATGGGATCTTGATCGGGTCCATCATCCATTCCCCACAATCTGCTTTAAGTATAAGATGGTGCAATTTTCAGTTTTAAATATCAGATCTCCAAATTTTCCAAACTTCCCAAATAATCAAATTCAAATATAATTTACAAATCCAAATCTATTGATGCTACTATATGCCAGATAACACGTATCTATACGTATCTAATTGACGAATAGCCTTAATCGAAAGTTCTCTCTCGTGATCGAGAGGGGTAATTAACTATAGGGGCTTGTGCCTATAGGAAACCAAAACTCAGATTATAAAGTCCTCACAAAATGAGGGCGAAATCTCTGGGTAGTGTCTTATCTAGAAACCCATTTGCCTTCCAAAATTTACCTCGGAACTAATCAGTTAAAACTCCCTCGCCGAATAAAAAAGAAAAAACGAGCGGGGAGGCCGGGGCCGAATTTTCGGAGCCCACAATGACCAAAATGTTTTAACTTCCAATTCAATTGAAAGGGTGCATCGTCCAAGGAGCGAAGTCAAACATATACAAAGATGCGCACAAAAGGGAGAAAGTTACCTTCATAGCGCGCGAGCAAACTCATGTCATTGCTTCTGATCAAAATGTTGTAACTTTCGATTCGATTGGAAGGGAAAGTCGTCTAAGGAGTTAAGTCGAACAGGTACGAAGAAGCACATGAAAGGGAGAAGTTACCTTCACAGCAAGCAAACTCCCATCGTTCTTTCCGATCAAAATGTTGTAACTTTTGATTCTGACAGGAAGGGAACGTCGTCCAAGGAGAAAACTATGCGGTTCTGGGTTCGGGTTCGAAAAAATTGACCCATTTGAAAAATAGGTCGGATTTGAGTTGACCCGAATAGTGCTGGGTCAGCTTCAGGTCAGACCTAAACCCGACCCATGACCCAATTTTGACAGCCTTAAATCAAAATAAAGAGCAATAAAGTAAATCACAACTAAAAGTAAAGTGTGGTAAGTAAGAAAATGCAAATCAATATTTTTAGTGGTTCAACCAACTTGACCTACATATATTGTCCAAAAGTCTTTCTCTTTGGAAATTACACTATATAATGATTCTCCTTCAATGCACAGATAGGCAGAGTAGGTTATGGGAAGAAATCTACAGTAGTTAAAATCTCTCATAATAATTCAGAGCATAGGAGGAGATGGAGCAGTATCACAGATTTGTTGGCCAGAGAGAGGAGCCCTTGTCAGCAGAATTAGAGGGGTAATTGACAGAAAGAAGAAAAGCAAAAGAAGACACGAGATGAATCAAACCACTGATCATTTAATAAGAGGTAAAGGTAGGGGATAAGTGAATTTTTTTGGGTGACCATCTGACTTAAATTCTAACAGAGGTAGAAAGATCAAAATTATTAAAGCTCACTTCACTATCAAAAATTCAATGTGAAGTAGAAACCCAGGGATCAGATAAAGAATATGCTTGAATCCTATTCTCCTAAAGGCAAAACATATCCAAATTGTTGATTTTGACCAATTGCTTGCAAGTGAGAACTTTCCTGGGATTATTAAATCCCCTAATATTCTATGCAAGAGGCAATAGAAGGAAAAATCATTTAGATTTAGCAGAAGACGAGGGGCCTTTTCTCAAGTGCTTGGTTCTTGGATTCTTTTGATGAGAGGTAATGTTTGAAGTATGCTTTTTTAAGTTGCACTTTGATAATAAGCTCTTATCCACACAAGCTTCTTCCTTATAATTTGCTTCAGAAAGAGAATCTGTTAGGATGTCAAATTTATTTGGAGAAACAATAGAGGTGGGAGCTGCTACGAAAACAATCGCGGTAATCGAAGTCTGAATAGTTTCCTCAATGGAGGAGTTTGAGTAGGAGTCAAATTTATTAAGACTGGTGACCCTATGGTGGATGATGGGTGGTTCAAAATGACTTTATTGGCTTGAGGGTTAGGAGTTTGAGAGAGCGACTATTGCTGGCTGTGAGGAATTTGATCTGTGGAGGAGGATGTGTGTTTCAAAATGAACTTATTGGCCTGAGGGTTATGAGGTTAAGATATCAGCTGCTGTTGGCTATGCGAAATATGGCTTTTACTTTAAGGTTAGGAGTTTTAGTAGGTTCTAGTTACGGGTTGTGTTGAATCTAGCTTTGAGAAGTCGGAGCCTTAGTCCTACTAATGACAAATTTTTTAGTTACTCTAGCTGGAGGTCCTCATGAGTCTGGGATGGTCTTCTGCACCTATTCATAAAAACAGTTAGAATGTTCTCATTTTGCTCAGTTGGAGGCTGAGACGTGCAAGACCCCTGGGAATGAACTAAAGAACCACAAAAATCACAAGGGGTTGGCCGCCACACATTGAATTTTCAGGTTTATGATTGCATCCTCAATAGCGATGGGAATGTGCTCTAGGTAAACAATTTTGTTATTAACCTGCACATAGACATGAGCATAAGTGAGATGACTTTTTTGGGCAATAAGAGCATCCACGGCCAGAGTTATACCATTTTTGCTAGCTATTCCAGATATTCCCTCCGAATTCCAACTATTCTTACTCTACTGTAAGTAAAATCTCAGTACAAACAATGTCTGACAACTGATAGTGAATGGAAGGAGTTGGAAACAGTGCTCTTGAATGTATCGGGTGGAATATAGCTCGACAAAAATGTATTTATATTAAGAATAATTTGATCCGAAATAAATTTTTAAACAAAATTTTCTTAAATAAATAATATACCAGATTATTTGATCATATATCATTTTTATGTGGCATGTACCCACTTTATTTAGCCGAAATTCTAAAACCCAAACCATTCAGATTCTTCCATGAAACTCTCGGCATCCCAAAAGCCCTAAACCATTTGGCAACAGGCACTCATCTTCTCAAAATTTTAATCCCATTCCTTCTCTTAGATGAACTTTCCATCCATTACATGCAGCAGGTCAATAAAACAAGTGCTAAGTAACAGAAATCCAACAAATAAAAACAGAGCTCAGCTTTCCATTATCTAATGTCAGTAGCTAGATTTAAACGGTCGAAAGACCTTAAGATCAGAGACAACGCCTGCTATGGAACCAACAGCTGCTGCCAACGAGACGACGAGGCAGGCAAAGCTAAGCATCTGCAGACAAACCCACCTAGTGCTCCATTTAGCTACCTTCTTCTGAACTATATACATCTCCACCGGGAAATAAACAGTAAGAGGCCAGAACCCAACTGCGCCAAGAAGGCCAACGATGTCATTGAAGAAGGGAAGAAGCATTGAGATTACAGTAGTAACCACTACGAACGCCGTGCGCCAAACCAGTCGGAAGAGGTTGAGTTTATATGACCTGCCGATCTTGATCTCTCTGGAAATGAATTCTGAATGCGGCCATTTTCTTGTCGCCCATTTCTCGATGAAGGCGAACAGAGGCTGGCAGTAGACTTGGTAGGCGCCGACGAGGTGGATGACAATGGCGGCGTTGGCGATGTCGAGAAGCCAGAAAGGGTTGTAGAAGCCGAAGCCGGTGAGTAGGTTTCCGGGAGCTGAGTCCCCGAAGGCGGCGTAGCCAAGGCAACCGCAGAGCAAATAGAAAACTGTCGTTACTTCGACGCTTAAAAGAGTCGCCTTTTTCATTACCTTTGCTTCTGATGGTGGCGGGGACTTAATTGTATCCTGAAGCAGAAGAAAGGGTTTAGGTAAAAATTGAAAAAAAAAGAGCTAAAGTTCAGGTTTTGATTGATTGATTTAAGAGATTGATACCTGGATTTCAATGAGAATCATTGAGTAGGAATAAGCGAACGCAATGTCACCGAAAGCTTGTAGGCTGCGCCAGATCTTCTGGGTTTCGGTGACAGCACCGATGCTGATTCCAGTCAAGCTCCCCTTGATTCCACCATTCGCTGTTTGGAAAAGAAATGGAGAGTCTTTAGCAGGTGAATTTCTTAACTGGTTTTCTGTTGAAGAGATGAATGAAGAGTAAATTACCAACAACTTGAACTATCCCGAGGGCAAGGCCGATGCAGGAGTAAGTGAAAGACATGACGGCGGCGACAATGGAGAGCCACCAAATTTGGTCAAAGTCAGGAATTTGTGAGAAAATGATTTCTATAACTCCGAAGATGATCATATAAGGGTTGCTAGAGATGTGACAGGGGCTATTTTGACCTTTCTGATGAAAACAATTCGATCTCCGAATTGCCCTGTTGAAAATTTCAAAGCATTTTATTATTTTACCGTTCTTAATTTCCACCTAATTTAACAGAGGAAGAAGGAGAAACCTACGTCATGCTAATTGAGGAAGCAATGGTGTAGCTAATGGCCACGCCGAAGAGATTCGCGTACTGAATAAAACCACATATGTTAACCTTCAACCCACCTGAGACAACAAGCATGGGTTAATATTTTACAGTAAAAATTTGATCTTGTGGAAATATCATGAGAGAACAATCATAGATTGGTATAAAATTGAGAAATCTTGTAGTAAGAATTTGATTTTGCTGAAGAACATTTACAGAACAAGCAAGAGCTAGTTAAAAATCAGTAGATTTCGCAGTAAAAAATGATCTTGCTGAAGAACCGACCAAGGTAAGCCGTGACAGCATCGGTGTAGGTGTAGTTACGCTTGCCGGAGATGGGATCGCCGGAGCGATAGCAGTCGGAGAGTAGAGAAGAAGTGTAATATATGACGAAGGAGAAGAGAATCATGACGACCGGGCCGGCGACCCACCCGAGCTGGGCGATGGCCCAGGCCAGAGAAAGCACACCGGAGCCTATCACTGCGGTGATTATGTGAGCACTCGCCGTCCACATCGTTCCTTTTCGCTTTAAGCGGCCGTCGTCATCGAAGCTTTCGAAGCATTCGTGCTTTTCATTCTGGCTAAGCTCTATGGAGACTTCCATGGGAGTGAACACAGCTTGAGAGTAGTACTTAACAGCATTGTTTTCGGTCATTTTATCGAATAGAAACAAACAGTGAGCGATAGTAGGGAACGAGAAGGAAGCGAGTGAGCTGAGAAGAAGTGGGACGATGAAGTGTGGATGAGGGAAGTTGCAATATATAGAGAGAGATGACGCGTCTCAACCTCAGTATCTGCTGTCAAATCCCATCTCTACTTTCTCACGGCCGCATTTGCTGGTCAATCTTCTTGGCGTAATCAGTTTCATTCCCCTCCTCTCTCTCTCCCTCTCCCTCTACCTCTGTACCTCATCATTTTAATACCATGAAGCCTACATTCCTACCGAGTGCCCACCACTAGCGAGCATAAAAAAGCCAAGTAGGAGAAATAGTCCTTCTGTGTGTTATGCGGTAGTGCTAAAGTAAAAAAAAAAACCGGTCACCAATATTTGTCAATAATTTCAGAGTGGAGTGAAGGAGAGATTATTTTGTGTATGTCCGGGTGTCCGGGAATTAATCCGAACGTATCATGTCATCCAATACACATTGGGTGACGTGGTGCATCCGAATTGACTTCTGGACGTGTCCGGACACCACACAAAATAATTTTTCGCAGTGAAGACGGTAGCTCGGAACTCTTGGAATGGATTAGGAGATAGAGTTTATTTGAGATGCGAGTGAATATAATTTTGACTTGAGTAACCTCCAGTCACAAAGAGGAATTCAATGGAGGAAAAATTTATAGAAGATTGTACGGTTTGGCACAATAAATATGCTACCATGCAAGTAAAGTTACAGAATTTTACTTTTCCCGCCAATTATGTATGATAGGATTGCAAAGTGTATCACTTTAGCTTGGCCTCTTGTGATTACAATAAATAATGTTTAAGAAATAGTGAAGGGTGATGGCATTGATCGGGTGATGTCATTGTGATTTAACAATGAGAATCGTGTAAAAAAAACAAAAACAAAAACAAAACAATGAGAAGCGTGTACTGATGGAGAAGTTATGACAATAAGGTGATGGCAAGATGATGGTGATCGAGTGATGGTAAAATAGCTATGACAATCAAGTAATAGTTGTTGAGGAATGATAGTGATGATTGTTAGGCTATGATGGTGAACATTAATATTGATTGTCAAACAAGAATATGAGTCTTTCATATCTTCAAACTCTTCTTAATTCCAAAATCTTTTCATGTGAAGAATAATTGTCCATTTATAATCTTATAGAGTGACATTTTGGTAATTTAAAATAAAATTCTCAAACAATTTATTGAATGGTTCATGTTGATTAACTCCATCATAGGTCATTCATTTGGCAATTAAGTTCATTAATGATATCAGAGTTGGGTGATTATAAATTTGGTTGATTTTTCTCATCAATAAGCTCATCTTAATTGTGACTACCTAAATTGAACGATCATTCCTTTAAATAGTTTCAAGACGTTTATAGCTACTCTTCAATAACCTAATTTGGGCTCATTTGATTTTGGATAAGAAATTTCTAAGTGTTGAGCCTCCTCTAGCTGATGCACTTGTGGCTGTACCTGGAGAAGGATTAATGTATTGTCAACAAGGTGTTGCTGGATGAATCATCTAATGAAACTAATGTTGCTTCTCGCTTGCTTACATATGAGTCTACTCTGTCAATTGTTCATATGCAACCAAATGGAGAACCTTTTATTGATGTTTCGATCTCCCTTATCTCCAATGATGAATTGAAAGTTCATATGAGGGTAAACTTGAGGGGTAGTTGTTTGGACCAAATGAATTGGTTGGAAGAGGCTGCTTCCTCGCTTGGGGATGTTCGTGGTGAACTTGGGGCTGATTTTCATGATATGTTTGCTTTGGAGGTTGGTCATTCTATTGCTAAAGGTTTCTCGCCAGGGAAGGACAAACATGGTAGGAAGAAATCCAATAGGTAGTAATATTTGTGAGGAGTCTTTCTCTCTGTTGTTGTGGATTTTATTGTTTGGGTTGGTTGCATATGGGTTTTATTTGGGGGTTGGTGGATTGGGTTTGCTTGGGTTAGGCTCCTGTTATAGGGCTCTGAGGTCTTGGTTGTATATGGTATCTCTTTCTTTACTGGTGGTGGTTTTGTTTTTTGTGCTTCTTCTTTGGTTTGTTTTTTAGACAATTATGAGCACTACAGGAAAATCCTGCATTTCCGGCGGACTTTTCCGGCGGAAATTTAACCATTTCCGGCGGTTTTGCCGTTTTCCGGCGGTTTATGTTCCGCCGGTAAAAATGACGAAGGAAATTAATTTCTGGCGGTTCTTACCGGCGGTAAATTTGTCCGACGGATTTCCGGCGGTTGAACGGTTAAATTAAAAAAAAAAATCATTTTGAACCGCGCCGGCGAAGCTCCCGGCTCCCGCGTTCCCGCGCCGGCAACGCTCCAGGCTCCCGCATTCCCGCGCGTTCCCGCGCCGGCGACGCTCCCGCGCTCCACCGTGCTGGCAACGCTCCCGCGATTCTGTGCGCGCGGGAGACCCCCCCCCCCCCCCCCCGCGTATGCCGTGAGTTTCGAACCTGAACCAGTTGGGAAAAACTTCACTTAACGGACCAATTTGCTAACTCCGGAAAAGCCGCCGGAAAATTCCGCGGGAAAATTTTGCGGGAAATTAGCCGTCGCAAAATTTTTGCGGGAAAATTAGCCGTCGGAAAGCCGCCGGTAATCCGTCGGAAAGCCGCCGGAAAATTTTATAAGAAATAAGCCGTCAAAAAACCGCCGGAAAGCCGCCAGAAAACTGACCGCCGGAAAGCCGCCGGAAAATTTCGCCGGTAATAAGTGATTTTCCTGTAGTGGAGGCTGCATTTGGCTTTCACCTAGTTGGTTGTTGCTTGTTGGCAACCTTGGTGGCTCCTTTTCAGTGGTCGTTAGTGGCTTGCGGGTTGATGTTTTTTTTCCTTTTAGGTTTTCCTCTGGTTGATAGGTGGTCTTCAGCCATTTGTGGGTTGGCACGTGGTCTGCTACCTCCAATGGATGACTCTTGCCTAGTTGATAGAAGGTTGCTGAATGTAGCCATTTCCTGAGTCCGAAGGCTTGGTTCGTCATTTTCACTAGTTTTTTGTTCTTTATCTATCTTGTGTTAGTCTGTCATTGTACTTTTCCATTTATTGAATAAAATTTTATTTTATCCCCCCAACCCCCTAAAAAAAAAAAAAAAATTCTAAGTGTTATTGGACCCAAAGTTAAGTTTCTTAAAATTGAAGTTCTTATAGTTTTGAATTTAGTTTAACTAGTTTTTAATTCAAATATTACATCAAGATTTTTTGTTAATCATATGAATTTTCTGATAATGTATTATTTACCTCTATTTTCAAATATCAAAATCCATATTGCATGTAAATTAAAAATTTTAGTCATACAAATTTGTGGCACAAAATTTGAATTAAAAAAAAAAAATATTATGGGGTATGACTCACTAGACATTAACATAGACCTCTCATCAGGGTGGTAAACAAAGTAAATTTTTCTTAATCATAATTTATATTTCATTGAATTGGCCTATTAATTAGAAAAAAATTCTTGAAAAATTGGTTTCATATCTATAAAAAAATTTTGAAATTTTTTCTGAATATATTCAGATATTACATCAAGATTTATGCTTAATCATATGAATTTTCTGATGATGTATTATTTGCCACTATTTCCAAATATCAAGATTTATATCATTTGAAAATAAAAATTTTTGTCATAAAAGTTTGTGGAAAATAATTACAATTAAAAAAAAAAAGATTATGACAAGGTGTGACTCAATATTAGACATTAACATAGACTTCTCATCAGGATCGAAAATCAAGTACATTTTATTTATTTATAGTTCGTATTTCCTTGAAGTTGGCCCGTAATTTTGATAATTTTTTTTTGAAAAATTTCGGTCAAATTTATCTATGAAAAATTTTTAAAATTTTTTGTGAATAAAGATAAAATCGGATGTCATCTTCATAAATTTTTACTTGTCAAAACCCTATCATTTTGTTAGGTAGCAAATTCAAGAATAACAACTTTATCAAATTTGCCATTTGTTGACTCAAAATTCAAAAAAAAAAAAAAAAATTGTGGCATCCATTTCAATTAAAATTGATTGAAGCTTCTTATAAATGCTGTCATTGATGTGCAAATTCTTCAGAAATAATTTTAATTTTTTCTAGAACTTGTTTCTTCTAGGAAATTATTGAGTTACCGTTAGCTAGTAATTTCTGTATTACAGTATCGAAACATAAAATTTTACTAAACTATCAAATGTTTAAAATTTTCAAAATTCCTGATGAATATGTTACAGGATTGTCTCTTCATCAATTAAGTAAGAACTCTTCTCCAGATGATCAATGGTGAAGGGTTTGTTGATATCATCTAGATGAAATTATATATATATAATATGTAAGCTTGATTGATATTTCTAATTATGTTATTAAAAAATAATGATGATAATTAAACTTTTCACTTATAGAAGACTAAGCTATTTAGTTGCTTTTCAATCTTCAAGCATTACTTGAAATCTAAGCTATCTAATTAACAAATAAATATTACAATCTTTAGATCTTATTAGAAATACATGTTAACTTAATAATAAATAAATATGGCCCCCTATTTGGGATATAACAATACCATTCCCTTGATTAATAAGGACATTGTCTATCATTTTCTAGGGTTTAGAGTATAAACCTTATCTATCATTTTCCCTCATGGGAACATTTTATGCGTAAGCCATCTAATATTAGTACATTTTAGGGATAATTCCTTCTGAGAATTTTCAAATGAAGAAAAAAGAAGAAGCATTGTTATTTGTAAATAACTAAATTAGTAATATTAATGTTAAATATATAATAATAATAATGACAATACAAAATTTATTCGAAAAGGTAGATCTTTAGTTACCTCTAAGAGATATGTATGCTACATTTTGTTCAGACATAACTTCTAGAAAATTCATGAGAAGAGGAGTTCAATCTTTTTAGGTTAGTAGCACTAATGTCCTTGGTGAATCAGATGTTTAATCTCTTATATTAATTATATGAAGAAATCTTTCTGTTGGATATCATTTTAACTGATGGAAATTATATAATTGGGATTGATTTTCACTATTTATATTTTTGAGTGACTTAGTATTACAAATCTCCATGACAACGTTAGCCATAAACATGCTTAATATGATGTAACCAAGTGACTTATACTATGTCAAACATTGAGTTTAATGGAAAGAACATCTTTGGTCACTTGATTGGTTTGCTTTTTTCAATAGGAAAGGATCCATGGAGGCACCTTATCATTTTAATTTCATTTGGAGGGTGGAGTTGTCAAACACTTCATCATGGATTTGAAAGCACCTATTTTGCCAAAAAAAAAAAAAGACAAGTCACATTCATATGATGGATCATCTAACTCTATTTTCAACATTCTTGCAACCAACTATTCACCAACTTTCTAAAATTTGCTAAAAAAAACTTTAAAATTATAATTTTAATATTTTAAATTCTAATTTAAAATATAAAATTATAAATTTAAAAAAAATTCTTGAACTTTAATACTTTGCATCAAAATATTTCAAAAGCATAAGACATTTATATATTATCAAAATGATAAGATGCTCATACATACAACATTTCTTATTTATGTAAACACATAACATAATTTTTAATATCATAAAACACCCTTAGATATCTTTTTTTTTTTATAAATAAAATAAAATAGGACTATCCTATAAATATTAATTTATAAAATGCAAACAGTATCTCAACTCTCAAGTAAAAAGTAAATGTCATCAAGAAGCTCCATTACTAAATTAATTATGATTAAGAAAATATAGCAATATAACTCATAAAAAGCAAGCTGAACAAAAGAGCATCTAATAATTGTAGATAAAGCTAACCAATTTTTAGTGGACAGTTTAATCTAATAATTATTCCATTCTTCTTTGACCAGCAAAATTGGAAACGTTTTGGTGAAATTCTCACGTGGGCTAGAAGATTAACCGAAGGTTTCTAATTTGAGGTGACGAATGAGCTCTGTTAGGGTTTGCGACTTGATTTAGGGTTTGCGCCGTCTGCGTTCTCCCTCCGCCTCTCTTCGCCTGGGAGGGCTTCTCCCTCCCGATGGCTTCCTCTCCACTTCATTTTCCACCACTTTCCACCACCACCGCGCCTACTCCTCTCCCTAGAGGACTTTCCTATGCCGCTAATGTTTCGGCCTCGGCTGCAAAACCCGCTCCTTTTCCGGTTACCTTCTTCTCTCCTAGCCAAAAACTTTCTTTCAAAACAGACGATCTGTCGGAAGGGAAGTCCATTTGGACTTCGGCGCTTATCGGTTATTCTCTGGGACCTCGACCCTACTACGAGCGGTTGCTGAAAGCTATGCTAAACCTCTGGCAGTTAAAAGGATCCATAAAACTTCTGTCGCTTGCGGATGGTTTCTTCCTTCTCAATTTCTCGACTGAAGAAGATCTCGAGTCGGTTTTGTCAGGAGGACCTTGGTTTCTTCTTGGCAAGCCGTTCATCCTGCAGCGATGGTCCCCAAAATTCAAGCCCAAACGCGACGAGGATGCTCCAATTCCGGTATGGATAAAAATCGTTGACTTCCCCCTGGCTCTCTGGACGCCAACTGGTATTTCTAAAATCTCCAGCTATGTTGGTATTCCTATTTCTGTTGATGCGCTCACTGCAAATCGTTCTAGATTAACGTTTGCTCGGATTTGTGTTCTAAGCTCTAAAGATTCGCCTTTACCGGATGAAATCCCGATTGAAATTGAAGGCGAAGATATAACTTTAACAGTTTTATATGACTGGAAGCCTGAAAAATGTGAAGGTTGCGGGTCTTTGATACATCCTTTTTCTCTTTGTCCCAAAAACCCAAACCCTAAGCCTATCCTTCCTCCAAAACCTCCTAAAAGTCACGGTCGGAGCACTTCGAGGCCACCGCACAGTCGGCCATCCACATCCCAGTCTACTGCTCTCGTTCCACCTTCAAAGCCCAATATCCCCCTTCAGATTAGCAACCCTTCACCTGCTCTGTTACCAACTCCAAATCCTGAGGTTCAGTCATTGGCTGACCAAGTTTTGCAAAATCAAAACTCTGTCTCCAATAATCCCCAACCGGTTACAGACCCATTGAAAATAAACTCGTCCACTTCTCCAGCTAAAATAGCCCTCCTCCCCAATCTCAACTCTCCAACTGAAGAAGCCTCTTCTTCCGGTCTTCCTTCCTCACCAGTCTTAAACCAACCCCATAAAATCCCTCTTTTAAACAAGTTTGCTTCTCTGCAAACTGAAGATCTCATTCCACCTGAATCATCTGAGTATTTTTCCGAGAATGGAAATACCTCCACCACTATTGCTGAGGAGGACTCTTCCCCTTCATCCAAGAATCAGAATCTCTCTGAATCGATCTGTCACAATACAAGATCCTCTGTTGATAGAGGAAAATCTCCCAAAAAGTCAAAGCCTCCTAAAGCTAAATCGGCCAAGAAGGCCAAAGGTCAAAAATCGTAATGTCCTTACCCAAGTTTGCTAGCTGGAATGTTAGGGGGTTTAATAACCCTGATAAAGTCAGTTTTTGTAAGTCTCTGATTAGTTCTTTGAATCTCAAGATGTTATGCATTTTAGAAGCAAAAGTCTCTATTGCTTCTTTTGATGATCAGTGGTTTCTTCGCTCTCATCGTCTTTTTGAGAATGAAGGAAGTTGCAACAATTTTGGTGACGCTGTTCTGGGTAGGATTTGGATCAAATGGGATGAGTCAGTTTTAACCTTCAACCCTATTTCTTCATCCTACCAACACATTCATGGTATCCTCTTTGTGGGATCTATCCCTCCTATTTTTCTTACTGTTATTTATGCTGCTAATTCTGTGGAGGAACGGAAGAACCTATGGGATCAGATCATTGCTGTTTCCCCCAATATGGACCATCCTTGGATCATTATGGGAGATTTTAATTGCTATAGATATGAAACTGAAAAAGCTGGTGGTTCTGTTTCATCCTCCAGTAGATTGGGTGAACTCAATAGCTTCATTTTTAATAGTGGGGTGCAAGACCTTTCTTCTACAGGTCTTTTTTACACATGGTTCAATCAAAGAGTGGACAATCCCATTCACATCAAGTTAGACCGTGTACTGGTGAACAATGCATTATTGGATGCTTTTCCCAATGCTTATTATTGTGTGGAATCTCATCTTGGTTTTGATCACTCCCCTCTCATTTTTAATTCATCTCATGACAAGGCTTTATCAATCAGATTTATGTTCAAAAATTATTGGATAAACTTGGAGGGATTTTGGGATGATGTTTTTGCTGCTTTCTCATCCAGATCGGCTAGAAGCCCCATGGCTTCTTTTACTCATAGCCTACAAATTCTCAAAAGGTCACTAAAAAATAGGAACTGGGCTTCTTCTACACATCTTTCAAATGCTCTTATGGAAATTAAAAGTAAGCAACACCAATGTTTGGTCCAGTTACAATCCCTTCCTCTTGATTTGGTTTTAAACCAGAATTTGAAAAGTATTAATGAGGAGCTAGCATCCTTGCAAAACCACTGGACCTCTTGGTTAGCTCAAAGAGCTAAAGTGTCGTGGCTCACTAAAGGGGAAGATGACTTTGGATTTTTATTTGCCCATATAAGAAGCAGAAACAATAAGAACAACATTAAGGAGATTCACACTTCTGATGGTCATTTCACTAAATTTAATGACATTTCTTCAGCTGTCATTAAACACTTTGAGGGATTGTTTAACACCCCTCATCAACCCCTTCAACTCCCTCTGGATATCCCTCAAGGCAAGCTTCTTCCTCCACATATGAGCAACAACCTGGTTTCACCTTTAACTTTTGATGAAGTTAGGAAGGCGGTTTTTGATGGTAATGAAAATACAGCTCCTGGACCCGATGGGTTTTCCTATGCTTTCTATAGGAAGACATGGCATATTATCGGTTTGCAAGTCTACAATGCTGTTGGCAATTTTTTTTCTACTGGCATTCTTCCGAAAGGGGTTAAGGCAACGACTATTACCTTAATTCCTAAGAGTTCCCATGCTTCTAACATAAGTGACTATAGACCTATTTCTCTTTGCAATGTTCTATATAAAATTGTCGCTAAGGTCTTAGCCAACAGACTCAAAGAAGTTCTTCCATACATTATCCATGAAAGTCAATCTGGTTTCATAGCTAATAGACGCTCCACTGACAACATCTTTTTAGCTGCTGAATTACTTAGAGATTTCAAAGGCAACAACAGGATGTTTTGTGCTAAATTGGATGTCAAAAAGGCTTTTGACACTATTTCTAGACATTTTATCATTGAAAGACTCTTACAAAAAGGTTTTCCTGAAAGCTTCGTCACTTGGATTAAAGGTTGCATAACCGACGTTCATTTTTCCATTTGTTTAAATGGATCTCTCGAAGGATTTTTTAACTCTAGCACGGGTCTCAGACAAGGTTGTCCCTTGTCTCCTCTTATATTTTGTATTGCCATGGATGGTCTTTCCAATATCATTACTGATCATGCTTCTACTCACAACTTCAAGGGTATATACTACAAAAACTTCTACATCAATCACTTGATGTATGCTGATGACTTATTGGTGATGGGGGAGTCTAGTAAAGAAAATGCCAAACATCTTAAAACTTGTTTGCAAATTTTTGCCTCTTTTTCGGGTTTGCACATCAACCCTAGCAAGAGTGCTATCATTTTTTCTCATAATGACCCTTGCAATCAAATCATCTGTGAGGAACTTGGCATTCACAACATCAATCTTTACCTCACTTATCTTGGAATACCCATTTCACCGAAAAGACTTAAAGCAACTCACTTCCAACCACTACTGAGCAAAATTTATGCTCTACTTGCTGGTTGGAAAAACAAGTTTCTTTCTTTTGCAGGCAGGGTACAATTTCTCAAATTCACCATCACTAACTCCATTGCTTATTGGATTAGAGGATCTATCATCCCTAAAAGTTACTGTGATACCATCAACAAACTTTGCTCTAAGTTTCTATTTCATAACAATTTGGTGGAGAGGAAGATGCATCTCATTCCTTGGTCTAAAGTTATTACTCCAAAAGCTGCTGGGGGCCTTGGCATTCCTTCCATTGATGCACTTTACTTTGGAGTTTTCTGTTATATTCTCGGCAGGTTTTACAACAATCCAAACCTTCTTAGCCGTTGGTTCAAAGCTAAGCATATCTCCCCTCTGAAACATCCAACTCCTACCACTTCTAAAACCTGGCACCGCATCACTGAGACCTTCTTAAAAATCAAAAGGCTGTTACATTTCCCTGTTTCCAATCATAGTAACATTTCTTTCCTCTGGGACCCGTGGCTTAATGGAAATTCTATTGGGGAAATTTACCATCTGCCGGGTATGGATGATGTTCTTGTCAAAGATTTTTTCTGGAATGATACTTGGCATATTCCTTTAAACATGCATCCTACTATTCAAAACATTATCAACTCAGTGGCTATTAAAGAAAATAAGGAAGTTTTATGGAATGGCAACGCTAAATGGGTTTTTAAAGATTTCACTGAACTTTACTATTCTCATTTACCAAAGGTTGAGTGGTATAGATCTATTTGGCACAAGAATTATGCCTTGAAATATGCTTGTTTTACCTGGATGGCATGTATTTGCAAACTTAAAACTGCGGATAACCTACGCCAAAGAGGGATCATGACGCCTATAAACTGCTCTCTCTGCTCGGGGCATTCTGAGAATCATTCTCATTTATTTTTTGACTGTGATTTCTCATTCTATATCCTCAAGACTATTATGCCTAAGTTTGCTAGTTTTTTACTCAGACCTACACTGATTCAAGCTTTAGACTTTATTGAGAATTCTGAGATATCAAATAGAACTGAAAAGGATTTCTTCTCTTTAGTTATTAGCTGCACCACTTATCATATATGGAGGGAAAGAAATAATCGTCGTTTCTCTAACTCTAGAAACAATGTGGTTAAAGTTATTGGCATTATTTTGGAGGCTATTAGACTGAAAACGGTTAAATGGAAATACAAAACAACACTTATTCGGGATTTTTTGGGCAACTAGAATGCTGTCTGGTTGCTTTAGCTGGCTGGAGGCTGTTTTTTGCCTCCAGATTCTGGATGTTTTTTGTTGTATGGCTGCTGGGTCTTGGTTTTCTTTCCAGGTGCTTCATGCTGGTAAAGATTTGGTTTTTCTCTTATTCTTCTGACCCGGGTTGGTGCTTACTGGGCATGCGAGTTTTTGTTGATGTACTCACATCCCAGTTCGAACGTGGACTTTTTATCTCTGGATTCCCGGGTATACTACAAAGACTTCATCTGGCAATATGGGTGGATGATTGGCATACAGACAATGATGAGCAAAGCCAGTCTCTCCGAGCTATGGAGGGCCTGCGCGGCAACCTGGCTCGTTTTTGGGATTCTTCGTAGGCAAGGCTGGATGTGCTGCGATGGCCGATTCAACTGATTTGGGTTTTTGACTGAGGCAACCGGTGCAACCGCCTGGTCTACAGTCGCTCTATACTGATTTTTCTGATGAATGAGACTGTGCTCTTTCTGAGTCTTTCCTTTGCCAATTGTCAAATTTTGTTTTTGCCATTATCTTTGTGTAATTTTGCTTCTTTTGGTAGTTAGTTTTTTATTTACAGGTTACTTGTAATTTCCTTTAAGTTTCTTAATATATGGGCTTCAAGCCCCGGGTTTACCCAAAAAAAAAAAAAAAAAAATTCTCACGTGCATAATATCTGAGGTTTTTAAGAATAAAATAATTGCACAGTGCAGTTGACCACGCGTCTCTTTATTATATGAAAGAGATATATAATTGCAGGATTTAATATCTCTTATTATATGAAAAGGAAAGCATAGTTGTAAAAACCTTGTGAGTGCTATCCGAGACTAAAATTTAAATATATGAATTCCATTGTTAATATATAGAGTGTGGTTGATAGCTTTGATTGATGAAATGTAGATTTGAAACAATGATTTTCAGAGCGCATGATTTTTATTATTTTTTCATTTGTTTCACAGATGGAAAAATATCATCATACATGGATGAAATTCAATACATAATCAATATTTATGTTGTAGGCATTTCCACCTTTTATCTTTACATTCTTTGGTGGCCTTCTTATTATGCGCACTGGGAGATTTTTTCCTTGCCTCTATGAGAATGCTAGGAAAATGTTGAGTGCCTCCATTATGTCATTAGCAGCACGACGCAGAATGCACGCTAGCCTCTGTTTGACTATCATAATGCCATCTCAGGCTAATTTATAAAATTTCACATTGTTCATCATATTGTTGCCACTAATAATAGTCAAAATAGTGATTGGGAGCAAAACCACATTGAAAATAACTAATGTTGATCGAGGAAGTCAAGACGAATGCTTTCGAAGACCTCCTATTCTGTATCACTGTAAAAGCTCTAATTCTTGCATGAAGAAAGGCTTATTTATAACATATTAATGATCCATAAGCAAACCCCTACATACATAAAATTTTTTTATAGGAGTGTTACAATCCTATGCTTGTAAGCCCAGTTACGTTGGCCATAATAGCCTAAAGTACTCCCAAACTCTTCAAGATATTATCCAATTTAGCCTAAGGTACTCATAATTTTATCCTATTTGTACGTACAACTTCCAGGAGGTCACCTATCCCAGGATTTCTCAAGGATGAGCATGTTTAATAGCAGAGTTTCTTAAATGAAATTCCAACCATTACACCAAATGACGTCTCAATGTTTAAGAGTTTAGCTTCTTTTACTTAAGAGATTTTGTAATCTCTCATACTTAAGTAACTGTCATCCTGGTTAGTATCCTTATCACAGAAACTTCCACTAGGCAGATAGGATTCTAAAGGTGGCCCCTACATGTTTAAGTGGTGACTTCTATCATATAGCACTTTATCTCATATAGGATTCAAGAGGTGTCTCCCAAGGAGTAGCACTTTGTATTGTATGTCACTTAGTTCCCATCTTCTAGTTGGAGTTTTGCTCTGATATCATTTGTGATAGCTCAAACTCTTAATTATCGAGATATTATATACTTTGGCCTAAGGGCCTCACAGTTTTATCAAGTTGGTGTAACTTCCAAGGAGGTTTCCCATCTCAGGATTACATCAGGATGAGCACGTTTAACTACAAAGTTTTTTAAATAAAATTTTAACTATTACACCAAAAGGTTCCTCAATATTTAAGAGTTTAGCTTCATTTACTTAAGAGGTGTCATACTAGGCTCTTCATATTTTGAGCTATGGTTGTGGGAGAGCAACAATGCTGGAGTTAGGCATTGTGGTGTTATCCTCTAAGGTTTGAGGTGATATAAAAGATAACAATTGGATCTGAATCCAATTGAACGTGCTTATGGGACATAAAGAGAGAGGAGGAGGGGGGGGGGGATTACTTCATTAAAAACTTTTCAAAATCTTTGAAAATCATATGGTTAAACAATAAAACTTGATATGCATAAGCTTCAAAAAAATTAAAACAATTCAAAATAAAAAATAAAAGGAACTAACCATTTTGTCTTATTTTAGTTTTGTAGAAAATAAATATTAAAATTTTCTTTATTAATTTTTAAAATAATATTCAACCAATTATTATTCACCATAGTTCCTCTTTCTCTAAGAAAATTAGATCAACAGAAGAGTGCAATGAAAGAAAATTACAATAATATAAATGAACAAGTAAATGCAAAGGTTAGAAAATGGAAAACAAATTTTATAGTGGTTATGTTAACTTGTGCTATGTATACTCTTAAAAGGTCATCTTCTTTAGGTATTTCACTATTCATGTCTCTCCTTTAGTGGGATAAAAGGATTGATGTTATTATTATTGTTGTAATGATACATTTATATATGAAAGTTCCATGTCAATGACATCAATGTCAAGAATGTGTACTTTATATTTCGTGTAGGATAAATTTTTTCATATTATGGATATTAGTGATGAAAGAAGTTGGATGTATAATCGATTCACATAAGGATGAAAGATATTAACATATGAGTTCATTAATAGAATAATTTTTTTCCAAATAGACTATCAATTGCATTACTTTATCTCAGATGGAAAGTTTCATTATCCATATTCTAAACAAAACAATCAAGTGCACCCCACACCATATGAAATAATTGTTGATCTATATCGCAGAGGATTCATGTAAAATATTAGTATTGGACTTCTTATGATGAGTACGAGACCCATTTCAATTTTTTAAGTGGCCAATCTTTAAGTTATAATATTGCTAAGGAAGAAAATATCTGAATGCTCGAGGACTTAGTTTATGATGCAACTGGGACATAATTTGAATAATATGTAGAAGATTCACCATATTAGGAGGCATATAATTTCTATGATTTGTTACATATTGCTTAATAACCAATTTAAAAGGGGTGCACTACTCACTCAGACTTATTTGTTATTGTAAAGATGTTAAGCATCAAGATAGAATATAATATCCCCATGAATGTTTTAATCACTTTGTTGGGTTACTTAAGGAGACTAACCTAGAAGATAACATAAATCCTACAAATTTATATTAGATTAGGAAATTAGTTTCTAAACTTGATTTGACATATACAAAAATAGATTATCTTGTTAATGGATGCATATTATATTATAAAGATAATTTATCATAGATTGCATGCCGCCATTATAATGCACAAAGAATTAAACCAAAGTCTAAGATAAAAAATGCAGAAGGATGTACCAGTCTGTAAGATATTTTACTTACTAATAATTCCTAGACTGTAATATTTATATTCATCTATGAGTTCTGCTGTACATATGAGATGGCATAACAAACACATATCATAGGTAGGTGTTCTAACACATCCGTTAGAAGAAGATTCCTAGAAATACTTTGATCGTACACATCCTACCTTAGCCACAGAATAAAATAAATATAATTAATATAATATTAGGTTTATGCAAAGATGATTTTACTCCATTTAGCCAATCTGCTTCACCTTACTCATGCTAGCCTGTGATACTCACCCCTTATAATCTTCCTCTAGAGTTATGTATAACTACACTATAATCCAAAAGTAAAGATTATTGTATTCTTGTAACCTTCAAGTGTCATGTTTAAATTATTTAATCTTATATAAACTTTTGTAGGAAGAGTATACACAGCTTTGAGAGAGCTAGGATGGAGAATGTGAGGGTTCTTTTAGAGGATTTACAGATTATTCTCACTACCACACTTGGTTGCAAGTAGTAGGTGGAAGAGAAAAAGGATGAGTTTATGGATTAGGCTTGCAAACCTTTGCATGTGAGGGGCACACTTTAGTGGCTCCAACTTCTTAGCAAGCAACCATGATACTTTGTATAACCAATAGGTGGCTATCCTAACAAAAGAGATAGGTTAAGTCCGAAAATCACAAGCTAACATGCAAATGTAGATGGAGATGCAGTAAAGTCAAATATTGGAAAAGTTACATATAATGAGGGTGAAGTTTAGTGGAAAATAGCCAGCATCAACAAAGGAGGAGAATGAAAAAAAAGACTATGATTATATTTTTGTTAATATTGATTTTATTACTTTTTTTTGTAAACTTTATGGTCCATTTTTATTGTGTAACAAACTTGTTTTTTATTTTAAAACTATTTTGTAATTCTAAAATATCTTTTTGTGATCAAATGTATTATTACATATAGCAATAGTGTTTCTGTACAATGTTGAAATATGAGGATGATATATGTATGTTTTTGCAGGATTGTTGTGTTATAAAATAATTGAGAGAAGGAGCTATTTTTGTTTATGGTACAGGTTTATGGAGGAGTTTTGGTGGATTATCCATCAAAAATGTCGATACGATGAATTACTACACTATTTCTAGTTGAGTAGTTCCTCCAGAAAATTTTATGACTAATCTCTTGGAAAGTTCTGCTTGTTAGCTCGACAAAAATACTTTGTGACTTGATCAATGGTAATTTTGGTGGCTATATTCCATTAGAAATGCCAACGAAAAACCCAAGAAATTTCATTTCTGTGAATACTTTTTTTATTAGAAGCATACTAGTAAATCCACCAAAAATAATTTTGGCAGGCTCATTTTCTTCAAAAATGTATTTTCGACAGGCGTTTTACTGTCGACCCATTTTATGTCAGATATATGTTGGAAATCCAATGCTTCAGGTGGATAATGTTAATTTCTAGCGAGTTTTGACCACAAAAATATGTTTTTCCTGTAGTGAATCTCCTCCTCTCTCCTCAGCCCGATGAAGTTATTGTCCCTCCTTTCACCCATAAACCCAATAGAGTTGTCATTCCGTCCTCTCACCTCATCAAACTGACAGAGTCGCTGCTTTCTCCATTCACTCCCATGCCCGATAAAGTTACCGCTTCCTCATTTCTCTCCCACACCTAGTGTATTTTTCATACCTCTTTTTTCCTCCAGGCTTGACGGAGATGTCAACAATCTTTTACCTAAAAGGCACTTTTCCTAGAGCTCCTCCAAAGGGCTCCACCAACACAAAATTTGAGGACCCAAGGTGTAGGCCAGCTTAGCAACCCTGTGAATATCCTCACACTCTCTTGAATCCATTAAGGAATTTCTGCCTTTCTAAACCTCACATCTACTCTCCCATATGAAGTGATACTCATAATTCATATGTATTACTGGATTTGATTTGATTAATCAAATATTATACATTTAGTCTTTGAGATTCCTGAATCCTTTCTTAGATAGATGGTTAAAAAGTCATCTAAACTATAATACTAAAATCATAATTAACAAGAGAAATTAACTCAACCTAAAGCTTATCCATATCCCATATAAAAAATTTATTAGAAGTAACTAGAATACATCATAGTCAAGAAGTCTTCCTTCTTAGATAATCTACTACCATATTCATCATACCAGTCTAATATTGAATAGTTAAATCATAGTTTTTAAAATTATCTATTGGAATCTCCTTTGCCTCAAATTTAGATCCTTTTGATAAAATATATACTTCAGACTCCGATGATCAGTAAGGATATCATACCTGATGTTGTACATATAGCATCTATATATATATATTCAAAGACATGATGATAGCAGGAAGTTTTAAATCATTTGTCAGATACTTCCTTTCATGTGGATTCAATTGATTAAAGGCATAAGCCATAATTGTCTCGTGCTGCATTAAAAAACATCACAGTCCTTTCATTGAAGCATCACTAAATATATGAAATCCTTAATAGCAAATGGAAGAGTCATAACTTGAGCAGAAGTCAAACATTCCTTTAACTTCTAAAAGCTAGCCTCAAACTTAGATGTCTAGATGAATGCTACTAACTTCTGATCATGTATTAACAAGCCATACATAAAAAACTATGTACTTCAGATACATTAGTTGGGCTCAGCCAACCAATAACAGCCTAAATCTATTAGGGATCCATAAAAAATTTCTGCACCACTCACCATATATCCAGAGCGCATGATTTTTATTATTTTTTCATTTGTTTCACGGATGGAAAAATATCAACATACATGTATGAAATTCAATACATAATCAATATTTATGTTGTAGGCATTTCCACCTTTTATCTTTATATTCTTTGGTGATCTTCTTATTATGCGCATTAGGATATTGTTTCCTTGCCTCTATGAGGATGCTAGGACAATGTTGAGTGCCTCCATTATGTCATTAGCAGCACGATGTAGAGTGCACGCCAGTCTCTATTTGACTATCTTAATGTCATCTCAGGCTAATTTATAAAATTTCACATTGTTCATCATATTGTTGCCGCTAATAATAGTCAAAATGGTGATTGGGAGCAAAACCACATTGAAAATAATTAATGTTGGCCGAGGAAGTCAAGACGAATGCTTTCGAAGACCTCCTACTTTGTATCACTGTAAAAGCTCTAATTCTTGCATGAAGAAAGACTATTTATAACATATTAATGATCCATAAGCAAATCCCTACATACATAAATTTTTTTTTATAGGAGTGTTACAATCCTGTGCTTGTAAGCCCAGTTATGTTGGCCCTAATAGCCTAAACTCTCAAACTCTTCAAGATATTATCCGCTTTAGCCTATGGTACTCACAATTTTGTCCTATTTGTACAACTTCCAGGAGGTCACCTATCCCAGGATTTCTCAGGGATGAGCATGCTTAATAGCATAGTTTCTTAAATGAAATTCAAACCATTACACCAAATGACGTCTCGATGTTTAATAGTTTAACTTCTTTTACTTAAGGGATTTCATAATCGGGATGAGCACGTTTAACTACAAAGTTTCTTAAATGAAAATTTAACCATTACACCAAAAGGCTCCTCAATATTTAAGAGTTTAGCTTCATTTACTTAAGAGGTGTCACACTAGGCTCTCTATATTTTTAGTTATGGTTGTGGGAGAGCAACAATGTTGGAGTTAGGCGTTGTGGTGTTATCCTCTAAGGTTTAGTGATATGAAAGATAACAAATGGATCTGAATCCAATTGAACGTGCTTATGGGACATAAAGAAGGGGGGATTACTTCATTAAAAACTTTTCAAAACCCTTGAAAATCATATTTTTAAACAATAAAACTTGATATGCACAAGCTTTAAAAAAATTAAAACGATTCAAAATAAAGAAATAAAAGAAACTAACCATTTTGTTTTATTTTAGTTTTGTAGAAAATAAATATTAATTTTTTTTATTAATTTTTAAAATAATATTCAACCAATTACTATTCACCATAGTTCCTCTTTCTCTAAGAAAATTAGATCAACAGAAGAGTGCAATGAAAGAAAATTACGAGAATATAAATGTGAACAAGTAAATGCAAAGGTTAGAAAATGCAAACCAAATTTTATAGTGGTTGTGTTAACTTGTGCTACGTATACTCCTAAAAGGTCATCTTCTTTAGGTATTTCATTATTCATGTCTCTCCTTTAGTGGGATAAAGGATTGAGGTTATTATTATTGTTGTAATGATACATTTCTATATGAAAGTTCCATGTCAATGAGATCAATGTCTAGAATGTGTACTTTATATTATGTGTAGGATTAAATTCTTCGTATTATGGATATTAGTGATCAAAGAAGTTGGATGTATAATCGATTCACATAAGGATGAAAGATATTAACATATGAGTTCATTAATGGAATTATTTTTTTCCAAATAGACTATCAACTGCATTACTTTATCTTAGATGGAAAGTTTCGTTATCCGTATTCTAAACAAAACAATCAAGTACACCCCACACCATATGAAATAATTATTTATCTATTTCGTAGAGGATTCATGTAAAAATATCAGTATTGGACTTCTTATGATGGAGAAATTATTAGGTCAGGTGACCTGATGTAGCTCTACGTAGCCAATAATATGTCGCCAAGTGCTCTTACTCTTTACCGCGCGGCCCGACGACCCGTCTCGCACCGGAATTCGGGATTACTATATTCGTGTATTGCTCGGTATTGTTAGGTATTTGCTCGATATTGCTAGGTATTACTCGGTATTGCTAGGTATTGCTTGGCAATAATGAGAAATACTGCTCTGTGAAAACCAATACTGAGCAATACCTAAAAGAACTCGGTATTGCTTGGTATTGGTCTTCACAGAATGGTATTTTTCATTTTTTTCGAGCAAAATTGACCAATACCTAGCAATACCGAGCAGTATGCAAACTCCCGGGTCCGTTCCGGGTTGGATTGTCGGGCCGCGCAGTAAATAGTGAGAACACGTGGTGCCTGTTTATTGCTCACCAAATGTAGAGCTACGTCAGGTTACGGGACCAAATAAAATTTCCTTATGATGAGTACGAGCCCCATTTCAATTTTTTAAGTGGCCAATCTTTAAGTTCTAATATTGCTAAGGAAGAAAATATCTAATGCTTGAGGACTTAGTTTATGATGCAACTGAGACATAATTTGAATAATATATAGAAGATTCACAAGATTAGGAGGCATATAATTTCTATGACTTGTTACATATTGCTCAATAACCAATTTAAAAGGGGTGCACTACTCACTTAGACTTATTTATTACTGTGAAGGTTTTAAGCATCAAGATAAAATATAATATTCCCATGAATGTTTTAATCACTTTGTTGGGCTACTTAAAGAGACTAACCTAGAAGATAACATAATTCCTACAAATTTATATTAGATTAAGAAATTGGATTCTAATCTTGATTTGACATATACAAAAATAGATTATCTTGTTAATGGATGCATATTATATTATAAAGATAATTTATCATAGATTGTATGCCGTCATTATAATGCATGAAGAATTAAACCCAAGTCTAAGATAAATGAATGCAGAAGGATGTACCAGTCTATAAAATATTTTTCTTACTAATAATTCCTAGACTGTATTATTTATATCCATCTATGAGCTCTGCTGTACATATGAGATGGCATAACAAACACATATCATAGGTAGGTATTCTAACACATCTGTTAGAAGAAGATTCCTAGAAATATTTTGATCGTACACATCCTACCTTAGTCAATCTGCTTCACCTTACTCATGCAAGCCTGAGATACTCACCCCTTATAATCTTCATCTAGAGTTATGCATAACTACACTATAATCCAAAAGTAAAGATTGATGTATTCTTGTAACCTTTAAGTGTCATGTTTAAATTATTTATTCTTATATAAAATTTTGTAGGAAGAGTTTACACAGCTTCGAGAGAGCAAGGATGGAGCAGGTGAAGGTTCTTTTAGGGGATCTATAGATTATTCTCACTACCACACTTGGTTGTAAGAAATAGGAGGAATACTAAAGGATGGGTTTATGGATTAGGCTTGCAAGCGTTTGCATGTGAGCGGTACACTTCTAGTGGCTCCTACTTCTTAGCAAGCAACCATGATACTTTGTATAACCAATAGGTGGCTATCCTAACAAAAGAGATAGGTTAAGTCCGGAAATCACAAGCTAACATGCAAATGTAGATGGAGATGCAGTAAAGTCAGATATTGGAAAAGTAATAGATAATGAGGGTGAAGGTAGTGGAAAATCGATAGCATCAATAGAGGAGGAGAATGAAAAAATAGACTATGATTATATTTTTGTTAATATTGGAAATTTTATTACTATTTGTTTGTACACTTTATGGTCCATTTTTATTGTGTAACAAACTTTTTTTTCATTTTAAAACTATTTGCTAATTCTAAAATATCTTTTTGTGATCAAATGTATTATTACGTATAGCAATAGTGTTTCTATGCAATGTTGAAATATGAGGATGAAATATGTATGTTTTTGTAGGATTGTTGTGTTATAGAATAATTGAGAGAATGAGCTATTTTTGTTTATGTTACAAGTTTCTGGAGGAGTTTTGATGGATTATCCATAATGTCGATACGATGAATTACTATACTATTTCTAGTAGAGTAGTTCCACCAGAAATTTTTACGACTAATATGTTGGAAAGTTCTGCTAGTTAGCTTGGCAAAAATAACTAATGGCTTGATCACTGGTAATTTTGGTGGAAATATTCCATTATAAATGCCAACAAAAAACCCATTAAAGGTCGTTTCTGTGAATATTTTTTTTGTTAGAAGCATACCAGTAAATCCACTAAAAATAATTTTGTCAGGCTAATTTTCTTCGAAATTGTATTTTCGCAGGGCGTTTTACTGTCGACCCATTTTCTGTCAGAAATTTGTTTGAAATCAAATGCTTCAGGCGGATAATAATAATTTCTAGCAGGTTTTTGCCACAAAAATATGTTTTTTCTGTAGTGAATCTCCTCCTCTCTCCTTAGCCCGATGAGGTTATTGTCCCTCTTTTCACCCATAAACCCAATAGAGTTGTCATTCCCTCCTCTCACCTCATCAAACTAACAGAGTTACTGCTTTCTCCGTTCACTCCCATTCCCAATAAAGTTACTGCTTCATGATTTCTCTCCTATACCTAGTGTATTTTTCATACCTCTTTTTTCCTCCAGCCTTGACGGAGATGTCGACAATCTTTTTCTGAAAAGACACTTTTCCTAGAGCTCCTCCAAAGGGCTCCACCAACACAAAATCCAAGGACCCAAGGTATAGGCCAGCTTAGCAACCCTATGAATCCCCTCACACTCTCTTAAATCCATTAAGGATTTTTTTCCTATCTCAACCTCACATCTACTCTCCCTTGTGAAGTGATACTCATAATTCATATGTATTACTGGATTTGATTAGATTAATAAAATATTATACATTTGGTCTTTGAGATTCCTTAATCCTTTCTTACATAGATGGTTAAAATATCATCTAAACAATAATATTAGAATCATAATTATCAAGAGAAATTAACTCAACCTAAAGCTTCTCCTTATCCCATATAAAAAATTTATTAGAAGTAACTGGAATACATCATAGTCAAGAAGTCTTCCTTCTCAAATCATCTACTACCATATTCATCATACCAATCTAATATTGAATAGTTAAATCATAGTTTTTAATTAGCTCATGGCATCTCCTTTGCCTCAAATTTAGGCCCTTTTGATAATATATATACTTCAGACTCTGATGATCAGTAAGGATATCATACATGATGTTGTATATATAACATCTCTATATATTTAAAGACATCATGACAACAGAAAGTTTTAAATAATTTGTCAGATACTTCCTTTCATGTGGATTCAATTGATTAAAGGCATATGCCATAATTTTCTCATGCTACATTAAAAAACATCACGGTCCTTTCAAAGAAGCATCACTAAATATATGAAATCCTTAATAACAAATGGAAGAGTTTGTTGGCCTCATTTTTTGTATGAGGTCACTTTTAACTCCTCCCTGAGTTCTAGATCCTAGGATTTTCCTAGCTCCTAGCCCTTAGGCCCAGTCCAGATCTTAACTCAAATCAAATCCAGAATTTTTAGGCTGAAGACTTAGGTCCTAAAGCCCTTTCTGGGTGATTTTTCCATCACATTGAAACCCAGTCAATTGGAATCTAATTTAGGATCTGTCAATTGCATATTTATGTGACATGTCTCTAGTATCAACTCTCCAAATTTGAGCTCATTCGGAGGACTCTAAACCCATAAACTTAATCCAGCCCCAAAAATTACAAAACCTTCAAATATTTACAATTAATGCCATTGGACCCTTTCACCTAGTGGAATTTGATTTTGGAGTCCCCTCCAAACCCTTTGATCACCTCTAATACCTTGATATTAATTTGTTGAACGACAGTCTACACCTTTCCAGACTCAATTTGACCCAGAACTGACTTAGAGCCAAAATGACCAAAATGCCCTTCAAGGGGATTTTTGGACTTTTGGCCTAAATTTAATTTGATTTGACAATCAATCTTTGAGATCTTTCTCATGTGTTTTTAATTGACCTTTGGAACCCCTTGGATTCAATTCCAACAATGGGTCAACTTGGTTGGCCAAGTCAACCCATTTTGACCTTAAGGCCCCCCTCCCCCCTTAAGGGTAAAAATGTTCATTTTGACCCAAATAACCTTTCCACACTTTGATGCCTCATTCATTAGACTCATATGATCAAATGGATCTCAAGGGACCCAACTCCTAGCCCTAGGTTAACTTGGTTGACCAAGTCAACCAAGTTAACCAAATGACCCATACATCTTATTCCACCTACCCTATTTGACCAAGATCATTCTAATTCCATTTGGACCCAAGGGGTGACTCCTTGGGCACCCAAGAGACCCCTCTTAGAGACCCAAGCCTTGGGCTCACTTGGGTTAGCCTTTTGGCTTGACCCAAGTGATTAAAGAGAGGCCCCCTTTGAACCATCTCTCAACCTTAATCAAATTGAATCCAAATCAAGGTTCCATTGGGCCCCCCTCAACCCAATGCACCTCCCTTGACCAGCCCAGCCTTTAGGTCCACTTGGGTCAAAAGTTAGGCTAACCCAAAGTGGCCAAAACCACATGGGATTGAGCCAATTCTTGCCCTAAGTCAAATTGAACTTGATCAACACCTCTATTAGGTGGCCCTAGGTCCAATACACTTCCTCCAGCTAGCTCATGCCTTGGGTTGACTTGGGCCAAGTTTTGGGCTAGCTCAAAGTAGCCAAAACCATATGGACCCAAGCCATCTTTGAACTCAGATCAAATTTAACTCAATTCCCACTTGCATTGGGTGGACCAGACCCAGACCCACCTCCCACATCAAGCCTAGGGTCTGGCCTGACCTAGGTTGAGCCCAAATTGACCCGAATCGAGCAGATTTGGATCAACTCGAGCCATTTTTGAATCCAGATCAAATTGAACCCAATTGCCACTTGCATTGGGTGGACCAGACCTCGACCTATCTCCCACATCAAGCCCAGGGTCTGGTCTGACCTGGGTCGAGCCCAATTCGACCCAAATCGAGCAGTTCTAGGTCCAACCGAGCCACCCTATCGAATTGGACCTCTCCAGGCCCAATTGAGCTCACCCTCGACTCCAGCACATTCCCATCTTCCCTTCCAGGTCAACCCGACCCAAACCCCGGCCAGCGGTGGTCGGAACCAATGGAGAACGAGCTCCGATGGTCCCCCCCAGTCGATCCTGACCCAAAGCTCACGAGCTCTCTAGGACGATGTCCCCTTCCACCTGGCGTCAATCCGAGGCCCCTCCTAGTCAATCCTGACCGTCCAAGCTCGTGGGAGGTGGATGAATAGGGCGACTCATCCCAACCCCCAGAATTCAATCCCATTCATTCAAAATTACTTCCTAGAGCTCCCTCTTCATTCTAGTGTCTTCCCCCAGCTTCCTAGGCCATCCCGTCGATCTGTTCGAGCGAGTTCCGGCGAAAGCTCTCGGAGTCCCGCTCGAAGTCATACCTCCGGCCATCCTCTGGTCCCGATGTGTGAAGGAGATCTGCTCTCCTTCATCCTTTAAAGCTTCCTGATAGAGAGGCTCATCCGTTGAGACCTTCTCTGCGGTAATATCTCAATTCCGAGCAAAATTCTTGATTAAGCATGCAATACTGCAATGGTTGGTGGTGGCATTGAGATGCTATGCCCTAAAATTCAATTAAATGTATGTTTTCTCCATTTTCTCTCCACTCACTCACCACTCACACCAACTACGCCAGCTTATTGAAGAAGTAGAAGGGAAGGTTGGAGGAAAGAGAAATAGAATCTAGATTTTGGTCACCAAACTACTTCATCAGGCTTTTATGAAAATTGCTTAGATTAAGGTAAGTGACTCCTCTTTGATCTCTTTTTTTTTCAAAGATTTTAATTTTTTTCGTCTAATTTCTTCTAAATTTAGTTTATTATGATTTTTCTTTGATTTATTGAACTATAATTGCATAATATTTTATATGTTAGAGTACTAATTTCTCTAGATATTTTGATAGGAGAATTATGTGATTTCATAAAAAAATATAGGTTATGGTATTTTGAATAATTTGCATGAAATAAGAATTTTGGTATTTTACTATAGTTATAAAGATAGTACAAGTATTATGAATGAATATGAGCATGTTATTGATTAATAGCTATTTGTTATTTCTATTATAATATTGTGATTATAGTATGTGTGAGGATAAGTATACTAACATTGGTTGAAGATTAACTGACTTGTGCAGGATTGTGGGCCAGTAGAATTTCTTTTAAATATTATGTTTTGGTGTTATCCTTGACTGATTCACATGATACAATGATTGAGACTTATAAAGAGTTATTATTTTGTTGACAGGCAACGAGTGAGGACTCTATTTATTGAGCTAACGATTACTGATTATTGATCATCGACTACTAAAAAAATACTATACAATTTAGAACTCCTTACTTATTTAGTTTAATTATTGGAATATATGTTATAATACTATTTTACTATTCTACAGATTATAATTTTATTATACTTCCATCAGTTTTATTGAAATTGACATTGTTACTATTATTAGTTCACTTTTAATGTTATTATGATTAATGTTGCAAATTCAGTTTCATGGACTATGTTTTGATGATTGGCAAACACTCTTGCTTTTCTTCAACTGCCTGTTACTACTGACATTTCAGGAATCAAAGATCGGACGTAAATCAAAACAAGCTTAAGATTGGGAAGATTAGGGTTGAATTAGTCTGTATTTTTCTTTTTTCTTTTTTGAGTCAATTGTAATTGTTTGAAGTGACTGATGTTAAGTAACCCTACACACACACTTTTGAGAGATTTAGAACTTGTGTTTTCACTCACATCTTCCCGGTCGATATTTATATCGTTCTAGACGATCGAGTTCAAAAAAGAAGCTCTAATCAGGATTTCTTTGTTAAGGCAGCCGTAATTAACTGATCGGCCTGGACGATACCTGTATCGGCCAGGATGATATACTCAATATAGAAAGAATTTGCCACCATGATCAATTTAAGTATTCTGTATTTTTGGAAATCGGCCAGGGCGATTCTTTGATCGGCCTGGACGATATTGTATAATTATGCCTAAATTGATCCGGCAATCATGGGAGTAATTAAGCATGATTGATACGATTATATCATCCTAGAGGTTCGCAAGATCATCCTAGATGATCCATTCAAAAACCCTTGGTTGCTCCTGGACGATAAATATCGGCCAGCTCAAATTCAGGGCAATGCTCTGAACGATTTCCTCTGATTTGAGATCGTCCAGGACGATCATGAGATCGTCCAGGATGATCAAGTAAATTTTCAATCGTCCAGTTTGCATTCAGGACGATGCTCTGGCCAATCTTATGAGATTTGTACCGATCGGCCAGGACGATTTCAATATTGTCTTGGATGATAAAGTCAGCAACTTGCAATTAATGAGCTCCTTTGAAGCTCTTCTATTTAAGAGCTCTTGTTAAACATTTTTTAACATCCTTGGTTGCTGTCTTGACCTGAGAAAACCTAAAGGAGAGAGAGAAAGGGAGAGAGAGAGAGAGAGAGAGAGGATCTTATGAGGGGGAGCTTGTGAGGGAATTCACAAGGGTCGCTCCAAGCATTGTTCCACTTCTTCTTCCCTGGAGTCTCTTATCCTTGATGGGTTGGGAGAGGTAAGTTTCAGCAAGTGATCGTGGTTCTCTGCCTACTTCAAGAGGAAGCAAAAGGAGTTGGGTTCTCTGCCTTGTCGGGTGTGGCAAAAACGAGGTGTTTTTTGTGAGGGCTTCTCCGCCTAGGTGGGGGGGCTAAAGGAGAATCACGTTTGTAGTGCAATACTCAGAGGGCGCCTCCGGGGAGTGGACGTAGGTCGAGTTAACCGAACCACTATAAACCCTTGTGTTCTTATTTTTACTGCTTCCGCATTTATTTTCTTCCGCACTTATTTTTGTGGTGATTTGGTTTGTGATATTTGTGCTTTGCTTAAAGAAAATTTTAAATACTAATTCACCCCCCCCCCTCTTGGTTAGCCTCGGGCCAGTTCTATAGGGCTTAACATCCCTAACGAACTTTCAATTAATTCACTTTTTACTGGTTTGCTATTATTGAGCACGTGACTCTTTTACTGAGTATATGATATAAAATACTTATTAGATATTGATATAAAATGATTGAACCTCATATGAATAATTATTTGATTGTACTGCATTGATATAGATTCTAATAATTTTCATAGAAGTTTTAAGTTTCTTGATTTATACAATTTGTTATTATCGTGAAGTATAATTTGGGATGGATTATTTCTACTATTTGATTTGACATTAATACTAATTTTTTTAGTTTAGTAGTTTATCGATTTTACTATTTATGTACCGCCACTCGGGTGCAGTGTTAAATAGGCAAGGGTTCCCACATCAAGGACAGATGTGGGCAAAGAAGTTAGTCCATGAATCTGAAATTAGAATATGAACTTGGAATATGGGCTCCTTACAGGAAAATTAATAGAATTAATAGATATTATGATTCATAGAAAGATAAATATTCTGTGCATTCAGGAAACTAAATGGGTTGGAGAGAAAGCTAAGGAGATTAATAGTTTAGGATATAAATTATGATATTCAGATAGGAATTGTACTAGAACTGGTGTATGTGTGGTTATAGATAAGAGTTCGAAGGATAATGTTATAAAAATTAATATAATTAGAGATAGAATTATAGCTTTAAAGATTATTTTTTATGCTAATATTATTAATATTATAAGTGTTTATGCTCCTCAAGTAAGTTTGAATATGAGTTTAAAATTAAAATTTTGGAATGACTTGAAAAAATTAATACAAAATATACCTCTTGAAGAAAGAGTTTTTATTAGAGGAGAATTAAATGGACATGTTAGTAGAGAGATAGATGATTTTAAAAGCATCCATGGTGGCCATGGGTTTGGAACGATAAATGAAGGTGGTAAGATTATATTAGATTTTTCTTTAGCTTATAATTTCTTAATAGTTAATATCTTATTTAAGAAAAGCGATGAGCATCTTAACACTTATAAAATGGATATAGTAAAATACAGATTGATTATTTTCTTATAAAAAAATTAGATCATTTAGATTGCAAAGATTATAAAGTTATTCCAAGTGAAAATTTATGTACCCAACATCGATTATTAGTTTTGAACTTTAAGATGAAGGGGGGGAAAAAAATAAAGTAAAATGATTTTCTAAAATTAGATGGGGGCATTTAAAGAATATTAATAAAAGTATTTTTTAGAGTAAGACTTTAGATCTTAAGATTCTGTCTGTGCATGAGGATGTGGGAAAAAGTGACTTGTGATATTAAGAATATTGCAAAAGATGTGCTTGGAGTTTCAAAGGAAAAATCTCCTAATAGTAAAAATAGTTGGTAGTGGAATCCAAATGTGTAAGAAAAGATAAAAAATAAGAAGATTTGTTATAAAAATTGGTTTAAATGTCAAAATTCTGATAATTGGGAAAGCTATAAAGAGGCTTGTGAGGAATCTAAGAAAGATATTTGCGATACAAAGAGTTTATCTTTTAATAATTTATATAATAGATTAGATACTAAGTAGGGAGAAAGATATATGTATAAGTTAGCCAAACAAAGAGATAAGAGTAGTAAGGATTTAGTTCAAGTGAAGTGTATTAAGGATGAAGATTAAAAAGTACTTTTCTTAGAAGATGATATTCAACAAAGGTTGATGAGGTATTTTGCTAAACCTTTTAATAAAGAATGTGAAAATATGATTAAATTTAGTGACCTTATCACCCTAAATGAAAAATAATGATTTTTTTATCAGCGTATAAGTAAAACAAAAGTTAGAGAGGCTTTAAAGAAAATGAAGTGTGGAAAAGTTGTTGGACTTGATGATATTCCAATAGAGATGTGTGGAAATGCTTAGGAGATAAAGGAATTTCTTGGCTTACTAAACTTTTTAATACTATGTTGAATACTAAAAAGATGCCAGATCAGTGGAGAATGAGTGTGTTCATTCCTATTTTTAAGAATTAAGGTGATGCACAGGAGTGTGCGAATTATAGAGCAATTAAGTTAATGTGTCATACTTTAAAACTATGGGAGTGAGTTATGGAGCATAGGTTGAGGCGTGATACTAATGTTTCTTAAAATCAATTTGGATTCATCCCGGGTAGTTCTACTATAGAAGCCATACATTTATTGAGAGGTTTGATGGAGAAATATAGAGAGAATAAGGAGGATCTACATATGATATTTATTGATATAGAAAAAGCATATGATAAAGTTCCAAGAGAAGTGCTATGGAGAGTTCTTGAAAAGAAAGGAGTTAATAATGCTTATATTCAAATCATTAAAGATATGTATGCAGGAGCTATTATTTGTATTCAAACACAAGGTAGTTTGACCAAGTATTTTCCTATTTCGGTTGGATTACATGAAGGATCAGCCTTAAGTTCATATCTTTTTTGCTTTACCATGGATGTTCTCACTAGACATTTGCAAGAGGATGTACCTTGGTGCATGTTTTTTGCTGATGATATTCTTCTTGTTGATAAGACTAGAGAGGGAGTTGAAGGTAAATTTGAATTATGGAGGTCAACTTTAGAGTCTAAAGGCTTTCGCTTGAGTAGATCTAAAACTGAATATATGGAGTGTAATTTTAGTGGAAATAGACCTAGTGAGGGGATTGTGACTTTGGGCGATCAAGTCATTAACAAGAGTACACGTTTTAGATATCTTGAATCTATTGTTCAGAGTGATGGTGAAATTGATGGGGATATTATCAGCAAAATTCAAGTTTGATGGTTGAAGTGGAGGAATGCATCGGGCTTATTGTGCGATAGGAAAGGCCCCCTCAAACTTAAGGGAAAATTCTATAAGATGGTGGTGAGACCTGCAATGCTTTATGGTGCCGAATGTTGGCCATTAAAAGAGAAGCATAATACTAAGTTAAGTGTTGCAGAGATGAGGATGCTTAGGTGGATGAGTGGCTTGACCCTTAAAGATATGATACGAAATGAGCATATACGTGAAAAGGTTGGAGTAGCTCCAGTGGAAGATAAGATTAGAGAGAGTCGACTTAGATGGTTTGGTCACATTAAACAGAGACCTTCCAATGACTCGATTAGGAAAGTTTAGGTATTAGATTTGGCTTATGTTAAAAAGGTAGAGGTAGACCTAAAAAGATTTGGTTAGAAAACATTAGAAACGATCTTTCTTTATTAGATTTAGATGAGAATTTGACTTTTAACCAGACACAATGGCAAAAAAGGATTCATGTAGCCGACCCCACATAGTGGGACAAAGACTTGATGTTGTTATTGTTGTTGTTGTATGTACTGCATCATTTTAGCAGATTCTATAATATATTATTCCTCTATTTTTTTACTTTTTTGGTACTACACGAGTTTATCATTTCAATATATATTCATGATCATATTAACATCCTCTTTATCATGCTTTGAGTTTATTTGTAGGATTTAGTGATTGCTTAGTTTTATGGCTCATTTTATAGTTAAATGAATTCAAGTAAGAGCGGAGAATCAAGAGTGTGAGATTTATCAATTATAGGGTTCCTCATGTTTTATTTCTTTTTTATCTTCTGTTATTCTTTTGTACTTAGAAACAGATAGATCGTATGATGTGATTTTGTAACTCCTGGCTATTATATATAATTTTTAGGAATATAAATATGTATTTAGATGTATATTGATATTTTGATAAATAGAATGATTTTTTACTAATATTTTATATTATTGATAAAAAAATTTAGATAGCTCTAATGGTCATTGTTACTATTTAAAGATAAAAGGAATAATTCTTCTAAATTTAATTTGTTCTCTTGGGTGAAGCTTGAACTTTATCATGTAGTTAAAATAATAGCTCTTCCATTCAATTTTGTCTTGATAGGCCAAAGCAGTTAAATCATATTGCACCT